>CM031239.1:425115096-425507596 GCA_018340775.1 Taxus wallichiana var. yunnanensis
TCCACCTTCCCGCTTTGACTTGTCAAAGCTAGCACATGTCTTCTCTCGATTGGAGCAGAGCTTTAGGCCCATTTTATACTTCATTCTCTTCCCCTCTATTTTGATTTTTCAAACTACTACGTGTCTTTCTCTGATTAGAGCGAAGCTGTAGTTCACCTTTTAACTTTAATCCTTTTAAAGTTTAAAAATTCAAAGTTCTCCGCCGATCCGCATCCCCTTTGTCTTTTCAATGACATGTGTCTTTCTCTGATTGGAGCAGAGCTGCGGTTCACATTGTAACTTTAATCTTTTTACAAAATAAAGTCAAAAACTTCAAAGGAACCCGACAACCTACCATTCCATTTTTGACTTAGAAGCTGCCACGTGTCCTCCCGCGGGCCTTAGGCAATTTTTTCACATTTTTACCCTTTTTCACCATAGTGCCTTAAAGCACAAAAAGGCCCGCCCTTCCACAACTACTTGACTTGTTGACACATGTACACCTTCGAGGCAAAAATAAGAAATTTGCTCCGCCACTTGAATTTAGCCAATTAGAGCTCGATGGGGCCACGGGACCAAATCAATCTTTTTGCCAAAGTATCCAAAAGTGACAAAAATGACAAGTTTATAACATTTATCCACCATCCCTCAACCAATCAAAGGAGGCCACATATGTTGCCGATGCTGAGGATAGAATTTGACAAGGAAACACGCCCGTTAAACAATAAAAACACTAGAACTTTGCCATTTTCGATCAAAAATGAAAATTTCGCCAAGGATGGAGAAATTACAAGTAAAACCAGGCTCCAAGCAATTTACGAGCATGGTAATGGATTTATAAAGGCATACAAATGCAAAAGGAGAAATTTCACGCATCCACTATGGAGATAGAAAAAACCACCATGAACCAGTGATTGAAGAAATTTTAGGGTAAAGCATGCAAGATCAAATCGAGCACCAACATCAGCTCCTAACTTGAGGATGGGCACTCCCAGCAAGTGCCACAAGAACAAAAGTAGACCAAGTGCCAAAAAGACCCATTGGGCAATGGAGTCATCTTGCAGAGCAGAAAAAACCATAACCAACTTCCCAAAAATGAACCGAGAAACCAACAAAACCAGTCACCAAGGACCAGAACGAACAAAAACACAAAAGCAGAACGAAACCAAAGAACTATACACTATACAAATGGTGAATATATCTTGATTCTGAGAAATCAATCAAGGAAATGCTTCAAGTGCATTCAAATTTGGGTATGACCATGCCAGGAAGCTCTGATACATTTTTAACAACTGGGTATATACTTGTTTTTCTTTTCTCTCCAAGTTGTTAGCTAACCACATTTGTTTCTTCTTACCCTTTGTGCCTAGGCACATTTTCCAACATCATCAAATTTCCAGGAAATCCAAACTGCTCAGGAGATCTGCATTCTTCAATTTCATATTCCCTGAAATCAACATAGCTCACAAAGTTACCAATATCAACATCTGCATATAACACTTCATAAGAAGCATCATTGGGATCCTCAATGAGATATAGCATTTTCTTTCACCAACTAATTCACAAGACTTCCCTCAATTGGAATGGTGGCATAAGACATATCCATTTGAACACTTCCACCAACACTTGCAGCCCATTTTCTTGATAACAACATGCCCCATTTGGCAGGGCAATCAATAATAACAACATCAAGTTTTAAGTTCTTTCCTAGGTAAGCTGCAAGTTGTACCACCAAACCTTTCACACATCCAACAACTGGAACCTCTCTGGAATCCATGGCAATGCACTTCCCATAAGATGTTGTTACTTTAATATCTAATTCTTTCATGACCTCAAGAGGCATAACATTACAAGAGGCTCCAGAATCAAACATGCAATTGTGTGTAAAGACCTATCCTTAATAATCAAAGTGGTGAAAAATGGATCTACATTCAGTTGAGACTTAACCAAAGATGTTCCCAAATATACTTCAGGTGGTTCCCCAAGTTCCTCCAATGCTGGTGGTTTATCTAACTCTGCAATAGTATGAGGAATCTCTTGTATTTTCACATTTCTTCCATGGGTAACCTTTTCTTCATTAAATCCTAAATACTCAAAAGCCCTTTTCATATGCTCAGGAATCCTAAGCAACTCAAAATTGGAACATAAACCTTGATCGACTCAAGACTTGGGCAATGTCATATGGAACATATTTGGGTAAGGCAGTACTAGGATGAAGACTTACAAATTCATCAGATGGCATGGAAGTTTTTTAGTCTGAACATGGGGAGGAATACAGATCTTATTTTGGGAAACAAGGCCTTTGCAGATGCATTTTTGTTAGGGATTTCCTTGGTAAGTATTGGAGTTTTTGATTTGGCTTGAGGCCCTACCCCTTTGGAAACCTTACTCCTTGTATTATGCTCCTTTTCTTGGCAACCATGACATTCATTAATAACTGCCTATCCTCTTCAAAAGGGATTCCTCCATCATACTTTTCAATCATTAATGCCCTTAAGTATTCAAAATCATTATTGGGCAATTCAAAAGTTTGTACCATATCTATTTCAAAATTATGAGAGGGAGGAAGAGGTAATACCCGGTGAATGCAATCCCATAAACTTATAGCAGCTTATAAGACTGATCGGCTCGGTTGAAGTTTCTCCTGCTATGAAATTACATGGTTATCCATTAAGCAAGCATCATCATCTGTCTCGATCATCATCTTTGAAGCCTCCTCAACTTCTTTGTCTTCAACACATGGAGAATGGGGCAAGAAACATGTGTCACACCATTCAATATCATGAACTTCCTCAACAAAGAACAACCTTGGCAATCAGAGGATCGTGCACCATTTTATTTTCCCGGATAGGGGGTTGTCTATTTGTAGATCCCATGGGCCCTTTACCTCTATCATCAGACCTCAAATCACCTCTAGGATGATTGCCAAATCTATCATGATTTTGTGGCTTTTGCTAACCTTGGGAGCTCTGCCCAATTCCCTTCTCTACCCTGGCCAATTTATAAGATATTTCTTTGACAACCCCTGCCAAAGTTTTTACAACTTCTTCTAGGTCCACAACCTTGCTTGCTTGAGTTTTTTTAGGTTAATCAGTTTTACACCCTCCCTCTTAGGAGGTTTTCCAATTGCTTTAATGTTATTCTCAATTTGTAGAGCCATGGTAAAGGCCTGCCTCAAATTGCGTGGTTTTTATCCCTCAAATAGTATGCAGACTTTCTTGTCAAATGCATCAAGCATACTTTATCAAACATGATTCATCACAAGGCCTTAAGATGATAGGAAATATTCTCAAAGTCTTGTTGAATCTTGTATTGAAGTCATGAACATATTCATTAGGGTTATTCTTAATATTTTCAAATTCTGATAAAAGAAACCTAGGGTCTGTTTTATCTCCATATTGCATTCTAAAATCATTTTTCATTTCTGTCCAAGAATCAATAGAATTATCTAGAAAATCTTTATACCAGTCCCGTGCATCTTCTTCTAAAGTATGAATAAATAATTTGATATACACATCCTCAAATTCTATCTCAAAGTCCTCCATCATGTTAACAAAAAGTTTTAGGTGTTGATCACCAGATGATAGCATTATTGCCTTGAAATTTGGGCAATCTATTCCTAACATCTTGAGGGACAACATTTGGATAACCATCCATTCCTCCAAAGTTTATAGGACCAAAGGTATTAACAACAAATGGAGGTCCTGGGTGGGGCTGAGCCATATTATTTTGTGGAGGTGAATTTGTAGGAGATGTAAGATGATGAGGACTGAGGGGTCTGTGGGGTATAGGAATATAATTTTCAAAATGAATATCCCCTAATGGCTCTGCTTCTTGGAAAACTCTATCAGATTTGGAAAATACAGGATGAATGAGAAGCAAATTTTTCAAATACAAATGAAGGCCCCTCACCAGATGGAGAATGTAGATCTTCAAGAGGACTACCTGATTTAGAGCTACTTGAGGATGAACTGCAAACTTCAATGACAGTGATCACTTTCAACAATGGAGATCTCTTTTCTTGAGCTCTGATCTCCAACAACCTTCCAAATTCTTCTTCCAGAATTTTACTTCCCTAGCTCTGAAAACAACCTTCTAGCAGGGTCTTTAATGAAGAAAGATCTTCTTCCTTCTAGCTTTGCAAATATTAGTAACAAATTTCAAATGACAAAGGTTAAGACACTGGCATTTATCAAAATCAAATCAATACAGAGTCGCCACTAAGGATTTTCACCCTAGTTGTGCAAATGCACTACAAATGATCTGTCAAATGGTTGTCAATACTGAAATCATGCAAAGCTTTACAGATCTGACCTTCCTTTACCCGAATTTATCATATACAACACAAACTTATTGCAACAACTAATGGAAACTGGAAATGTCGTATGCAGAGCTTATAAATTTTCTCAATTCTTACAAATTTGACACAGGTTGACATTTACAAAACATATTTGCACTTAGATGATGCAAGGAATATTATCGTGGTCTTCATATGTATGTATTTGTAAAAATACTCCCGCAATGATGGCGCCAGAAGTGTGTTGGTACCCAAATTGATTCTCCAATGGAAGCCGAGCAACATCAAATATTTCACAAGACACTCAAAGACATATATATCGAAATATATGCCATTTTTTAGCCAGGAGGCGATTCATCTGGCTCTTTATCACTCGGTGTTGGAGAATTGGATAGCACCTTGAAAGGATTTGATCTATCCTCACTATTTTAGGTTGTACCTTTTAACCAGGGTAAGAGAACCCATTTTGTAACCTCTGTTGATGAAGGAGATGAAGATATCCTTCTTTTTACACAAATTTTATAAAGAAAACCTTGGGAAAATATGATCAATGCTCCACAATTTAACTCTCACGAGTTGTCACTTCTAAATAATGGGGATATTTTCAAAACAAGGTTAAGGTTACTAAAGACATTAAAAACCTGATTGCTTCTGCATATTTTGACAGTGGAAATATTTCTTTTGTTGATATACAGGGAAAAACAGGGGTAGTTCAGGCAGGATTCATTGTTTTTGAATAATTTTTGGTGGGAGATTCAAACAGGACAAACTTGATTTGCCAGATCTTTGAGGGCCTTAACAATAATTGGAAAACTTAACAACAAAAAACTTCATAATAGTCCAAATGTTCCTTCAACCAGAAGGTGTGCATCAATGGAGGCCCATATTTGCGTTTTCACATAATCTTTTGGAGTTTAACATGAAGGCTTGAGCTAAAAGACCAAATTAAACATTATCAACCTCTGTTTTATCATGCCTAAGATACCCTCAAAGGCTTACAAACAATCTCTGTCAATCAAGGAAGGTAAAGTGATTTTAAATTGTTTATTTCATTACCAAATGAAAGCTCTTCTGATAATGAAATTGCAAATGCCACTAGACTATCACAAGGATGAGATTATGTGTGATTCAGAGAGATTTTAAATACAAGATTGCAATAGAACAAGAAAAACTATTTGTAGACAATCTGAAATGAAGCAGACACAAATTTTGCCAGAGAAAAACACAGATTAATTCAAAATCTCTTAGATTCATCAGCAGGGGAAAGTTATTGAAACAATCTCAGAGCTTGTCAATGGTTGTACACTTACAACCAATTTTACATGATAGAAATCCAAAAAGCACAAGAAATTAAGCAGGTTTCTCATATGGTCACTCGAAAGATGAGCTTTCTCGAATTTTCACATAAATTTTTACCCTCGACCGCATTTAAATGTCTAAACATGCATTTATAACATTCATTTACATCCAAACCTTCTCCCCAAGAAAATAATATCCAAAGCATCTTGTTTGTTACAAGTTTCATCATGATTTTCTAGAAAGGGATGTTTAATGTAAAACACGCCCAAAAGTTGCTGATGTTTCAAAAAGCAAATCATTACAAATATTTGCATCATTGTTTGAACTAGGAGCACAATTTTCACTCCTCATGCATACAGGACCTTCTTCCTTCATCATTTCACCCTTTTCCCTCTACAATTTTGCTCTGCAACTCTGGATCTGATAATTCACATTTTTTGAAGTGCCCGAGCAAAAATCCGCTTCAAATGTTCAAATTTGTACCTCAAATTCACAAATTGAGCTCTAAATCCATTCAATTACACTATGCCATTAAAAACGCAAGAAATCATCAAAATTTGATGAAGAACGATGCAAAAATTACATCTCCAGAGTTCTTGGAACGTCAATGGTGGCAAAAATAGATGCAATGTACAGCTATCATTGATTCTGGCCTCTTTGAATTTGAGTCGTCCACGTGGAAGAATTTGATTCGAAATGGTCCTGGGAGCACTTTTTAACATTTTATAACCTTTGGAGAAAATGTGAAATTTTCACATTTTGCTCCGCCCTTCGCCCTTTGAAAACGGGTGTGACACGTGGCTCAATGTGGGTCCCAGTGGAATCGCGACTCAATTCTGCAACTTTACCTCTTTTTTTTGCAAAAAGGAAAATTTTCCAACTTTTCTCTCGATGGCCCACACCTCCACCTTTGAATTTTCAACACAAGTTCAAACCGACTGTGGGGCTACTCTTAACTTTTATACTTTATTCCCTTTTTCACCAAAAAGGGCTTAAATCCTCAAACTTCCCTGATGATCCGCCTTCCCACTTTGACTTGTCAAAGCTGCCATGTGTCTTTCTCTCGATTAGAGCAGAGCTTCAAGCCCATTTTATACTTCATTCTCTGCCCCTCTATTTTGACTTTTCAAATGTTACGTGTCTTTCTCTGATTGGAGCGGAGCTGCAGTTCACATTTTAACTTTAATCCTTTTAAAGTTTAAAAACTTCAAAGTTCTCCGCCGATCCGCATCCCCTCCGCCTTTTCAATGACATGTATCTTTCTCTGATTGGAGTGGAGCTGCGGTTCACATTGTAACTTTAATATTTTTACAAAATAAATTCAAAAACTTCAAAGGAACTCGATAACCCGCCATTCCATTTTGACTTAGAACCCGCCACGTGTCCTCCCGCGAGCCTTAGGCAATTTTTTTCACATTTTTACCCTTTTTCACCATAGTGCCTTAAAGCACATAAAAGGCCCACCCTTCCACAACTACTTAACTTGTTGACATGTGTACACCTTTGGGGCAAAAATAAGAAATTTGCTCCACCACTTGAATTTAGCCAATCAGAGCTCGACGGGGCCACAGGACCAAATCAATCTTTTTGCCAAAGTAGCCAAAAGTGACAAAAATGACAAGTTCATAATATTTATCTGCCATCCCTCAACCAATCAAAGGAGGCCACGTATGTTGCCAATGTTGAGGATAGAATTTGACAGGGAAACACGCCCGTCAAACAAAAAAAACACAGAACTTCACCATTTTCACTCAGAAATGAAAATTTCGCCAAGGATGGAGAAATTGCAAGTAAAACCAGGCTCCAAGCAATTTACGACCATGGGAATGGATTTATAAAGGCATACAAATGTAGAAGAAGAAATTTCACACGTCCACTGGGAGATAGAGAAAACCACAAACCGAGGTAGATCAAGAAATTTTAGGGAAAACTAGTTGAGATAAAATCGAGCACCAACACATTCTTGAAGCCGGTGAGTCAAGGTCGACGTGGGCACCAAGGTGGACGCAATGCACAAGGAAAAGGGTTAGTATAATATGGAGCACGAACCGAGAGGTAAGGTAAGTTGGTTACCATGTGGCGCCTGAGTTAGAATGAGATCTTGCCACATGTGGGTTTAGGTAGTCACTGGGGGATAGAAAATAAAGCACCCAACATATAAAATATCTTGGAAGAAGTAAAAGAGGTGTCAAAGCACGATGATCCACTGGCCTCAACCATGTCAAAGATTAAACATTTTAACCACCTCCCCACCCAAAATGCAAAAGTGATGGAATGGTGGGTCCCCAAGGAATTTTTAATGCACCCAAGTATTAAAATTATGCACAAAACATTAAATAAGGGAGATAATTTTAAATACTCATTTCTAGCCAATTTTAATGCTCATTCGTGTAATAGAGAAGCCAAGCCTAGAAAATCAAAATAGTTATTCACACTTAGGAAGCCATAAATTTTGTGTTTCTTAACGAAATTGCATAAAAGTGAACTTGTTGGAATTGTGACTCTAAGCTCTACACACAAAAATCAAGAAATTAGAAGATTGATGGAGTTTCAAGGAGAAAATTACAGGATAACGAGCCCATTTCGTAATAGAACTTCTAAGTGGTTGAAATGGCAATAAATGAGCATGGGCAACCATTTTCTTTTGCTACAAGTTACAAATCAGTGTGGGATGGATTTTGTAGGTGGCCCATCATCATTTGCACTTACTTTTGGTACTTTATAAGCAAGTTGAAGGGGAAATCTGAGTTTGACAACTTATCTCTTCTCTTCCTCATTTCTATAAATTAAAGTTCTCTCTCATTTGAGAGGGGGATTCATATTGTAAAAACTCGCCATTTTTATTTTAGAACACCAATGTGTCATGCAGCCTTCATATTAGACTTCTTACATAATGATCTAGGAAATTATCTTGCTTTGTAAATGAACTGTGCATATCAATGAAGCAATAGATGCAAATTTGTGGATATTTTCTTCCCTTGTTTGTGTTTACTACATTCTCTTTGCCTCTTTATTGCAATTACAGGTGTATTGTGTCTCCTTATTCACTTTGCAAGGTCTATTATTGTTTTTTTCATGGAAATGGTGTTTTGAATGTTGTGTTAGACCGTGGTTACTGTTTTAACCCTCTCTAATCTACACCTCCTTTTATTTTCACACATTGGAGAGTTTTCCCACACCCTTCTCTTGGTGCATCACCTTTTTAGTGTAGATTTATTTCATTTTTATGTTATTTCTCTCTCCTGGTCCTCTTGGAAACTATAGGTTAGAATTAATTGATAAATTTCCCTTCAATAGATTTAGTTTTTGCATTAGTTTAGGAAGAGGAACCAGCTTTCTCTCGAGATCCATTTCAAGTAGCAAGTCCCACAACTTGAGAGATGATACCTATGTTACACAATCACACTATTTTCCTTAACACACTCACATGTTAATCAATTAGAGGGTATTTTGATTTAGTGAACAAGGCCATTAAGAAAATCTTATTAGTAGACTAGATGATGATCTAAATAATTAATGGTATAAAACCCTAGTTTTATGCCCTAGCATATGTTTTTCAATTTATGGGCATTCGGGTGGGAAGATTGAGCTGAAATTAGGAGAACGAGATCGTAACAAAGAGCCTAATCCAATTATGCCATTTTCAATGTAACTCGATGGAAAATGTAGTTTCTAAAAATATTAAGTATTTGGCATCCTCTCTTTCTAAAACTAGTAACTATTATCCATTCGTACCCCCGATAAAAATGGACAAACTTGAGAAATTCTACCGGGCTCTTTAGTGGAGATCTAAAGTAGAAAAAATTGGCGTAGAAAAATTCTACAGTAATTCCATAGATAAAAGTGCCGTAAAAATTTCGTGGAATGCAGCAGAAAAGAGTGCCGTAAAAAACTAGAAAATCTACGCAAAAAAATGTTGTAGAACAAAGTCCATGGAATGTTGCAGAAAAAAGTTCGTGGAATGTCAGAGGAAAAATTGTCATAGAACAAAGTCTATGGAATACCATAGAAAAAAGTGTCATAGAAAAATTCCGCAGAATGCCGCAGAAAAGAGTGCCGCACAAACCGGAAAATCCATCCAACAAAGGAAAACAACAATTTTTCGGATGGAACTCAAAATGGCCATAATTTTCGACCCGTTTCTTCATTTTTCACAAACTTTATATCGTTGGAAAGGTATCAATGTCCTCTATGAAATGGGAATTGTATTTATTAATTTATTGAGGTTAGATATATAAAAATTTAAAAAAATTCCAGCATGAAATGCACAGCCTGGTTCCAATTTCATCCACCGCAATTAATGAAGTATGGTACCCCATTTCTTCTTTCAGAAGCTAAAGTACATGGGGAGAATGATTTGTAAGGATGCCCATTCCTTTTTCAGACCATTTAATGAAATTTTTGGTGGGTGAGAGTAGAAATCTGAGTTTCACTCTTTCTCTCGTTTCCCATCACTTTTATATATCAGAACATCTTCTTATTTTTTAGAGGAGATCTTTTGGGACTTAGGGAAACCCTTACATTCTAGTTTCTCAATTCCATTGAGTTGTAAGCCTTCGCATGGGCCTATATAATGTATTTGTGCCTCTATTTTGCATATATAATGGATCTGTGGACTGTTTGAAGCAATAAAAATTATGTATTGTGGTGTTTTCTCAACCCTTAGTCATTTTTCTTGCATTTCCTTGCCTCTCTATTATTGTTGTTTTATTTTATGCATCCCTTTTCATTTGTAGGTTTATGTTCTGTTTCATGGGGATTTAGTGGTAAATGCATGTTTTAGGACTATGTCAAATCTATTCGGCCTTTTTCAACTACATTTTCCTTTATATTTCTCCCTCAATAGAATATTTCACTCCCTTTTCTTGGTGTTATCACCTTTGTAGTGTAGGATTTCTTCATTTTCATGCATTATCTTCCTCCTATTCCTTTGGAATCATAAAATAGGATTAGATAAGTGTATTTCCAACATTAGGAGTAGTTTGAGCATTATATTAGGAAGAGGAACCAACCTTCTCTGGAGGTCCATCTCAAGTAGCAAGTCCCACAACTTGAGAGATGGTCCAATGTTACCCAATTACATCGATGGCCTCATTCACAAAATGTTAGTAAAATAGAGGGTGTTGTAATTAGGTGATAATAGTTCGTACACCCAAAGTGGGACATCACAAAAGTCAAAATATTTAGTTGGAGTGCAATTGAATAATTTCTATTTTGCTAAGTTGATGTGTTCTTGGCAAAATAAATTACAGTTTTGGAAGTTTTGCAGAAAGAGTGGTCAAGTAGTGAGGTCCTAGATCACCGTAGAGAAGAAGAAGAAATCGATGATCTCACCTTGTATTACTGTCAAGTAATCAACACCAAAATATCACAAAAAAAAGGAGTAAAATTAATTTCACTTCAAATCACCGATAAGAAGAAGAAGTAAGTTGTTCAATTACTTCAAGTTGGAAGTCTTAAGTAGTTTCACCTCTAAGTTACACTACTTCAAGTTATATAATTAATTCAAGTAATTTGTTTACTTCAAGTTATCTTGTTACTTCAAATCAAAAGACTCAAGTAGTTGCACCTCCAAGTTGTACTACTTTAAGTTGCTGCATTACTTCAAGTTAGAAGACTTAAGTAGTTGCACCTCCAAGTTGCACTACTTCAAGTAATCTAATTACTTCAAGTTGAAAGACTTAAGTAATTGCCCTTCTAGTCATTGATAAAAGGAGAAGTAAGTGCATCTCCAATCAACACAGAGAAGGGGAAGTAATGCAGTCCCAAACACCAATGAACTAAGATGAAGGAAGCTAAAATAATCAACCCTCATAACACCGATGACCAAAGGGAAGTAATGCCGGTTCAAATCACCGATAAGAGTAAAAAGGAAAGTAATTTGTGTTACTCCAAGTTGATTACTTCAAGTAGGTTGATTACTTCAAGTTGCAGTAATTGAAAGGCTTAAGTAACCAAAGATATAAAACCAAACACATCTGGTGACTCCATTGATCCAAACAACCCACTCTCTAAGTTGCAGACCTTCTTTCCATCCATTTTATTTCCATATATTTCACTTTCTTCATTTCATGAAGTTGTGCATCATCACTTCATTACCTACATGGAATTCACACATGCAATACCAATCATCCTCCAATGTATCTCTTAAATCCTCCATATCAGTTCTATGATTAAATTCAAAATCATTATTCCTATCCCTATGAGTATTATCAAAATCATTCTGGTTATGGGGCCTATCAAGAAAAGGAATATGTATATGGTGATAACAATTATGTGGGGAACATTGATTTATAGGAGACAATCCAAAGTATGGAGCCTAATATGGTGCAGTCAAGAGCTACATCTCAGATGAAGGAAATCATGATTGGATTTGGGACACTTTTTCTATGGGTGGGCCCTTTTCCAAGACATTACAACCTTCAACAAAGAACTTGACTTCATGGTTGAAATGTTGTCATTACTTGCAAAATGGACCGAAGAGATTAAAGTGTACACACATAGTGTAAGAAAACCTTGTCAATGTGTAAAGTCAACAACCAACTCCTTGTTCTTCCTTTTCTCCTTCCCAATTTTCATCATTTCAGCCTTAATGTCATAGTTCTAGCTTATCGCATGCTACACCTAGTGTGGAATTACCTTCTCCATCTTCTAGTCTCTCATCCCACCTTGAATTTTCTCGCCTTTTCCCTTCTAAGAAACCATCCCCTCCTCGAAGTAGGAAGTTGTGCCTCTACCATCACCTCAAACAAGAAGAAACCAATTGAATCCTAACCCACTCCTCCTCTCATGCGGTCATGTTAACCCTTTAAATCTTACCTTGAAATGAAGATGTTAAAGTCAATTAAAAAAAATTCTTCTGAAATCTTTCACTAGAAAGTGTTTAAAAATGTGTTAAAGGTTCTTCAAAAATCCAAAGTCTGAAATTTTGGGTTTTGATTTCAAAGGTTTTCCTTTTCAGGATTAAAATGCTATAATCAAAATTTTGATTCAGGAGTTCAACTCTAAAATCTCGAAAGTCAAATTTCAGACTTTTGGAATTCGAAGGTCTCTTTTGGTAATTTGTGATTTTTCAATTTAGATTTCCGAAGTCTGAAACTCCAAAGTTCTAAAATTTCAGAAATTTCAGACTTTTAGGTTTCAGAAGTCTATGTTTTCATTTTAAGAAATTTCTTCCTGGAGTTCCGAAGTCTAAAACTCCAAAGTTCCAAAATTTTAACTTTAGACTTTCGAGTTTCAAAAGTCTCCCATCTATTTTCAATATTTTCGCTTTCAAAGTTCTCAAGTCAAAACTCAAGTTTCAAATTTCGTAACTTCGTGACTTTGGGTTTGTAACTCAAAGCAAAAATATTGAAAAATAGATGGGATACTTTTGAAACCCAAAATTCTGAAGTTCCAAAATTTTAGAACTTCAAATTTTCGGACGTCAAAACTCGGGAAGAAATTTCTTAAAATGACAACATAGAATTCTGAAACTTGAAAGTCCAAAGTTTCGAAATTTCAGAACTTTGGAGTTTCAGACTTCAAACTCCAAGTTGAAAAAACATAAATTATGAAAAGAAACCTCTGAATTCTGAAAGTCTAAAAGTCTAAAATTTCAGACTTTTGGGATTTGAGTTCGGAACTCCTGAATCAAAATTTTGATTCTAGCATTTTAATCCCCAAATAGAAAACCTCTGAAATCAAACCCAAAATTTCAGACTTTGGATTTTCAAAAAACCTTTAACACATTTTTAAACACTTTCAGCAAAATATTTTAATAAAAAATTTTAATTGACTTTAACATCTTCATTTCAAGGTAAGATTTAAAGGTTAATAGTTTTTGCACGCCTAAATGGGACAGAGTTGGTACTGTGCATGAATCAAAGTACCTGGTGACTCCATTTCTCTGGATTTCAAGTCTCATTGTAATCACTTATGTGAATAATTCAAACACGATATTCTTCTAAGCAAGGAAAATATCAAAGATACCGAATTATCCATGTCTCGCCAAGGAGAAAGAGAAGTGACGGTTCAACATCATCCCATAGAGGTCATTCAACTCCTTCGACTTAAAGGTTTCCTCCACTAAGGAACAATCAACCCTTGGTCACCATGGCAACCAATGTTTGTCCTCCTTTCAACACCCCTTACTATTAGCCCAAAGAGATGTTATTCCTACAACTGTCCTGAAAATTTTTCCATTTTATACTGGAGAAAACAATGTTACTCCTTTGGAGCACATTTTGGATATAGCTAGTATCTGTGTAGTACATAGCATTATGGAGGACAATGTGGCGGTCAGATTCTTGCTATTTCTTTTAAGGGTAAAGCACTTCAATGGTTTCGGAGTTTGGGTGCTGGTTTTATAACTACTTGGAATGAGTTGGGTGAAAAATTTTGTAAGCAGTTTGCAGACAAAAGTGATCACCTATCACTTATGGAACAACTCATGACTATAAGAAGAGCTCCTCAAGAATACATGAGTGATTTCAATTTCCGTTTTGACAAGACTTGGAACAAAATCCCAACACTCGTAAGGCCGTCTCCAAGTAATGCATTCTTGTATTACTTGCAAGGCTTGAATAGTGATATAGCAGTTATGATCAAATCCATGGGGGGAACTATAGTCCTTAATGTCTATGAAATCGTTATAAAGGCATAAAAATCTTAATTCAGACAGTAAAAGTGTGTTTAGGCCTCTCATGCCTTTGTTTGTTGAAATTACAGGGAAACAACCAGTCATTGCTCATGTTCCAACAAATACCAACCAATCAATCATGTGACTACATCCATTCCTTCAAATGATCTGGCTGAGGTCAAATCGCTACTACAAACCTTCAGGAATGAGCTCATAGCAATCAAAAGGCAAAGCAATCTCAATATGCTTTCCCATTTCAATCCCAATACCAAACAGTCATCCCCTTTTCAAGGAAGTAGTCATTCCCAAAACCAAGCTACAAATCAAGCTACAAATGTTAAACCTTTGAACTTTTAGAACCCTCTTGCTGCTAGTTCATCCAGAGCCATAGTACTGTCTAGAATAATCTCATCCAAGATTATGAATGGTTACATCCTTGTTCTTAGCCTCACAACAAAAATATTTTCCCAAATGGAGTTTTGAGTCAAGCTCTTATGGTCCAAAGTATATCCTCCCCACCGAGTCATCAGTCGAATCAGCTGCACAAGAGAACCAAGATCAGCCTTCTGATGAAACCACACTACTAAATTGGCAAACAGATGATTTTTGTGGTTTGAATATTGATGCCTCCTCTATAAAGTAAATACACGTTCTAAAAAGAGAGCAATGGAATCTCAACCTTCCAAATATGATCAGAATCTACTTCACAACCTCAAACACAAGCAACAATTGATAAGGATGTAGGGAAGAAATCACCGGAAACATCCGCTAATCAAGCTACAAGGAAAGAAGGGTCTTCAGGTATCACAATACCCAACAAGCATTTTCCAAAAGAGGATTCTAATACCCAAAAAGGTATTAGAAAAGTAGGGGCAATTCCATTTAGTATTGTGGAACAAATGAAGAAGACCAACCTGAGTGTTACTATGTGGGACGCACTCTCAATTCCTTCTCAAAGGAACTTGTTGTGAGAGGCTTTGAATAGTTTTGGTACAATTGACGGATCATCGGGTCATGGAATAGCAATGGCAACAAGTTTGTGTCAACCAGAAGGGAAAGGCATTCCTAAGGCCAACAAACCACCGCCATTCTATATCTCCCTGATCATTGGTGATCATTTGGTGCATAATTGCATGATTGATTCTGGAGCCAATAGTTCCGTTATGCCCAAGAAAATTATAGATGTGTTGGGAATACCATATACTCTAATCTCAAGGGGAGTTGTCAGTTAGATGGTACAACATTTTATATTTTCAAAGTCATTAAGGAACTCCAGACTTACCATCCATGCATGTCCCAATTTTTTCATTCACACAGACATATCCGTTATTGATCTTCCTCCTCTCTTCGCCATTTGCCTATCATAAGATTTCACTGCCAAAATGGGTGGTTACCTGTCATCAGATTAGTCACATATGATTCTTAGAACTCGGTACGAGACAAAGGTGACTATAAGAGCATAACCAATTTTCCATAATCATGTGGAACCTTACACTGCTAGTCCCATAAATGGGAATTATGCCATTTGTGACCCAGAAGAGGAAGATGTTGATCATGAACCAACTACTCTCATAGAGGAAGTTCCTGATATGGTGCTTGATGAGGTAAGTATAGATCATCAATATGATCCATACGCTGATTTATTGGCAGATGGAGAATTTGGTTTATTGTTTTTGGAAGAAACTGGATTAGGTACATACTACATTCGTCAAGAGGGTATGATTGTACCTCAATTGGTTAAAACATCAAACAGTTTTGAGGGACTATGGAAATTTTTCTTTGATGGTTTAAGGAGTAAAAATGGATCCGGTGTGAGAGTTATGTTGATTTCTCCAGAGGGAGATAAATACTTCTCATCTTTTCGGTTGCAATTTAGTTGCACCAATAATGTCACTAAATATGAGGCCCTCATACAAGGAATTCAACTAGCTCAGAAGAGAGGAATCAAGGCTCTAACTATCTTTGGAGACAGTGAGTTGGTTTTGCATCAAGTGATGGCCTGCAGCGCATCAAAAATGATCTCTTAAGATCATATAAGAATCGAGTTTGGGACTTGATAGAAGATTTTGAAGCTTTTGGGATTCATGTAGTTCCTAGAAAGCAAAATCAGGATGTTGATAGGCTTGCTAAAATTGGCTCACAATACGACATACCGATGGACATCATGAAGGAAGGGCAACAAATGGTCAAAATGGTGGTTCATCTCGTAATTCTAGATAATTTGAGTAGTTGGAAAGTGTTTGATAGTGACAAACAAATTGTTCTTTTCCTGCAAGAAGAGGTGGAATTTGTTTGTGAAACACCAAGATAAGTTGCAAAACTCATATGGTGATCAAATTATATAGTTGAAGGGAAATAAGCTACCAAAAGGCTTAGTTACTCTAGAATCCATCTTCAATTCAGATGACCAAGCCAAAAGATAAAGCACAAACATGGTGGTCAAGGAAGAAGATTTTGAGGAAGTTGAGGTGGCAAGTGAAAAGCTTTTAAAGATTGGTAAAGTATGTACTATCAGCAGAAGAAAGCTTTTGTCAAACCGTGTAAGAGTATCACAACATTTTTACATGGAGCTACAAAGAACTATGGGGTTTTGATCCAGTTCTAGCACAACATACCATCGAATTGGATCTTGATTCCAAGCCGCTCACAAACAGAGGCCAATTAATCAAAAAATTGAGCCACTAATGAGGAAGGAGCTAACCAATCTCATCGAGGCTTATATAATTTTTCCCATCAAGCATTCCTCTTGGGTAGCTAATATGGTGCCCGTAAGGAAGAAGAACAGAGAGATTCAGTTGTGCGTAGATTTCAGGGATTTGAACCACACCTCGTTGAAAGATCATTATCCTCTTCCATTAATGGAAAAAAATCTTCAAACAGTGGCATGATCTCAGAGATTTTCTTTTCTCGATGGATATTCGGGTTACAATCAAATTCTGGTCCAAGAATCCGATCAATTTAAAACCGATTTGCACTACCAAGTGGGGCACATATGCTTACAACAAAATGCCATTTGGATTGTCCAATGTCAAGGCCACTTTCCAAAGAGCCATGGACATGGCATTTAAGGGGCTAATCAATGATATCATCTTGATCTACCTTGATGATATAATTGTATATTTTAAGCATGCAAAAGACCACTCACGCATCTAAGGAAGGTTTTTGAAGGTGTATAGAATTTTGGGTTTTACTTAATCCCAAGAAATGCATTTTTGCAATGCACGAGGGAAATTTTTTGGGGCATGTTGTTTCAAAGTGGAAGGACTATCAATCGATCCATCAGGATTCGTTCGATTATGTCCTTATCTCTCCAAAGTCACAAGAAGGGTCTCCAAAGTTTTCTGGGAACCATAAATTTCATGCAGAGATTCATCCCTCAATTTGTGACATTGGCTAAACCACTGAAAGCCATGCTGAAGAAAAATATGCCATTCTCATGGAAAAAGGAAGGAAGGGAGAGCTTCAAAGCCATCAAAATGGCCATTTCTCAAGCTCCCACACTGGTGAACCCCAGGTTTGATAAAGATTTTATTCTTTATGCTTTTGCAGTCAAGAGAGCATTTCAGGTATCCTCACCTAGCAAAATGACGATCTGATGGAGCAACCAATTGCTTTCTTCAGTCAATCCCTCAAATACTATGAGCTCAAATATTCATTTGTTGAGAAACAAGTCTTTGCAGTTATTCAAGCTTTGAAGAAATTTAAGCACATGTTGTCCAACAACAAAATTCACCTAATGGTTTCTCATCCTGGTGTCAAGGACTTTTTGTTGAACAAAGAGATGAACGAGAAGCATGCTAGATGGATCATGAAGGTAATGGAGTATGATGTACACATCAAAGTCACTAAAATTTTCAGAGGTAAGGGTTTGTGTTAGCAGCTTGCTGCAGACATGGAAACCAAAGATGATGAAGATGTTACGCTCTTGAATACTGATGAAGGTGATGATCAAGTTGATTAGTTATCTAAGATGCAAAATTTCCTCCTCTCGTGGAGTATATCCTTCAAACATGGATAAAGGTCAAAGACATACCTTCCATCTCCAGTCTATTCCATATGTCCTGGTGGATAATATTATTTTTCAAAAGGATTTAAACGGTGTTATTCTTCTTTACATGAAACTGGAACAGGTAAGTAAGATATTAGAATAATTCCACAATGGCCTATCTGGAGGACATTACTCTGCATGAACAACTACTACCAAGATTATGGGCTAGTTACTATTGGCTAGATTTGTTCAAAGATGCCCATCTCTGGGTGAGGAAATGTAAGGAATGTGCCCTTTTCACTAGCAATCGAAGTTGGCAGTCTCTTCCACTACACCCAATTCAAGTGGATCAACCTTTCATTCAATGGGGGTTAGATTTCATTAGGATGATTAATCCTCCATCTAATGACAGACATAAATGGGTTCTTACTGCAATGAACTACTTTACTCAATGGACAGAGGTAATAGCATTGAAAGAAAGCAATGAGAAGGCAAAGTCCTCGATTTCTTGGAAAATATAATGACAAGGTTCGGTGTTCCATTTACAGTTATTTTTGATAATGCAATGGATTTTCTCAATCTAAATTTGAGTGAATGGGCTGTTAAGAATGGGGTCTACCTCAAGAATTTATCCAATTACTATCCACAAGGGAACAGGTTGGCTGAGTCTAGCAACAAGAACCTCATAAGAATTATCAAACGCATGATGGAGACTAACAGGAGGACTTGGCATACACAGCTTAAGACTACCTTATGGGCAGATCAAATCACACCTAAAAGGGCCATCAAAAATTCACCTTTCATGCTTGTATATGGAAGGGAAGCAAAGCTCCCGCTCTCCTTGGAATTACCTTCTTTGGAATTGGCTCATCAAGCTTGGGGTTATGGAGAATGATTCCTTGTCGGTGAGGTTTTCTGAACTCATGGAGTTGGAAGAAGTGTGAAACAAGGCTATGAGAACTTTGGAACAACATCAAGCTTAGGTTAAGAAATCCTTTGATAACAAATGGGATGAAGATAGAGCCAAACCAGGTAGATATGCCAAGTTTGACACTCTCTGGAGTGGGCCATACATCATCACAAGTTGCAAAGAGGTAAATTCCTTTTGCCTATCCAGGATCAATGGAGAAGAACTGCCCATTCACGTGAATGGAATACATCTCAAAGCTTGCTTTTGAGATTGTTCCACCCCCTATACAGTGATCTTTTTGTTTTTTTCCTCCAAGTGCTTTACACATTGTTTTGTTTTTCTTTTCTTTTTTTTTGTGCTCAATGTAGTTTGATTTCTAGGACTCTTTTTCCCAATGGTTTGTATAAGGCTACTGGCCCTAAAGCTTAGCAAGCAAGCATTCCCTGGAGGTCGCCAAAAATGTTAACCTTTAAATCTTACCTTGAAATGAAGATGTTAAAGTCAATTAAAAAAATTTCTTCTAAAATCTTTCACCTGAAAGTGTTTTAAAATGTGTTAAAGTTTCTTCAAAAATCCAAAGTCTAAAATTTGTGTTTTGATTTGAGAGGTTTTTCTTCATTTTGAGGATTAAAATGCTAGAATCAAAATTTTGATTCTGGAGTTTCGTACACTGAAAGCCCGAAAGTCTGAAATTTCAAACTTTCAGAATTTGGAGGTCTCTTTTGGTAATTTACGATTTTTCAACTTGGAGTTCCAAAGTCCGAAACTCCGAAGTTCCAAAATTTTGGAAACTTAGACTTTTAGGTTTCAAAGTCTATGTTTTCATTTTAAGAAATTTCTTCCTAGAGTTCTAAAGTCTGAAACTCAAGTTCTAAAATTTCATAACTTCGAACTTTCGGGTTTTGGAAGTCTCCCATCTATTTTTCAATATTTTCACTTTTGAGTTCCAAAGTCCGAAACTCCGAAGTTTCAAAATTTTATAACTTTGGACTTTCAAGTTTTGGAGTCTTCCGTTACCTTTTTCATAATCTTTGTCTCTCAAGTTCAAGCCCAAAATTTTGGAACTTCGGACTTTCGTGGTTTCGGACTTTGGGATTCTATGAGCATTTAATTCTCACCAACCTTCACACATGTCAGATTTTGAGCATTAATTTTGGGTTTTTCTATATAAACTCAAATTTTTACCGTCATTTTCACCTAACTTTTGCTCTGACAATCTGATTTTTACTACATTCTTTGTACTTTCGAGGCATCGTTTTCAAGGTAATTTTGTTTGGGTTATTTCTTTTTGGTTTATGATCTTTTAGGTTTTTCTTCCTTGTTTATTTTCATTTTTTCTTCCTTATTCTATTTTGAAATGGAACCCTTCATGATCCACCATGTTTTCCTTAAAAGTGTTTCCTGATCTCCACAATTACAAAATCCAACATGTGCAAGCATCCAAAGCTCAGATTGCATTGTAATTTTTCAAGATCTTCCCAAGTGTTTTACTTGCCTTTCGTGCCTTCAACAAAGTTCACAGTTAACAAGTTTGTTTCTGAGGTTCTTTTTTTCGGAGTTCGAGGTTTTTGCTTTTAGAGTTCGAGGTTCTTGATTTTGGAGTTTGAAGTCTCGCTCTTTCAAAACTCGCCTTTTCGATGTTCGGAGGTTTGTTACTTTGGATTTGAGAGGTCCACCTTTTCGAGTTCATGGTTTCTATTTTTTGGACTTTCAGAAGTTAAGTCTTTAGAGGTTCGAATATTTTAATTTTCTGAGTTTCGAACATCTGTTTTTTCAGGTTTTTGAAGGTTTCACACTTCGGAACTAGATTCTTTTCAGACTTTCATAATTCAACATTTCGGGACTTTTGTAGTATTTGTTACAAATTTCCAAAGGCCTTTTCGGATTCCGAAACCCAAACTTAATGTCAACCTCTTCAACGAAAGGTAAAGAAAAGATAAAATATACATTCCTAGGATTTATTCCTCACTCTTGTCTATCTTCAGACTTAGGTAATATAGGAGATACCAATCTCGGGAAGGTTGATTTTCCAGATTTATGGGCCAAGGTAAAAGCTCCTAACAATAAATCTTGTATGCAAGCTATATATGATAGTGGGATTGTTCTAGCTACCGGTTTTCCTGCATCCATGTATTTCCCTGAATTCTTCTTGGCTGCAGCATCCCACTTTGATGAAGATTTTAGGTTGGTAAAAGATGTTGACGGCAAGGTTGTAATTCGATTAGACTCTGATTTCTTTGAATATTTGTTCAAAATCCTGGATGTTGAAGACTATGCCACAATTTCACTAGAAGCAGTGGTTGAACATTGGGACAAATAAACTGAGTTATGTACAAAGGTCATGATGAAGAGCTACTTGGCCAAGAGTGTCACCAAGCTATCAAAGGTCACTATGTATCGATCAAACTTCATCCAGAAGTAAACAATATTATCATGTTGTTGAGTAGAGTTTCAGGCCTTGCCTCTATGAAATAATTTTAGGAATGGATGTTCTTATATATTGTCACCATTAAGAAAAATAAGGAATTCATATGATGGGGGAACATATCAGCAGCTCCATTTGTTTTCAATTAAGTAAGGTTTTGTCTTTGAAGAACTTTTACATGACCTCTTTCTTGGTCTATGATGTAGCTGTTATGGGAGATTTCACTGGGTTGAACACTAAAGGTGTTAGGAGTGCTTCAAAAATTTATGATTTTTATCCTCAACTTACAATGGATGAGGGAAGCAAACACTTCCGTAGGATCAATGATGTTTTCTTCATTGTTATCCTTTATCGTTTTGATAAGGATTTATATAATCGAAGGATTTCGGATGAAGCTTTCAAAGAAGTACGCGAGTGGGGAGATATTTACCTGTAGTTTCCTACATTCACATACATCTGGATTCCTAGTTTTGTAGGTGCTCCTAGTAAGCTACCAAAGATCCCTACGGAAAAATGGGTTTTGTTGGAATTGGTTTAACAATTGCTAGACTACCATAAAATCTAGAACAAATGGCATAATGTGGGAGTCCAATTTCCCATTTCAATTGGCAGATATACTTGTGCAAGTATTTACAAGGTAAATAATGTGGATGTGGAAATGTTAGAAGTGACCTTTTGCAAACATTTCATCCTCGAACCAATTTCGATTACTGGGGAAAATTTAGTGAAATAGGTTTATCTAGTTCTCATGTACCCCAGTTAGAAGACATTTGGATTCATTGTCGAGATGAGTTCATTATCCGACAACGGAATATGAAAGGTTAACTTTGGATGAGGTTCAACAGTTTGGGATCGCAGAGATTCCAAAGGAAATGGAGGATGAGGAGGAATTATTGGATGCAATTTACAAGGATAACAATGTCACTAATCAACCATTTCATGGATTGATTGGTATGTAGAAGAATGTTGTAATACTAAGGAGAGGGTGGGGCCCATTTTATAGAGGACATATAATTGGTTGGCTACCTTGGGAATTTCACCCAAAGGGTTAGATCAACCTATAAGAACAAGAAGCCCAATCAATAATGAGTCTTCCAACACCTACTAAAGGGAAAAGGTCTATCCAAAGGGCCCATATAGTCCCTAAGAAGATTTCATTCATTGTTGGAATTTCCTCTCTCTCCAAGGATCCTGCTTCCAAGGTTGTGTCTCCAGTAATATCAACATCAAAAATTGTTGAAGTCATTGATTCCCCAAGTTTATCACAGAAATCGCCATCTCCTCCTTCCTTACCATTATCACTTCCTCCATCATTTCCTTCCACTTCTACACTCATTTCTTCTTTTCCATCCCCATCCATGGCCCATGTATTTTCATCTCTTCATGTCCTCTCAAGTAGGGGAGATGATTGGGTCTCCCATTTCTACTTCACTTCCTCTATAACTTTCATTTCCTTCCATCTCATCTTCTAGCCTCGTTGTATCCACCCCTGGGGCTATTCTCACTTCCACCCCATCTATCATTACCACCTCCATTCTAGTGTCAACTAATATTACCAAGATTTCATTGTATTTTCTAGTGCTCCAGGTATTGAATCCATCATTCCACTTCCATCAGATTCTGTTATACTGTAATAGCTATTTCGCCAAACTCCAAACAAAAGAAAAAGTACCTCTAATGGATGTTATAGATCTAAGTGTGTTAGAAACTACTCCAAGGAGATAGGCCAAGCAGCCAAATATCATCTCAACCTATCAATAAACCAATCAAGAGAAAGGGTCATGGAAATTTCTACCCCATTGAGGAAAAACCAAAGAAACTATCATAACAGCTGACTACCAAATTTCTAGATTTTCACTAGGAAAAGAAACACATGAAGGGGCCAAACAAGATGTGCAGACAAATCTCAGAATTTTGTTGGAGAAGTATGACAAAGAAAAATATTCTAAGGATGAACTAAAAGCAAAATTTGAGTAGCTCACTACCCTGTTGAGAAAGGTAACACAACCTACTCCATCCACTGATATTTCAACTACTACTACTCTGACAATTTCTTCCACTCTGGATGATATTTCATATCATGAAATTGAGAAGATAGGTTAGAAGGGAAGATCAATGAATGGATGGATAGAATGCATACTTCAAGAAGCCAATCCTTTGATTAAAGAGGTTGTTGAAATATATAATGATTTGCAGACTGAAAGAGCCTCTATTCATAGAATGGATGAAGCCTTCTCCGAAGATAATAATAACTTGAATTTGAATTTGACTACATGGAGTGAGATCAGAGAAGAGGATCCAAATCTAATTCTTCAAGAAGACGTAATCAATGATATTTCTAAGTTGTTCAAATTTCAAAAGGATATGGAATTTAGGTCCCAAGTATTACAAGATTTGATAAAGAAATTAGACGACAAGCGTGTGGAAATCATGGATGCTCTGAATGACATCTCATAAGAGTTTGATAATGTTAACTGCAAGTTCTTTAATGAGAACATTGATGCTCTTCTAGAAGATCAAATTAAGTCAAATTTCAAGGATTTGGTGAAGAAGGATGACGAGGTGACTAGGACTTTCAATAGTGACTCCATTGACAGGTTGGTTTCATGCCAAAATTTCACAAGTCGACTGAAGAAAGTGGTAAGTAAACTTAAAATAATTCCAACCAAGGTAGCAAGAGAGATCGAGACAACATATGTGGTGAACCATTACATGTGTGGGCTAGAGGAAGGATAAGTACAAGGAATTATCAAGTGTTTCATTGAATATAAGCATCGGATGGCTGCATGGGAGAAAGAACAAGAGAAAACTAAAGAAGGAGAAGGTGTTGCAGGGCCAAGCTGAAGCTAGGCGGCCATGGTAGGACAGTTCCAAGCTCTAGATCAGTCCAAGTTGTAGGGTTGACCGAGTCAAACCCTTACAACCACTTTGCTATTTTTATGGGAGCCTGTTCCTGGAACTTAATGATATTCTATTTTTAGTAATTTGTTGGTTAAGGTCCAAGTTATAATGGCTCAACCTAAAAACTTATAAATAGTTAAGTGCATGAAGTTTTTAGAGATAGATAGATCATTGGGAAGTTACTCTTCAAGCTTGGAAGAGTGCTTTGAATACTTGAAGCCTTTCAATTACATTCAGAATAATATTTTTTCGAAGAATCTGATTTATTGTGTTAATGGTTGATCAATGTATGCTTTGTGGATGTACAATTCCTTAGTGTAAGTGGTTAACTCACCTTTATTTCAAAATATCTTATTTCATTATGTGGGAAAGTGATATGATTGTCTTGAATATCAGTTGTGGAAAGATTATTTTCCTTTTGTTATAAAGTTGCATTATCATTAGCTGTCATAAGTGAAAGAGATGTTTGACATGTGCATATTCTATATTGTCATGGTTGTTGATTGTGTTTTCAATCGGATTTGATCTATCTGTTATGTATGTTTGGGGTCTTACAAGGAAATGTATACTATTTTGACTATGGTTTGTTATTTACCCTATCCAAATAGCACTAGGTGAATTAGATTGTGATGGTTGTTTTATCCTTTCTGAGTTACCCCTTTCTAGCATAAAGATCATCTGATTATCTAGTTATACTCTTGGTGTATCACCTGTATTTTATTTATTTGTTATCTCTAACCCCGAACCTCGTGAAGTGAGTAGATTAGAATCATTTAAAGTGTTTTATCCTTGCACATCAATCTTAAATTGGGTGCCCCAAGTTCCAAAGGAAGTCGGCCTTCTCTGGAGGTTCATCCCAAGGCAACAAGGTCCCACACCTTGGGGATGTTCCAACGTTGCATGGGATCTTTCAAAAATTCAATGGGTGCACGATCCACATGAAAAATGGTCCCAAATCCATCTTGGGAAGAGCAAAATTAGAAAATCAGTAAAGGAGAGGAGAAGATTGAAGAGCTTAGCAAGGAAGAATTGGCAAGAAACTTGAAAGAGTGGGCTACCAAGTTTGATATCAAGAAAATGTCCTTAATGGTTAAGCCTCTAGTGAAGGTTGAGATCCAAGAATGAGAGGTGAAGACTGATATTGTAGCAAAAGTACAACAAGAGTGAGTTGACAAAGATCGTAGTCGGTATGCTTGAAGTACGGTGTGCATAATGACACTATCTTTGCAGTGATTGTTGATCCGCTACCAACCGCAAAATTTGTCGAGAGATAAAGAGAAATAACTAGCTCCAAGTCCAATTAAAGAGGAGCACATGGAGGAGATCAAATTAGATTTAGAGACATTAAATGAAGATGATATCATTGAGATATTTTTTCTCTCATTTGGAGAATTTGATTTGGTTGATGAGTCCATGGCGGAGGAGAGCATCCAAGAAGACCTTGCTGCCCAAAACAGTCCTCTAGAGTAGCAAATTGAAGAGTTTGATTTATCAAAATTCATGTTAGAGGAAGATATCATTTAGGAGAAGTTTTGTCTTCAAGTGGAGGAGGAACTCCTAAGTGAGCAAAGAGAGTGTAGTGGTCCACAAATGATTCCATTAGATGTTGCAAGTGATCACATTGAGTTGCATGTTGAGGAGTTTCATGTGGTAAAGGAAGGAGAAGAGGACATGGGTGACATTACTTTCATAAATATCATGGGGAAGAAGATTAGTTGTCTATAAATGAGCAACGGGAAGAATATCATCTCACAGATAGTCACCTTTTCCAAGAATCTCTACGAGAATACTTTCTTGTTGAATTTGAAGCTCAAAGTAGCAAGTAAATCCAATGAATCAGACCTTGCCCAATCAGGTATTTGGCTTCATTGAAGCCAAAGGAGAAGCCACAGCCAATCATGCTTACTTCCGAGCATGAGGATGAGTTTCAAAGTGTCAAGGATCAACTGCAATACTTCCTATAACCAAATGAAGAGCAACTAGAGGAGGTATTCGTCTTATTCTTAGTTAACACCTTAATGAGTAGGTTGGAAAATCAGCTTGTAATCAATTTTTCACTCTTAACCACAATTGTGTCTAATGCCAAATCATTTACATGGATGAAAATTTTGAGAAAGGGAAACTACTTTGCATTACTAGTATCATGGTTTATTTGAGTTGTTCATTCCTCCTGGTTAGTATAGGGTAGGAGTAGGTTTGCTTTCAGTAGAAGAAGTGCTTGTGCACACTCTACATGTTCCACTTGGGGTGCGTATGATCTCCCTCTTTTGTACATAGCATGTTGTGGTGGTTTTTTTTCTCTTACAGTTCATTGGAGGCAATATTTGGGGAAATAATCTCTTGTAAGGCATTTCAAAGTGTAACCAAATTAGCATGTCTTGGAACTCAGTAATTCTTCATACTTGCAAGTGTTTCAATTCAGTTTTTTTCAAAATCCAGATGAAATCAGATTTTGGAACATTTGAGGATCATTATGCATCCCAAATATTAGATCTACAGAGGAAAGAGAGGTGCAATTCATGTTCAAAATCATTTTTCAGTCTCATAAAACCAAATTCGAAAAAAAAATTTTATTAAAGTTGAAAAATTCAAGCATAGTAGGTCAAATCCAGGTCCAACAAAGTTGTTTCAAGTAGCTTAGGGTTTGTTCTTCAAGTCTAGATTAGATTTTAGGTTATCAAAGGCTAACTCCATGCCCAATGGATTCTTTAATACCACCGATCAACTCATCTAGCAGTGATATCCATGTAAGTCGCCAAATTGTTATCCATTTGTACCCCTAGTAAAAATGGACAGCTTGAGAAATTAGACATGGGTACTTTGGTGGATTTCAATGCAGAAAAAAGTGCCACTAGTAACAAAGTCTCTGAGAATGGCGCAAAAAAATTTGCCATAGAACAAAGTCCACGGAATGTGCAGAAAAGAGTGTCACGTAAAACTAGAAATCCACGAGAAAAAAATTTGCAAAATAAAGTCCGTGGAATGCCACATAAAAGAGTATCGTAGAAAAATTCTATAGAATTCTATAGGAAAAAGTGTCGTAAAATAAATTCCATGGAATGCCACGAGAAAAAGAGTGTCGTAGAAAACTAGAAAATCTGCAACAAAGGAAAACAACAGTTTTTCACACGAAACTCAAAATGGCCATAACTTTCGACCCATTGCTCCATTTTTGCAAAATTTATATCATTGGAAAGGTCTCAACATCCTCTATGCAATGGGAATTATATTTCTCAATTTTATTGAGGTTATATGTGTGAAAATTTAGAAAACATCTCCAGCACAAAAATGCACAGTTCCAGGCCCAACCACCGTAATTAATGAAGTATGACACCCCATTTCTTCTTCTAGAAGCTAAAGTATGTGGGGGAATGATTTGTAAGGATGCACATGCCTTTTTTAGACCATTTAATGAAATTTTTGGTGGGTGAGAGAAAAAATCGAGTTTCACTCTTTCTCTCTCTTTTCCCATCACTTATATATATTGTAACATCTTCTCATTTTTAGAGGAGATATTCTGGGACTTAGGGAAACTCTTGAATTTTGGTTTCTCAATTCCATTGAGTTATAATCCTTCACATGGGCCTGTAGAATGTATTTTTGCCTTTATTTTATAGATATAATGGACTGTGCAACTGTTTGAAGCAATAAAAATTGTGTATTGTGGTGTTTTCTCAACCCTTTCTCATTTTCTTGCATTTCCTTTCCTCTCCATTGTTGTTATATTTTTTCATGCATTTTCATTTGTAGGTTTATGTTGTTGTGTTTCATAAGGATTTAGTGGTAAATGCATGTTTTGGGACTATGTCAAAACTGTTTCGCCTTTTTCTTTTATTTGCATTTTCCTTTATATTTCTCCTCAACAGAATATTTCACTCCCTTTTCTTAGTGTTATCACTTTTATAGTGTAGGATTTCTTCATTTTCCTACATTCTCTTGTCTCCCAATCCCTTGGAATCATAAAATAGTATTAGATAAGTGTATTTCCAGCATTAGGAGTAGTTTGAGCATTATATTAGGAAGAGGAACTACCTTTCTTTGGAGTTCCATCTCAAGTATTAAGTCCCACAACTTGAGAGATGGTCCAATGTTACCCGATTACACCGATGGCCTTGTTCACAAAATGCTAGTAAATCGGAGGGTTTTGTAATTTGGTGACAACAATAACAACCTAAAAATAGTGAGCCCCCTCGTAAGCGATTGCACTAAAAAAACATTGAAAATGATAAACTAGGTAGTCTTTTTTAAAATAGCAAAAAATTAGATTAATGCAAAAAAATAACCTACCAAAATAAAAAGTTCCCAAAATGGAAAATAATCATCAATAGAGTTTAACTTAAGTATTTCAGATGATCAAGAAGTTCATATTTGAGAAAAACAATGAAATTTCCCAAAATAACATGTCTTGGTTCCCACCGCTAAAAATAGAAAGTCTTTGTTTTGAGTGCGGGAAGTTGAAGTAGACTATTTTTAGTCATCTTGCTACTTTTTCCTATCCTCACATGGTTGTATGATGGTTTCATAACTCAAACATGGAAATTCATCCTTCATGGAGGTTTTGAGACATCATTTTGATCACATATATGTTCGGGAACAAAGGAAGAGCACCACAGGCGCAATGCCGGGTAAGATCAAGGGACATTGTGTAGTCAAAGAAGAAGTGAAAAAGGCCAAGATATCAGTTGATATTTGAAAGAGTTAGGTCATAATAACTCATCAATCAGTTAATCCATCCACACCTCCTTGGTGAGCTAGCTAAGTGAGCTTGGTGAGTTGTTTGAGTTGAGTTGGTTGAGTAAGCTCAATGAGTTGTTCAAAGTAAGTTGGTTGAGGTAAATCATTGCAAGAAGAAGCTAACAAGCATGTAGTGAGGGTAATGAACAAAGATCACAAATTGATCCCATATTCTAGGAGATCTCGTAAGTAGACAAAACTCATTACAAAACCTCACAAGTCAAGCAAGAGTGATTCAGTGTAGAGCATCCAAGTATCCAAGATGTCAGAGCTTCCCCGTGGTGAACAAGCTCTTGAAAATGCTCCAATGAAAATATCATTTCAATACCTAATGAGCCATTCCCATGGATTCAATAAATGATCAACAGTGATCTAAAGACAACACAACTTGTTGTTGTACCTAGTCTTAGAGCAATCTTGGGAACCCGAAGTCCAAGCGAAGAAATAAGGCCCAGACAACATCACACTTCTTTAGTGGCCCCTCGAGTAATCAGTATGTTGAATTTTCTAGGCCTAAGATTGAAAATCCTATTGAGGAATGACTCCATCTAAATATGATTTTAATTGCATCTCATTAGGTCAAGCTTCACACGAGAGTGATTCCCATATGTTCAAGGAATCCTCGTCCCACCTTCTTTCTCGGAACGAAGAATACAAAAATAATTATGTAATTAGAGGAACAGGTAAAAGTTATCAATGTTTACATTCAATCTTTCTCAAAACCTAAATCAACATCCTCTCTTCTAATTAATACATTCCTCCAATCAGCAAAGTGTTGATCCAGAGGCAGTCAAGAAGGCCCAAGGATACATGATGTGAGGGATGGCTAGCGAGAAATGGGTTGAGAAAATCATCGAGAAAGGAAAGGTATTATTTCCAAATGTCATTTTTCTCATCAAGTACATTCTTACAACCTTTTCAGAAGTAAACAAATCCAAGAAAGAGTTTACAACAAGAGATTAATCATTTGGATGAAATGTTCCCACTGGTGTTTGAGATGATCTCCTTTGACTCTCACACACTCGTGAGTAAGAACATTTCCGCATCCATTGCGGAGAACTTGTCTCAAGTTTAGAATTGTATCATGGACAAGAAATATGAAATGCTTAAGAATGTAATATCTAATTTGGACACTTGTGGACAACATTCCTTCAAGATATTGAACGATTTCTATAATTGTGTTCAAAGGCTTGAGTTCCCTCCACTCACTAAGAATTCATCATCAAAAGAACTCATCATCTCGTTCTAAGAGCTGGTCAAGAAAGAGGCAGGTGACTCTCTCTCCTTCAATGAAGATAACTTAAAGTCCCTGACCAATATCATAAGTTGCATTCCTACAATTGCAATGGATCACAAAGAATGGATTCATCGATGTAAGAATATCAGTGATGTATTTAAGACCTAGACCAAGGTGTTGGGATGTGTGTACATTCTAGAGGAGGATAAGTTGACACATGTGATAGCTTGATTCAGCAAGGAATTGAAGGGATAGGAGCCCATTCCAAAGGCTCATCATCAGGAGACATGAATCAACAAATTTTTTCATCACAGGAGCTTCTTCATCAGATGTGACAACCTCTCCCTTCTTCTCTCTTTCTCCATCTTCCTTCTCTCCCTTTCTAATTTTTCATTAGGCGTAATCATTTTATTTTGTCTCATTCACTTAAGTGACTTTATAAAGTTACATTGTAAAAGTCCCTTTAATTTATAAAAAAGGAAACTTATTTCTCACTTCCTAGGAAGGTGAAAAGTCACGAGTTGAATGAGACCATAAAGATTCATGTGGGGGTAGGTGAAGAGTCAATTCACATTGTTATAAATTGGGATGGATTCTCCATCCAAAAGGATCCCTGAAAATTTAGTTCTTTGTAGCAATTGTGTATTATGACTTGGGTGTTGAGATTTCTATCACTAACACAATGAAATAAAAGCTACATTTCTTTCATTTCCCTCTTTCACGTGTTCTTCTATTTTCTCTCTTTTATGCACTTTGCAAGCATAGTGTTGGAAAGGAACCTTGCATCCTTGATAGATGAATCTAAGGAGTTGTGTGTCTTTAATTCATTGGTCCCACTAATGACTTCATTGTTGCTTTCTTCTATATTGAATGTTGAACTACTCTAGTTATTAGGTGTGAACTCTATAATTGGCCTACTCGTAGCAATAACCTTCCTTTATCTAATTTCTCTCCTTCACCCCTCATCACTATAATTTCCTCCCTTGTACTCTGTACAAGCACTTTGCCACAAGTTCAAGTGGAGTGTTCATGTGTGATCCCCAACTTATTTGGCCAACCCACAACACTTAGATAGGATTAGATTAGTTTTCATTCAATAATGGGAGATGCACCATTCAATGCAGAGGGCGTAGCCCTGTGAATGTTGGTGGAAACACCTAATTTTCCATATCGATAAATTTTCTCACCAACATGGATAAAGTTATCATTCAACTATAGAAAAGAGATCAGATGTTGATCATCATTGAACACTTGTCAGTCCATATTATGCGGAACATTGGGCTTGAATATCATCTCAACTTGATTAACTTGTCTTGATTGAAGTCTGGATGAGGGATGAGTAAGGAACCAGAAACTGCTAAGGCATCTACTCTAGAATTGTTATCTCTTGTGACAACATCAATTGAAAAAGCATCCAGGAACTCAATTGAATCCCATACCTTGTTCCAGTAATGCTTTATCCTTTCATTCTTTACTTGAAATGAGCCCCAAACATTCTTTACTATGATCTCAACATCTCCTTTTGCACAAAGGTTATTTACTCCCATCTCCCTTACCGCTACAAGGCTAAGAAGGAGGGCCTCATATTCAGGTGTTGTTAGTATTGGCAAATTACAATTTGTACGAAAATGGGTGGAGTTCACCGATAGGTGACACAAGGGCTACTCCTTCTCCGGAACCTATTGTAGAATAACTTCCATCAAACTCAAGGTTCCACACATCATTTAAGTCTTCTTAAATTACCTTAGGAACATTCATCTCTAATCCAGACATTACCATATAATTCCCATGTCCAATGTCTTCATATAGAATATGGGCTTTAGGATCATCAATTTTTTGAACAATATACTAAGATTGCCTCTCATGTAAAAATTTCTTTATCTCCCCTTTTACTAGGATCGGCACATGAGATTAGTCCATTTGAATATCACCTCCTACATCTCTACATAAGTTTTTTCTTAAGATTATCCCATAGGACGGAGGTATATCAGAAACAAGGATAGTGGCTTTGACTCATTTTTCAAGAAATGCAACAAAAGCCACTTAGGCATCTTTATCCTTCCAACAAAGGAACCTCATTGGTCTCCATTGAATAGCAAGAGCCAAATGTTTGGGTTAATATGAGACCTAGTGCATGGGAAACTTGTGCGGCCATTACGTTATTTGATGCTCCAGAATCAATGACACAATTACTTAGTTTATGCCCTACTATTAGCAGAGTTACATAGAAAGGTTCAATATTTTCGGATGTAGAGAGTGTGGAAACCATTTAGAAGAAGGGGAAGCTTTGTTAGGGAGATTTGGGAGTAGGAAAAATTCCTTTAGGAGAAGGGGAAGCTTGGTTAGGCTTAACATTCACAAACTTGACAACTTGAGTAAAAGCTTTGGGTGAGTTTGATAAAATTTAGCTTCAAAGATCTGAATTTTAGTCTTCTTGATGTGATCTATAATGTCAAAAGATCCTGAAGATGATGGGGTTTCTTGACTAGAAATAATAGGGGCTTTAGGTTTATCAACTTTTGGGGTTGCACTAGGTTTATATGGAACAACCGAAGAGGAAGGGGGAACTAGTAGATGCAGTGGTACTTAATTTTTGGCAAAAAAGGAATTAGGGATCCTCTCTTGGAAACAACATGGATAATAGTCGGGGATTCCTTGGCCTTCTCCTTCTTATCCGGTTGAATAATGTCCTTATTTTTGTTAATTTGTTCCTTGATCATCACAACATAGGATCCGATATTGATCTCTCGCTAATACATCATAATCTTTATCTTCAGACTCATAAACAACATATCTTATTTGGGATTCTTCACTTCATCATTAGCTTCTCTAGGATATTCTTTAGCTCCTTCCAATTCTTCAAACATGATCTCATCATCCTCTGCTTCCTCTACTTCACATGTTGTATTAACGGGACTTTAAATGGAGAGTCTTCAATGGCAAGCTTAGGTTGAGCGGCGGGAAAACAACTCCTTGGCTGGAAATTATTTCTAGGAATATCCTGAATGGAATATTATGAGAAATCTATTTTTTTATAGAATCGGTTCATTAGTCAACTTTTGTACTAACTAATTAGAAATTGATGGACTGAAGCGAAGCCTTGAATTTAGGTGGTTCTTTCTTCAATTTTCCCAACATAATCAGATCATCCTTGACACTTATGGCCAAATCTTGGTCTTGTTCCAAATTTGGTAATCGTGATCTTCTCAAAGTAAAGCTTACTTCAAGGAGTTGTGCATTGATGAAGAAGCATTTCATATTTTCAGGAGTAGGTCGAGTAACAACTAGGATTTTATAAACCAATCTATTGAATTTTACTACAAACTCTCACATTGGCTCGTAAGGTTCCTGATTCATTTGAGATAGTTGTGCCAAGAGTGCATGTGAATCTTCTGTTGGTTTAAAAATTTCTTCAAATTTATTTTCATAGTGTCCCAGTTAGTAATACAACTATGTGGAAGATGGTAAAACCATTCAACGACATTGTCTTGCTAGCTTTCCACAAAACACCTAACAAACACGTCCGTGTGTGCCACTCGAGGACTCATACATGCAACAAAAAATGTTGCAAGATGTTCATCTGGGTGAACTTTTCCATCTCCTTTAAATTTTGGGAAGTTCTTCCAAATTCTTTTGGGCAATTCATGAAGAGGTTGTGTAAGGGCTAAGGGCCCATTATTCGACCCAGGCACCGGTGCAACCATCCTGGGAAAAATAGTTTACAGAGGAAGAGAAACGATCGTTAGAATCAAATCTTGAGTAGTGGTACTTCCTTGTGAATATGAAACATGTCTCATCTTTTTTTGGAGGTGTGTTTATTGACTTCTTATTTCTACCCTTATTCTCTAGAGATAACTAAAAACCACATTGTTCTTCTGATCGAAAGGAATGATCTTCAATACCTTGAACCTTTTGTCCTTGAGTGTATCTCTGCTTAGCTAGTGTGATAAAATATCTAGTTTGTTCATGGTGAAATATATTTTGTGGATGTTATAATATGTGCCCCACGGTGGGTGCTAAAAACTATTTGTTAAAGAAAATAAAAAGTTTTAGGGGACAACAATCCCTCATTTAATGGGGAGGTTCCCTTATTCAAACAAAACTAAAATCCTAAGTATTTACAAATGTACAAACTAATTAATCTTTGATGAGGATATTGGTGATCACAAATGATGGAATCATTATTTTGATACGTAAGATAAACAAGGAAAAGGAGTGGGGGAATTACAATAACATGACTAGGATAAGACAAGTTGATTAGGGAAACACATTCAAAAATTAAAGCCACCGATCCCAGATAAATAAATCCTCTTTGGTTTTCCAATATTACTAACCTGATCGTAAAGGAGAAGAAAAGAAGAAGCGTCACTTTCAAATAAAGATATTGCAGATTTTTATTCTGCTCATGCATGCAAATAGAACTAAATAACATGTGTGTTTGCATAAATGAAAAACCCATAACACATAGAATACAGATTGAAACAAATTTCAATACATCTTACTCCATGGATTTAAACCCAAAGTTTCAGATTTCAAATAAAATAAACCATCACATTAACCAAATTGAAGGAAAGAAATGGAAAGAAGCGGAAGGGAGAAAAGAAGGTTTTCTTTTGACTTAATCAAAAATTTATATATTTATATCCAGATGCACCAATATCCAATCCCTTTACAAATGAAAATTAGGCCTTATATAGGCTGAGGGGAGGATATAACTCATTTTTCTACTATCCTTAATTAAGTGTTAAGCACTTAATAAAGTAATTACATAAGTTGGCTTTATTTTATAATTTTTCTTTTTAGAATAATAAATCCAACTCCAAAATAGAACAATTAGAAGGATTTATGAGCCGGAAGAGGAAGGGGAAATAGGAACATCCGAAGCTTGAACCTTTAGCTTAAGAACTTGCATTCGAACTTTGTCGCAGCAACTAAAATCTCCATTCTTTTAGGGATAGTGGTGTTTACGATAGTGGTTAACACTTCCAAGTACATACTCCATTTCTTTGGAAATTCCACCATTCTGCACAATTCCCTTTATTGCATCTATAACAACATTATGAATTTTAGAGAGTTCTTCCATCTTATCTTTATTAACCAAGTCTTCTTTGAATAAATTATCCTTAATGAGTGAATTGAATTTTTCCTTGATTTGATCAACTTGATTTCTTTCGCTCAATTATCCTTGAAGAGTTGGTAATGAAGATCTTGCAAATCAACAAAGATTTCAGCTTTCAATGATTCACCCTTATGGACCACAATCTTCTAACTCAATTGCAGCCTCTTCAGGAACCTTAATTCTCCACTCCACACTATATGTCCGAGTCTTAGATAAGTTACTTTTGAATCATCAAAAATATTATGAGAAAGAAGGATTTTCTCATCAGTTAAAGTCATGATCCTAAGATCATGTATACAATCTGCCTAAATTTTGAGTTCATTCTCAATGGTGTCAAATCCTAAAATGATTTTCTCTTGGGATAAAGTGATGTTGGCATATACCCTATATGCCTCATCAATGAATTGTAGCCCAAAACTAGAATGCCTTTAATCCATGCTTTAAATGCTTTTACCAAATGCAACATGTTTGTGGATCTTTGTGATGGCTTTGACATTTATCCCGATAGTGGCAACAGTGGGTGGAAGTGAGGAGAAGAGAGTAGGATCAAGAGGAGTCTTATCTAATGAAAGGAAAGACTTATAAAATTGGAAAGAATTTGCACTGATCCTCAAGTTGTTCTTGATTTTTTTCCTTTCTTAACTCTATCTATGACCTTAAAGAGTCTCTCTAAGGTTATGCAATTCTCCTTCTAGAGTTGATTCTCCAAGTGAGATCTTGGTGAGCTCTAAATCAGAAATGGATATTTCTTTATCACTTTTATCCCCCTTTGGTTTAGAAATCTCCAAGAATTGTTGTCCTTTTGAATCTGAAACCAGATGAGAAGTTTTCTTGGCTTTCTTAGGAAGAGGAGGAGTTGTGCCAATAAGGCTAGTTACTTCATCACACTCTGGAACCTCGACCTAAGATTGTGCCTTTCTTTTATTGTTTTCAATCATGAGTTAAACCCATGTGAAGGAGTCTCTGAGAGAAGTAGATGAGGGGGGCAATGCAAGAACAGGTTCGGGAGCTTGGAGGTGAGAAATAGAAAGATTGATATTGGAAGTCACAATGAGAAGAAGAGATTGGCCTTCTAATCTCTAACTTAGGCCTAAAAACATCAGTTTTCCCCGTATTCGGCTCAATTATCTCAACTTCATCTTCTTTGTTATTCTCTTCACCTTCCTTTTCTTCTTCCTCAAGCATGTTTTTCCCACCTACTTTTCTTTTTCCTCGAAGGTTGTGATGTCTTTTCAAAGGGGAGGCAGCTTCACCAACCAATTCTTTAGTTTTCTCTTCTCCAACTCCTTGCTCAAGTATTTCTTATTTCTCCTCAGACTCTCTTGATTTATATTTTTCATGTACACCTTGGTTCTTGAGTCTAAGGGTGAGGAGGAAGAAGTTTGTTGAGTTTGAACATTCTTTTGTGAGATGGAAGCTTCTTGAGAAAAGGATGTCTTTTGTGATTCTTTGAAATCTTTTTATTTTTTTGTTAAACCAATACCTTGTTCTCGAAGCACCGGGTTTTTTTAGATCATTCGAGTTGTCATTTTCCTTCTAAGACCAATCAATTATAGGCACATGAGTCTATTAAATGGATTTTATATATTCTACAACATAGAGATTAGAATCATCATCTTCCATGCCTTCATGAATCTTGTATAAATTAAAGTCCTTGATTTGTTGTAATGAAAACATGCCAAACACTATTTTTCTCACTTCATATTAATTGGTACAATCATCCTAGTAGTCTTCAAATGTGACCAAGTGATAGTAAGTCATCCTTAGATTCTATGAAATGTATCATTTTATTGTCAAAGGAATCCCTTTCTACTTTGTATGGAATTTAAACTCTGAAATAGTTTGCTCAACATTTTGAGCATCAAGGGATGACCTAAAAGTGTAGTTTCCAAGTGAGATGGGGAATTGGATGTCCGAGATTTTATTATTTGTATAAATCCTATGAAGCACATCTAGTTGTTTGCACAACTCAACTAGGATCAACTTGTCATTGCAATATATTGGTAACTTCTTTGGTACCCATTCAAACCCCGGTGTCTAGATGTATAATAATTTTTGAATTGAATGAAGAGGATACTATGTTTAAATAAGTTTCCTTACTTCGAGGAAACTCTCTCAGTCACATTCTCCTCAAGCGATCTAACCAGGAACATGGTGAAATCATCAGTCACTCTCTCTATAATGAGTTTTGTTGTGTTCATATGTGAGTTGAGTGGAGAACTCATATATTGGTGCATTTTGAAATTTTTCTTTCCATGTCAACCCTACCCATATCTTATAGGTTGTTATAGTGTACATCAAGTATGAATTCATGTGAATTTTTTTGCTTTGATGTACATTGACCAACTGTTGGATCAAGTTTTCATAGATAATTCCCCCAATTCAAATGTTGTTTATCTTCACATATCACATTAATGTAGACACACATCCAATTTGAAACTCATTATTAGATAACATACCCATTATTTTGGCTAGTAGTGTTATCATATTTGAAAGTTCTTCTATGAAATCAATTCTAAAAAAGAGTCTTAGGCAATTTGGAAGGCCCTTTCTTCTTGAATTTTAGCCAGGATTTAACAATCATGGTTTTGTACTTATCTTGATTTAGGTCAAAAAATATCTGGGCTTGGTCCTGGTTAAGATCTTAGATTCTTCAAGGCTTGGGATTCCTAAGGCCCGATTCATTAAAATCTAAATGCAAATATCTGTTATAACTGATATACAATGAAATAAAAATGCTAGTCAATTTATTTGATTTGATTGTAAAAGAAAATACAAGAGATGGGGTACTTACGGATTTCACTACTCCCGAAGTATGTCTAAACTGGAAAATATGATGGAACAGAAGCACCACCATCTTGCTATCAAGCTCAATAAAATATAGATATGCTCACAATGTTTGGACATGAGTTCCTAGATAGGCGGGGGCACATGCAGCCTCAATGGGCGTTGTAGACTACGGAAATGCTCGGGATCTAGCTCTAACATTTTCGCTACAACTTCTCACTTGTTCACCAATGATCGCTTTGAAATTCACACTTTGACTACAAGAGTACTTGTAAACCTGCAATACAAATATCCTCTTGTAAAACCCTCAAAACAACATCAAATCTTAAAAATAAAGATGCAATATGAGGGGTCATATTGTCCTCATTGTCATAATAGTGAACTTACGAATGAATGTTGCACTACATCTCAGACGTAATGTAGTTCTATGTGTGTGTGTTTGGAATTGTGCCCTAGGCGACTCTTGTGTATGTCGCGCTTGCTAGCGAGCAAATAACTAGATGTAAAGAAATGTAGTAGATGTGCGCATGGAATAGAACAAACTTCCCTCCTATGAAGTTTATGCATAATAACCAGCCCTTGTGTCCCTTGGATGGTGCTAGATGGATGCAATGAAGTTCTTAGATGCTTGATGGATGCAACCTTAGGTGGTGATAGCTAATGCTTAGTGCTTGGTCCTTTATTATGATCACATAACTTTATATTTATATGATTCCCTTGCTTGAATTTCATAATTAACCCCGATACCAAAAATATAATATGCTCGACGGCTATAAAGGACCCAAAAAGTGTAAACAAAGTACAAAAGGGTTAGAGGCACCCGAGAGGGGGACGAGGGCGCTTGACGCCGGTGTCTGGTTGGGCGTTGGTGTCCAAGATGACAAATTTTGAAGTATAAAAAGGAAGACTAAGAAAATAAGGGTGCAAGACTGAAAGTAGCAACAAAAATTAAAGAAAGGTGGCCAAAGACATGGGTTAATTAGTGATCTTCTTACTTAGGAATCATATGAATAGTAGTATGCAACCATGACTACATATATACCCAAAGTGTGTGATTTAATGTCTATAAGGCCACATTTATATGGTGGACATCTAATTTAACAATAATTTTTCCTTAGGGATCTTTAAGTTCTTTAGTTTGTGGGTCAAAATTAGAAGCACGTGCGAGAACTATGTGAGTGTATTGTCTACCGAGGTAGGAAAGCCAAGTAACATAAGATATTCCATTGTTTTTAACACATTGGGCTATTATAGTGGGACTATCATATGAAATTATGGCCCATAAGTAATTTAAATTCATGTGCCTTACATAATTATCCCTATATGTCGACACATAAGTTTCTAAAAATGAAATATACTCATACCTCACGTATTGAAACTTCATGGTGGAAGGATTAGGGAAAACTCAAGGAAAATGGAACCTCGATGACGGTGAATTTTATAGAGTATTTGAAAGGAAAAGCTTGAGAACTCAAATAACTATAAAATTAGACAAAGGATGGATAAAATTACTCACCTTCTACATGAAAATGAAGGTGCCTTTGTAACAGTCCCAACGAACTTTGAATTTTTGAAATTGGATTAAAAATGACAAAGTTACGGACCAAAAACTACTTTAGCGCGGGAGTGGGGAAGGGGACAAAGCTCAATGAATTTTTGTTTGAAAATGTGAAAAAAAACTATGGGGTTATTTGTATTGAGATTGAGCCAAAAACTCGGTTTAGGGTTATAAAAAGTTATGCGTATGTTATTAAGCTCGTGGGAACACATTTTAAACTCATCCGCTTTGCAAATCGATCATGACAGGTCGCAGAGGAACTGATGGAACAATGCTCAATGCGGGTAAATCATGGATGCAGAGAACACAAAGAACAATGGAACAAGTTCCACTAGTTCCATAATATCCACAATAGCCATAATGAAGGGGAGGATAAGGCATGCGGAAATAACAGGCTTACGGGGAATAAGAGGCACAATAGAATGGGTTTCATTTATTCTCCATTTGTAAGTGATTTCAATTAGCTTGAAAGGAAGGCGGGATGCAGGAGGATTAAGGTTGCAGACAACACAAGCTCGCGGGGAACAAGTAGCATGGTGGAAAAAGTTCCTTACGTTCCCAAAATCACCGAAAAATCTGATGTGAAGGGTTGCAGAGATGCGGTCATGACAGAGAATCAAGGAACATACAGAACTCGAGAACTATTCTGACATATCATCAAAAACCCGAATTACACTATAAGAAAATAAAATGTAGACAATACAACAATGTAGGGAACAAGAGGAATGGAGGAACTGTTCCTCGTGTTCTACCAAATCCACATTATTCGATCCAAGCTCAAATTTACTCAAAATTGACCAACTGTTGGAATTTTTGCATTTGTGACAACAACAAGGTAGATACAACCAAGAAAAATCTGTCACTAAACCAAAAACTTAAAAAAATCAAAAATTCCACATTTTGGGGTCAGTGACAATAGGTAGGTATACATCTAATTCCTACAAAACAAACACCATTGAAAATATTTATGAATTATAAATAACCCAATGTAAACTTACATAATATGTATAAAGGTATATAAAAACACCTCATATTTAACTTAGAAAATAAATTTAAAGTAATTATTAATAGATATTTTCTTTTTACGAGACTATTTCCCCATGTTGCATCAAAATCTTGGGTAGTAGCTTTGTTTGTGGCGTCGCCCAAGACTTTTCCAACAACTAAGGCATCAACTACTATTACGATTGTCGCTCCTCCAACCACCACCACCACAACTATTACCACCACCACCACTATAATATGAAATCTATGGTTAGTTCTCCATTGATATGTACAAGTGAATGATAATTATATGTGTAATTATTATTTAGGTGAATGTAAGTTAGTAAATTAGTAAATAATAATTCTTTGGAGTAATTATTATTTATAGGTAAATTAGTAATTTGTTATTAGTTGTCATATAAAACAACAATACCAAATATATATTGTTATGTGAGTTTAAAATACTCACATAAATAGTTTGAGAGGTTTTAGTGGTTATAGCCACCTCCTAAATTATAGTGGGGGTATTACCTATAAATATGGGTGTATGAAATATGTAAATAATTAATTAGAATTAAATAGTATGAGAATGGTTTTATTATTCGTAAGTTAATTATTCTCTTGTTGTGATCTCTGTAAATATGTTCGGCTCCTCCTCCACATTTGGTATCGGAAGCATTTGTTAATCCTCCTTCGTGGTGATATTTTGAGTATAGCCAAGGGCGAGCTATTGTTTTCTCCTTGTAGATGATAGTATTTCAATGGAAAATAAAGTTTTTAGGGTGAACAATTATTAGCTTAGAGTTTTCATTTTTGTGTGAGAAAAGCACAACCAATAGTTTTAGACATGATTTTTATCTTTAACTTGTTTCAACAACAACTCACTTGGTGGTAGAAATATTGAGCGGCTCGAGACTTATAGACTTGCCACAAATTCCTTCTTGTATTCTACATCCACCTTCAAATGTTGATCTTAGATCTTGTTGTTTTTCATCTTCATGCATTTCTTGTGACCACGGATCCTTCTATAACAATTTGAAACCCATCTAGAATGACCAAAAATTTAAAAAAAAAACACTAGAAACATGTCTTGAAGCAGATCCACAAGTGATCTTAAAGTTTAATAGTGATTGGTGTCGATCATAATGATCATGTTGGATTCCAAGGATCGACATCGATTCTTTCAAATGGCATCGATTCTTGTAATCGACGCGTTGATTGATGTGTTTTAAAGGTTGCTTCATGAGATTCATGTTCGCATCTGACGCGAGCTAGTAGCATGAGACTAGATGGTGGAGGAAAATGGAGGTGAAGGTAAATCAACAACCTCTCATTGGTCGTCTACGATGGGGCAACACAAAGGTTTGGTGACATGTGTGTTTGAAGTTTACTTTCGTTTTGTAGTGCTCTGTTTGAATAAGTGAAAATTTCACGTTGAGGGGGAACATGATCCAAGGTTTCATTTCTAGTTTTTAGTTTGTAATGTGTGAGCATATTTTCATATGGTAGTCCCTACAGTGAGATATTGATGAGAGTTGTTAATAGTACTTGGCACATCATGATGTGGTTGTTGGTAAACCACTTGTAAAACCTTCATTTTTGGTTTGTGGTAAACCACCGCTCTTGGTTGTTAGTAAACCATTTGCAAAACCATCATCTTTTGGTTTATGGTACTCCACTTGTAAAACCACCATTTTTAGTTTGTGGTCAACCATCAGTGGGGTTTGTGATTATCTTGTGAAAATCACCGATCACGAGCAAGTGCGGAGTATAGGCGAGTTTTCCCCATTTTCACACTAAGGGGGGGAAAGTTAGGAAATTTATGGCTAGTGCTCCATTGGTATGCGAGTGAATAATAATTACATGTGCAATTATTATCTAGGTGAATGCAACTTAGTAAATTAGTAAATAATAGTTAGTGGGGTGATTATTATTTATAGGTAAATTGGTAATTTGTTATTAGTTGTTAAATAAAACAACAATAACAAATATATATTATTATGTGAGTATAAAATACTCACGTAAATAATTTGAGAGGTTTGGGTAGTTATAGCCACCTCCTAAATTATAGGGGAGCTATTACTCATAAATATGGGTGTATTAAATATGTAAATAATTAATGAGAATTGAATATTATGAGAATGGTTTTATTATTCGTAAATTAATTGTTCTTCTATTGTGATCTCTACAAATCTCTTTGACTCCTCCTCCACACGCTACTCCTCCCGCAATGACAGAGAAGCAACACCCGTAGTATTCACTCTTCTGGCCAAAGCACTGGTCGCCTCTTCGTTTCCTGGTCGCTACCAACCCATCATCGTCCCGTTGAACTAATCACTCTGCTAGCTACAAATCCCAAATCAAATCACCATGTGCTATATATAATGAGCTTTTTGCATTACTGATTAACATCCATCCAAATATACCATACCATAAATATAAGATAGAACACTTAAATATTGAAGAAGAATGGTAGGAAGAACAAGGTGAGAAGTGAGATGAAGTGCGACAAATTCAAGGTGGGCATTGGGAAATAAAGATGACATATTGTCACTTTCAAGAATGATATATTCTACGCAACAAGCCCGCAAAACACCCATGGCGCAAGGCGCTGCACACACACACACACACACACACACACACACACACACACACACACACACACACACACAACAAACAAACACCAATTTAGAGAGGAAAGGCTTTAGATTAAGTAGCATACTTACATACGAATAAGCATATAGAATAATATGCAAATAAAAGATACGAAACAAAAAGGTTAATCCACAATCTATGAACACAATCATTAGAAATAAAGCTTATGTCAATGCACGATAGGCACAATTTCAAAAATATTGTTAAATAGGTTGAAAAGGGGGAAAATCTTTGAGCGAACATCAAATTTTAGCTCTAATTTCATACAATCTTGTATTAAATCACACTAGAGGTTCATCATGGCTTACACTCATGAATTGGACAATGACTATTTAGCCTCTTGGATGCATCCCCTTTATGCATCCAACTCATGATAACATATCTTATCATATGTGTACCTTTGACCTCATTTCCTCCACACAAATGAGATGTAAGTTGCCATTGATGGTGTGATAATTCATGTCATTGTTTCCTTCCCCATTACAAGTTAGTTTTCTAAAACTTCTTGTTATTTATATTCATATTTTTGTTGTTGTTGTTGTTGTTGTTTGTATTTGCAAATGATAGAGGAGATGAATAATATATAAACTAATGATAATCCTTCATTATATTCATATGTAGATCATACAAATAAATAGGAATAACACTTCTATAATTAAGGAGGTGCTCGAACAACTCACCCCACAATTCTCTCCACAAACTCCTATATATGTGAGTTATTAAAACAACTCACAACATTAACCTTAAAATTTTTATCTTTGAATCTTAAACTTTATGTGACTTTCATGAATAAAGTAAATAATTTCTCTTCCATATAGGGTATTTTTGTTATTTATATTTGTGTTTTTATTTGTTATTTTTTATAAAAGAATAATTCGAAATATCGAGTAAAAATAATTGCACCTAATTTATCCCAAAAAAATCATGAAACATATAATGGACTAAGAAGGCTAAAATATCCTTTAAACTTATTTAAATATGGGAAGCTCAAATATATCTCAAGCATTCTAAAAGACTCAAAATTTATATTGGTAAACTGATTATTTCCATTGCATATATAGTGAAATTGGTTTTTTTTTTTGTGTGAGACATATGTGGTCATGATTTTTGGCCTTAAAAATATTGGGGTAACCTACTAAAGAGCCATAACATACATAGTCCATGATCTCATACATAAGATTGTTGAAATCTACATTGACCACTACTTTACAAAAGCTAAGAAAATAGAAGATCACCTTAGTGTTGTATGCATCATTCTCGCATGCCTTATTGAATTTGGTGTCACACTAAACCCTAAAAATGCATATTTGGCATCACATGTGGAAAAAATCTCGGTTATATCATCTCCCAATGGGGTGCATAGACAATGAATCGATGAAGATCTAGGCTATTCTTGAGATGTATCCCTTAACAAATGACCATGGAATTATATCCTTCTTAGGAAAATTAGGTGTTATGTGGAGGTTCATTCTTAGCCCGCACACATGAGGCCAATTCTGGAGCGAGGAAAAATCCCATTTTGTTGATTGCGATGGGTTATTTCACTTGTTTCTCATACATGAGTAAGTAAAGCTCGATTCAAACTTTAACATGTGGCACAATATTATTTGTTAATTTAATTGAAATTACATTGATTTTGATAGATTTGTGAGAATTTAAACGAGAGCCTTGGTCGCGCTTAAAGACTTCTCCAAAGTGCAAGTATGAATGAATAATGGAGGGCTTCAAGTGCGATAAAGCACACTTTTTCCCACCATGTGCGAAGGTTATCTATATCTAACATACATTATTCACCATATCGATACTTTTCTTGAGAAATAAAGTGGTCTAACATGGACATAAGGCTACCAAAACACCTTTGAGGTGATTAATGTATTTCTCTTCTCCTATCCCACTCTTCTAGCACCACATATTTTACACATCAAGAACATAAATGTATCCTTAGCCTATATGTTGGACCAAGAACAAGATGAGGGAAAATATTGATCCACATATTTCTTTAGCCATGTGATCCTTGACCATGAGACCCAATACTCAAAAACTAAAAAAGAATGTCTTGTCATTGTTTTTACAATGAAGTGACCGAGGCACCGCATGTTAAACCAAGAGATGAGAGTCATCGTTAAGTCTCAAGGCATTAGTATATTCCTCACCTGACCAGACCTCTCCAATAAGGTTGGCTACCTAATTTCCTTGTTGAGAAAATTCAAAGTAACATACGCTAATCAAAAGTTTTTCAAAGGACATATCAAAGAATACTAGCTAGTTGATGCTTTGATAGAGTCTAGAGATAGACACTTGTTTTCTTGATGAGTTGATTTTTACATTGATGAACCCATTATCACTTTCTCATCATGGTATGCAAACATCATTAATTATCTCATTGAACTCGGTTTTCCCGAGGGTTCCAACTCCTAATAGAGACAACACCTCTATGTTCTTGCAACAAAATATGTAATCCGTGACACAATGTTATATATAGATGAGCCTTTAATGGAATGCTCTTTAGGTGAATCTATAAGGAAGAATATGAGAGTGAGTTATTTCACTATTATAATGGGGTTTACAGTGGTCACTTTGGTGATCACGCAACCATGCAAAAGATACATCGGATGCGATACTTCTAGACCATGCTAGAGTATGTTGTTGTAGAGTACATTCATAAATGTCCCAAATGTCAAGAGTATTAATATATCTTACAAATCCCAACACAATATCTCTAGCCAATAGTAAAACCTTGGCCCTTCTCTACATGGGGCCTCGACCTAATGGGTAAGCCAACAACATCATTCTTTGATAGAAAACTTTATAATCAAAGCTACTTTGTACTTCATAAAATGGGAAAAGGTTATGCCTCTTACCACCATTACTAGTTCAATCATACAAAAATTTGTCTTAAACCAAATGATCTATATATTCATAGTCTCCCAAGTCAACATCTCGTACAAAAAAATATCCTTTAAGAACCTTAAGGTATGAGATTTGTGTGGTCAGTTTTCTACCTCACACCACACAACATCCCTCTATTATCTATAGGATAATGGTCGAGGACAAAGCTACAAATAAAATGTTAAATTATTGTATTCTCCTTAATAACATTAAAGCCAATAAGAGAGATGGGCACTTGTATCTATATCATGTGGTATGGGCCTACCGAATGAGCATGTGCATGTGGGCCACCCTTAGTTTCTATTTTTCAGCTCCAAGCGTCCTACGTTTGGAAGTATAAATCCCAAGCTCACAAGTATCCCTCCAAGGTTTTCTTGACGAAGAGAATGTTAGGAAATTAGTGTTTCATGTGAGTATATTTGTCAAGTCTAATATGTGTGAAAAAAAAATATTATTACAAAATTATTTGAGTTATAATTAAATATTGTGAGTGAGTGGTTGAAACTTCTTACATAGAAAAGAATCCGAGTAAATGAAGTTGTTGGGTTTGTTAATACTAGCAATAACACATATTAAGAGGTCGTAAACGTTTGTTAATTACAATTAAAATTTAAAACAATTTAATATTTAATATTTAAAAATATTATTATTACAAAAATCATTGTCAAAAGCTATTTATTTTTATTATTTATATTATTATTGTTAATTAATTGCAATAAAAAATAAAAAAATATTGCTTATTTTATATATATATATTAAATTTAAAATTATTGTTATTAAAATTTAAAAAATTGAAATTAATTTTTCCCTCCTCAATAGGTGATTACCGGTGACACGTAGTCCGACCACGAAACCCTAGTGTCGGCCATGAAACAAATGAAGAAAGAAAAAGGGAAAGACACCTAGAAGGGATTACCGACATCCTCTGCAACCTTAAAAGGGGTCCATGAAATAGGTGAGGGTTACGGCAAGAGAGAGAGGGATTTTGTGGATTGGGAAGCTAGGTTAATGAGAGCTAAGTCGACCGTTGATACCATTCTCATTGTTAACAAGAATTTGGTCCATGAGGTGAGATATTGCCACCAACAAATGAAGTTCGAAGACAAGAATTAGGGGATTGTAGGTTGATTTTTATGCAAGAGCAGAGGATATCTATCCTACAGGATCAAGTGGCCAAAGTCAAAGCAAAGCAGAAGCGAAGATGAGGCTCGCCCAACGGCTCCAATAGTGAAGATACCACAGATTCCGAGACTAAAGGAAAAATTGATACATAGATTGAGGACAAAGTTGATAAAAGGCCAAAGCGGGTGATTATCAAGGTTGTTGGTACGAAGGATAGTGAGCCGAGTGCCAAAACTCACGAGAAGGATTTCAAAGACCAAGAAGAAATAATGGCAAGCCTTTTGTTGTCCTTTTGTTGTGTTTTGTCATTTTTTCTTGCTACAATCTGGTTGTTTCTCTGTTTTATTATACAAAAATGTAATGTTTAATACTTGATCTGTGTGGAGTTTGGGTCCGCTTTGGAGATGGCCCTCTCCGCAAGCTTTTTGACTTAGCCACCTTGGTCTTTTGGTGGTTTGTTTGTATAACCTCGCTACTTTATATGTAAAGGGTTTTTTGGTCCCTTCAAACCTAAACTTTTTACCTTATCCAAAAAAATTAAAATTTTAATTTATTTTTTATTATTTATAATATTATTGTTAATTAGAATTAAAATATTTACTTATTATTAATAATTTTGTAAAATTTAAAAAATAAAATAAAATAATTTAATAAAAAATTAGAATTAATAAAATTTCATAATTAAAATTAATAAGAAATTAAAAGTTAAAAATTAAAAGTAATACAAATTAAAAATTAAAATTAGTAAAAATTGGAAAATAAAATTTTTAAAAATTTAAAAAAATAAATAAATTAGAAATTAATTAAAAAAATTACAATTAATATTATTATTAAATTTAAAAAATAAAAAATAAAAATTCAAATTAATACTTTTATTAATTATAGTATTATCGTTAATTAGAATTAAAATTAAAATTAATAAAAAAATTATAAATTATAATTTTTTTGGAAATTGGTAAAAGTTGAGGGTTTTGAAAGGACCCACATCCTTGTACAACAAGCCCTCAAGGATGGATAAAAATTTAAGCATAACAAAGAGGAAGCCCCCGACCTCAAAGGGGAACATCAAAAGAGAAATAAGAAGCAAGAATAAAAATAAAAGCGCAACACTCATTGTATCCAACCAGATTACCTTGTAACATCCCTTACATGGGATCTTAGATGCATAGAAAAAGCATTCTTTTTTTGTTTGACGACAATCCAGTCATCACTCCTGTTAGGATTCACATTTTCATCTGAGTGAGTTGTAGGTCGAATCACAGAAGAATCCAAACTACCAGAATTGGCCTTCTCTGCAGTGGGCCCTAGTAACAACATCGTTAGTAGCAACATTTGGAATCGGTCTCGGCACCTTATCTACTACGGCCTTTTCCTCAATAGGTGTAACCCGTGAGTTTGGAACGGATTCCTTATCAGAACCCTCCTTAGTGTCAGAAGTTGACTCTGGTTCCACATCAATAAATAATAGATCTTGATGAGAGTCCTTCCACCAAGAAACCTTTTCCTTCTTAGTTTTTGCTTCACCATCTGACAATCTGAAGCAAGATGTCCTAGGTTAAAGAATTTTCTACATCTGAAGGGAAATCCTTCATAATCAAGGGGTGAGACCAAACCCTATCCAACACTTTAAGGTCAATCAAGCGGGCGAGATCGAGAGAAGTATCCATATCAACCAATATACATGCAAATGTAGTGTGAGCGTAAGATTTCATATTGGAATCAATGGATAAAAATTTACCCAAAGCATTGCCAATAATGATTAGAATTTCCTCTCCCAAAACTCTGGAAGATGGGGTAGAGGCGAATTGAGACCGGTTTCAAAGAAAAAGAAGTTATGAGTAGGTTGAAATTCAAGAACCAAGGTTTCATCTATTGGACCTTTGTCATGTGTCATATGTGTTGTCATTGATGTCAAGATGGATCAGTTGATGTCAAGTTGCATTGATGGCAAAAGGAGTGAATTGGTAAAGTGAGCAAGCTAAAAAGATGAAGGTTAATTGGTAGTGTTAGCTCACAGAGGCTTCATGATGACTAAGAATAATATCTAAAGGACGTATTCAATGGTTGTGCAGATTCGGACATGAGGAGATATCCACCAAATTTTAAAGACAGAGATGTTGAAGACTTGGAGTAGTTGTCGTAGTCTGTAAGGAGCCGTGGAGAGCTCTAGAAGAAACCGTGGAAAGTAATTGAGTGCCGCGGATAAAGGGATGAAGCCGCAAAGCAAAATGGAGCCAAAGGACAATCTGCGTGTGAATATAGGTCAAGCTGCGGATGTGAAGGAAGAACCGTGGAGGTAAAGGTAAAGTTGTGAAAGTAAGGAAGTCAGAAGCAAAGCCACGGATATAGAGACAATTTGTGAGGAACTAAAGAAACCGCTTAAGATAGAAGATAGCCATGGAAGACTACAAAAACCACAAGTAAAAGAAATAGAGTTGCAGACTTGGAACAAAGACGCGGAAAGGCAAAAGAAACTAGGAGGGATTTGTAAGACATTGAGAAAGTCATGAGAAGCATAGAAGAGTCGCAGATAACTAAAAGGCCGCCGAGTAAAGAAAAGTGCCTTGATATACAGGAAAAAGTCAAAGAAGTTTGAGGAAAATTTGTTAAATGCTAAAATATGGACTGAATAAGGGTCAAAGGAAATCAATTTGATTCAAACATGAACAAGTGAGAGTTGGTTCTCCAAAATCGATGGTGATTCAATTGTCAGGTGATTACTGGCTAAGTATACGACTTGATCTCCATGAAGAACAAAGAAATTTATTGTTCCAATTTTGTCACCATATAATGTTGATTGACATTGGAAGATATAGTTGAAATTTTCTATGAGAATCTGTTTTTCAAGGAGGAATAAAATATTGAAGAAGAAAATGGCTCGCTCATCTGGGACACGTTGCAAAAATCTAAAAAGATGGGTGAATCTATTTTTAGGCACAATTAATAAATTGCTCTTGCACATGCATGGAAAATGGTGAAATCAAGATGAATATGGAAGAAACAAATTCTAGAGTTAGCAGTATATATTTAGTAGTCCGAATTTTCAGCAACAAAGTAGGAAGATACATGACACACTAATCAAAGTAAAGAATTGGGTCAATTGAGAATATAGTTGTAATCGAGATCCATTTTGGGTGTTTCTCAAAAAAAAGAGAGAGATTCGAGCTAAAGAAGAGCTGCGCAGAAGAGAGAATACGATCTTTGTAGTGCCCACTTCCTTTGACACTATTTAGATACTAATCTTGCTACTCTTTGTTGATCTCATTTTGGGCAGTATTATGTTTTGATTTAGTATGATGTGTATATGATAGATCATGGATTATTATGGACCTTGATTGATTATATGCTTGATGATTATTGGAGACATTATTATATATGGATGATGATATATTGCTTGATATGGACAGGTTATTGATGTTGATTTTAGACATGTGACATTTGATATTATGAGTAGCTCTAGTATAGAGATTCATTGGATGATGATATAGTGGCAAAATTGAATTTAAAATGATAATGTTGAATTCTTGATATTGTTGTGATTTGGATTTGATATTTATATGTTGCTTATATCATTTTGGATGTTCTGATATGGCCACGAGGCCGAAGGAGGTATTGTCATTTTGCAGGTTAAAATATCACAACAATGTCGGGGGACTGGAGACTAACCATATTGGAATTCCATGTGAAATCAACAAGGTCACCATGGCAATTGTGTTATGAGTTGTGTGTGTGTGTGTTATGTTAGGATTTCCCATGGGGGGGATTTCCATTATATGTGACCATGGGATATATGTGTTTTATTTATGTGTTCCTTTTTATTATTGTTGTATGTATTTTTATTTGTAATGTATTCTTTTTTTTTTATTTAAATTAAATATGATATTTTTAATGTGAGAGTCACATAGTTAAACTTTATTTAAATTTAATTGGGACATGGACTGTAATTAATAAAGTTGTTAAGTATAAATAATAATGTTGGAAGAGTGTGTAAGTTAATTTGTAAGGATGTGTAAGAAATATGTAAGAGTATGTAAGGCTGATTTTGGAAGGTCAAACACTCCATCTTTTATGAAATTCGAATTTGACCTTGGAGGCCAAATTTGGAGGCTTGTGGGACAAGTTAAACTTGTCCCACACCTCTTAAAATAATCCACCAACCATGCCTATGGTTTGGAGGGTAAATATAGGCATTTATAATGCATTTTGAAATAACATTTGTAAGTTTTAATTGCACTTCCCTTACATATTTTTAATGCAGTCCTTTTTGGTGTATGGGTTGAATTGGAGTATGTAAGTGATTTTGTCATGTTTAATTTATTGTGATTTGTTTGTTGATGTTGATTTCCTCTTGGGGATGAGGAAAAATGATGTGGCATCCCACTTGGATCCACATCATCCCCTCTCTTTCCTTCCTATAAAAGTGAAGCTTCTTGCTCATTTGGAGGTTGTTGAAACTTTGCTTCTTCCTCTTGGGTTGAATTTTTTTGCTGTTTTGGAGCTTGTTTGTGGAGGAGCTTGGAATTCTTTGTGCTTGCTTAAACCTTCGTTGTCTTGGGACTGTTTTGGTGCACTTTGATATTGTGGAAAGCTTGTGAGCTTGGAACAAACTTCAGTATGGAGAGGTAGGATCTGGAGTTGTATTTTAAATGTTTTCCTTCTCTTGCATGCATTTTTGAATGGTGTTTGTGTTTGCATTCTTGGCTAGTTGGGTAGAATGCTTAGGGCATGGTGTAGGAGAAGGCTATGGGGATTTCATATGGGGGCATAAGGGATTGCCAATGGCATTGTTTTATTAAGGAGGGAGTTTTGGTTTGGGATCCACCTTGGAAAAGAAACTGCTTGCATTTCTTACTATGGGGGCATAAGGGATAAACTGGGGGGCATAAGGAGGGGTTGGGAGATATAAGGTTTATGGGGTTGATATGATTATTGGCGGTATGCATTTTGGTGGATGCCCAATTCCAAATTGGGAGGCATAAGGAGTTCCCCATAGTCCTTGCTCTTGTTGGCTTGTTTGATCAAGCCTATGTGTTGTATAAATTGCTTCAAATGTAGTTGGGAACTGTTGTCTTATCTTGTACTGTGCATTTTTTTGATTATATGTAATGTGAATGTTACTTGTATGTGATAGAAGTCTTGTTGCCATGTGTTGATTTTCATGCTCCATTTTAATATGGTTGGGGCTCAGGGGCCAATGGGGAAAGATGGCTTCTCTTTTCCCATTGGATGTCTTGGTTGGGTGGAGAGCATTGTCTTCCCCCTTCCTTGTTGTGATCAGAGTTGCAAAGAAGAAGAAGAAACTAGGCATGTTGTTGTTTGGAGAAGAAATTACAGTTTGATAGTCTTATCCCTTTGGAGAAAATTCAATGTAACCTTTCCCACTTCGAGTGGATGAGTGTATAAATGTTGTAATATGAAGTTATTGTATTGATAGTAGATGTTTGAAATTGAAATCGAGAATGTAAAGAAGAAGTATATTTGATCTCTGTTCTATTTTGGAAAGAAAATGTAAATGTTATTCCATGCTTTGTAAATTGAAATTTGATACCAATTCAAATTGGAAAAGAGATCAATTGTAAAAGTGTTATTGAATTTTGAATAAAGGATTGAAGTAGTTTTCAAATTGTATTGTATGCTGGAATTGAATTGTTGTCAAGAAGATTGAGATTTCTGTGTTGGAAGAAAATACGTATGAGAAAGCTAAACTGTATTGTTCTCATTTGAATTGTGCATTCGAATTGAAATATGAATTGTAATTTAATTTAGAATTGAATGGTTGTCTTAATCAATCAAATGTATTTGACTAAGCTTAGGAATCACATGCACATCCAAATTACCAAAAATTGATGAACAAATTTAAAAGAAACAGTTCACTGTTTTAAAACTCAAATCTGGCAATGCACATTTAATAAAAATGAGCAGTTCGACTTTATACTCAACAATAAATTACGAAACTTGAAATTTACACTTAGGAAGACTTGAGGAATCCAAATTCACTAAAACAGTCAAGAATGAATCTCTAAAACTTAAGAAATTTCAAATCGGAGCTGGCATGGTCGTTTTTCCCGTCAACTATTGGAAAAATGCAAACTTGTATAAATGAACAAATTGACTTCACTAAAACACTCTAAACCCTCCCTAGAATGATCCTCCATGTCTGTTTGACATGTTGAGTGAAGGAGGAGTTCTAATTTTTATCAAATTTTCAAGTTGGAAAATTGTCAGTTTCAAATTTTAAACCTTGCAGATTGATTTCTAAAAATCGAACCCCAAAAATTCCTCAAAATATTAAATTAATGATTTTTGTGCAAAGAGGACTCGAGAGCTTTCCGAAAAGTCCTTGTTTTCCCAAAATGGAGTTTCCTATCAAAATTTATGGCCATTTGAAGTTTTTACTTCAAAATGGCCATCCAAAAATAAATCTAACTATATTAAAATTAAAATTTAACCTTTGGAAAAAATTTCCCAAAAAGTCTGTGACCTGCGCAAAGACTCTCACCAATCAGTGTCGCCACGTGGCACTTGGGAGGGGTGAATCTTATTAAAAACTTAACTTTTGAAAAAAATTGCCTTTGGGAAAATTTTCCCAATTTTCTCCGCAACTCCACGGCCCCACAACCAATCACGTGCTGACACGTGGCTTGGCGGATGCGCAAATGAAATTTTGAAACTTAAACTTTTTTTTTCCTTTTGGAAAAATTTCATATTTTTCTCCGCGGCCCCACAACCTCGCAACCAATGGGGTGATGACACATGTCCTAACGAACACACGGACCGCGCAAGTCATTTTGACCTTTTACGCTTTTGGCTTAAAATTTTAAATCGCTCCGCCGCTCCGTAGGCCCGCGCCCAATCCGAAGACGCCACGTGGCCTTTTGCGCAAAGTCGGAGCCAAATTCTCCTTCAGAAAATTAGGTTGTTTTAAACCTTGGGAAAAAAAAATTCCAAATTTTTCCCCGCGGCCCGCCAACCCTGGTCTAATCACGTGCTAACACGTGGCGAGTTGGACATCGGTGGGAGAGCGGAGATCTTCTCCCTTTGAGATTTTAAACCATAAAATCTCAAATTTCCCTTTGTTCTGTCACTCTACCTTTCCCGCGCCAATTGAAAGGTGCCACGTGTTCTCCCAATCGACCGTGGGTGCGTGGAGGAGTTTTGTGCTTTTGCGCTCAAAGAGGGAAAAATTGTCACCCTAAGCCCGTGGATTCCCCAAGGGAAAATTTCTCCCCAAAACTCCATCGAGGCCATAACTAGAGTTTTATTGGGAGTTAGGAGGACTTATTTATATGGTTGGAAAGGTGAAGAAATTTCCTATCCAATGAGCATGATTTAGGAAAGTTTTGATGACTCTAAGTGGGTGAAAAATCAAGTTGAACCTTGTAAGCTTGCTAAGACAGAGATGAGAGGGATTTCTCTCTCCTAACCCAAGTGATGAATTTAACTTCTTGTTTGATCTTGTAACCCTCCTTGCTAACACCCTTAACAAACAAAAAAATCTATAATTTTCCTAGCCAAACCTAGTTGTTTCTTGGTCTCCAGTGGTAGTTTGAAGCGGGCATTACGAGATGCAATCAAGCTAAAAAGAGTGACAAAAGAAAATAGAGATAAAAGAAGCGAGAGCAAGTCGATGATGCATTGATTTATCGGAAGAGAAGAGCATTAAGGGTGGCAGATTGATTGAGCAAGAAGGATCAAATCAAATGAGCAAAAGAGAGTGAAGAGAAGAACACGACGAAAGCAGAAAGGTGATCATAATCCATTGTACAAGAAATTGTTGTAACTAGATTATCAAAATTTATATGTAAATCAAGTCTAAGTTGTAGCTTAGCATATTCAGGGGGTTGTAGCCTCTTTGTGGGTTGGTGCCTGCAAAAGATCAGTTGTAGTTGATTAAATTAGGGGTTGGTGCTCCTTGCAAGTGGGTGCTTGCTAAAAGTTGTGGAGTGGGTGCTTCACAGGTTGAGTTGGTGCTCAATCTGTAAAATCTTGTAGGATGCGTAATATTCTTACAAGTCCTTGCTTTATGTAATATAAACAATGGTTTTGGTGGGTTTTTCTCTCGAAAGGGTTTCCCATGAGTAATTTTTTTGTTCGTGTTAATGTGCATGAGATATGTGTGATCGATTTGCTCATAGTTTAAAGTGCACATCATTAAAGGGTTTAAAATTAGCATTAAGCGGAAAATTTTTAAATTTGCACCGATTCACCCCCTTAGTGTTTGTGATCTCTAACAATTGGTATCGAGTGACGTCCTTATAACGAGAAAGAAAATTAACATATTTAAGGAGAGCCTTCTATCACAAGCATGGTGCAAATCGATGCAAAGTGGTTTGTCATTATCAAGATCACCTCTCTTCATTGGTACAAATTATGCATTCTGGAGAATAAGGATGAAAACATATTTGATGTCACTTGGTTTTGATATCTGGGAATGCATTGAGAAAGGATACAATCTTGCATCCATGCCAATCACTACTTCATGCAGATAAGGAAAAATATGAATGTAACTAAAGAGCGATGAACGCCATTCTGTGTGGCCTAACTGAAACATAATTTGTCAAAGTAATGCACTGCACAACAACAAAGGAGATATGGACTAAGTTGTAGATTATCTATGAAGGTGATGAAAAGGTCAAGTTAGCAAAATTACAGACCTATAGAGCTCAGTTCGAAAATCTAAAAATGAAGGATGATGAGAGCATAGCGGCCTATATGCAAAGAACAAATGAAGTCATAAACATGATCAGAGGCTTAGGAGAGAAGCTAGAATAATTTGTTATTGTTCGAAGGTTACGAGATCCTGAATAATAAGTATGATGCAAAGGTTTCAGCCATAGAGGAATCCAAAGACATGAAGACTCTCACGATGGATGAATTGCAAAGCACTCTATCAAAGATATGAGATGAGGACTGTTGGATCCAAGACTACCAAGAAAGAGGTAGCATTCAAAGTCAAGAAATAAACTCATTCCAAACAATAAGAAGAATAAGAAGAAGAATCAACTTCAAGAGATGAGTTGGATGATGAAAAGATTGAAGCAATGTTCGTCAGAAGACTGAAAAGAGGTTCAGGTAAGTATAAAGGAAAACTCCCATTTAAGTGTTTTGCATGTGGACAAGTAGGTCATTTTGTTGGAAAGTGTCCAAACAAGAATAAAGATAATCAGTCTGAACATGAAGAGGACAATCATAAACATAGCAAGAGAGAAATTGGATACAAGAAGAAAAACACTAAGAAGAAGTTCTTTAAGAACAAAAGAAACTTCTACTCAAAAGAAGAATCAAGTGATTCTAATTCTAGCAACCCAGGAAGTTCTAAGAATGAAAATGATGAAGATCAATCTGAATGCCTATTCATGGCCATGGATGTAAATGAAGAAAGCAGCTCCAAAGGAAAAAAAAAAACTGATTTTGAAGACTCGATGAAGAAGAAGCTGAAGTGAATCTTGAAGCAGAGTTAGTATGTGCTCTTGAAGAATCAAGTTGTAGAAGAAAGAATCAGAAGATGAGATGCACATTAAAGGATTATGAAGAACAAATCCACATCTTTGAAGAAAGACAGTCTCAAAGAGAAGAAGAAGAGGCTAATGAGCTCAAGGAGTCTGAAACCCATCTTGAAAAGATTTCAAGTTCTTATAAATCAAAGGAGGATGAATGCGGTAAACTAAACTCGAACTAGAGCAACTGAAAGCTTAGATGGAACAAATGAGAAGCAAACTAAAGGTGTATGAAAATCTAGAGAAAATTTCAAATGTGTTAACCAATATGCTCAATAGTCAATGTGATACATTGATAAATATGGAATTGGCTTCAAGGGAGAAAGTAAGGAAAAGGAGCCAACAAAGAATGAAGGAAACAAGTCTCGTGGTAAGCCCTAGTACCTCCTATGCCGCAAATGAAGGATTTGACAAATCTACGAAAAGAACAACCACCGAACCTAGGATCACATATGTTATGAGGTACACACATTCTTTTTATGGTTATTGTTATTCATGTAATCAGTTTGGACATAAATCCGCCAAGTGTAGGAAATTATCTAGAGGCTATAGAAGAAACTTTGGCCCATCTTACACCAGATCAAACTATAATGGTGTCCAACACAATTATCATAAGAAGAGTAGTGCAGTTTTAGCCAACAAACAAGAGTTTCCTAAGCAAAATAAGTGGATATATGTTGCAAAGAAAGATGAGAACAAGAGAAAAGAGTCATGCTCAATAGTATGCAGACTACATTTCATGTACAAAATGAAGATAAAATCTGGTACTTGGATAGTGGATGCTCTAGCCATATGACAGTGACAAAAGCAAGTTCATTAACTGTCTAACAATGCATCTAGTGTTGTGAGATTTGGTGATAACAACTCAACAAACATAGTTGGAAAAGGAACTTTGAGTTTAGATAATGGAAAGACTATAACTGAAAATGTTTTATATGTTGAAGGTCTCAAACATAATTTGTTGAGTGTGAGTCAAATGTGCAAAAGGGGATATAATGTAATATTCCATGACAAAGGTTGTGACATTATAAACTGCAAAACAGAAAGAAGGTTGCAAAGGCCAAGCGGAAAAAGAACAATATGTATGTTCTTAATGAAATAAATAAAGAGAAGTGATTTACAAGCAAGATTGACTACAACTGGTTGTGGCATAGAAGATTGGGGCATGTGATTTTTGAAAATATTGTAAAGCTAAGTGTAAAAGGTTGTGTTAGACATATGCCAACCATTGTGAAACCCGCATATACTCTATGCAAGGCTTTCTTACATGCAAACAAACCAAAAGATAATTTAAGTCAAAAGAATATTCTACAACCAGACCACTAGAGTTGATTCATATAGATCTTTACGGCCCCACCACTACTAAAGGTATAAATGGTGAATTATACTTTATGCTTCTAATAGATGATTACACAAGAATGACATGGGTAGCATGTTTGAAGCAAAAGTCAGAAGCCTTAGACAAATTCAAGAAATTTAAGGCACTGGTAGAGAATGAGAAGAACAAAAAGATCAAATGCCTAAGATTAGACAGAGGCTAGAGAATCCTAGTCCAATGAGTTTGATGAATATTGTGAAGAACATGGAATAAGAAGACAATTCTCGGCCCAGTGTGGACACCTCGGCAAAATGGGGTGGTTGAAAGGAAAAATAGAACTGTTCAGGAGATGGCAAGAACAACGTTAAATGAATCCAAACTCGCAGACATGTATCATAGTGAAGAAATTTACACCGTGGTTTATATTCGAATAGAGATCAACTGAGAATAAACAATGATAAGAATCCTTATGAACTATGGAAGAAGAGACCAGCCAATGTGAAGCACATAAGAGTATTTGGTAGCAAATGTTATATCAAAAGAGATGAAGACAACTTGGGAAAATTTGACTCAAGATGTGATGAAGGGATATTCCTTGGTTACTCAATGTCAACACGACTTGCGAGATGCTATAATAAGCAGTTGCAGAAGATTGTTGAAAGCACTAATGTGAAGGTGGATGAGACACAATACACTAAAGTCAACACTCGTAACATATACAATCATACATAATAATAAGATGATGATGAACTAAATAGTCCGCGTGAAGAAGCAGATGAAGAGGAATAAATTCCAAATACTAAGGCACCCTCTAGGCATGTCAAAAAGGACCATCCGTAAATTAGATTATTGGAAACAAAGATGGTGGCATTCTCACAAGAAGAATCCTAAGAGAGAAATGAAACCATGAATAAATAGCTCTCTTGTCAATGATAGAACCCAAGAGTGTTGCAGAAGCAAGAAAAGATCAACATTGAGTAGACTCTAGGAATGAAGAGTTGGATCAGATTGAAAAGAATGAGACATGGGAATTGGTACCCAGACCACAAAACAAGAATGTGATTGGAACCAAATGGGTATTCAGAAATAAACTGAATGAGAAAGGAGAAGTGACAAGGAACAAGGCAAGGCTAGTGTGCAAAGGATACACACAAATGGAAGGAATTGAATTTGATGAGACATTGCACTAGTGGTAAGAATGGAAGCAATAAGATTGTTCCTAGCTTATGCAAAGCATATAAGAAGATCATAGTATTTTAGATGGATGTGAAGTCATCCTTCCTGAATGGTTTCCTAAATGAAGAGGTATACATTGAACAACCTGATGGATTTTCACTAACTAAAGATAAAGACTATGTGTGTAGGTTGAAGAAATCTTTGTATGGATTAAAACAAGCTCCCAGAGCTTGGTACAGTAGATTAGATTCATACCTCATTGAGCAAGGATTCAGAAAAGGTGTTGCGGATAACAATCTCTACATCAAGGAAGAAGGAGACCACTTGTTAATTGTCATTGTGTATGTAGATGATATCATATTTCATGAGACCATGATAAGATGACATATGAGTTTTTGACATGATGAAAGAAGAGTTCAAGATGTCAATGCTTGGAGATATTTCATTCTTTCTGGGTTTACAGATCAGTCAAATAGATCAAGGTATATTCATATCCCAGACTAAGTATATCAAGGAGATGCTGAAAAGATTTAGAATGGAAGAATGCAGACCAATTGGTACACCAATGGAAGTTGGATGCAAGCTAAGTAGAGATGATGAATCACCAAAGGTAGACAAAACATTGTATAGATCCATGATAGGAAGTCTACTTTACTCCACAACATCAAGACTTGATATTATGTAGGTGGTAGGCCTTGTTGGAAGATTTCAAGAAGATCCAAGGGAAACACACCTCAAGGTGGTCAAGAGAATCCTAAGATACCTCATGGGCACAATTGAATATGGACTATGGTACCCTAAAAGAAATGATTTCAACATCAAAGCATATACAAATGTTGATTGGGAAGGCAAAAAGTGTTGATGACAAGAAGAGTACAAGTGGCAGAGCATTCTTTGTTGGAAATTGCTTAGTATCTTGGTTGAGAAAGAAACAATCATTAGTGGCTCTCTCAACATGTGAAGCAGAATAGTTGCCACGATGTGTTGCACTCAGGTTCTATGGATGAGATAGACATTGGTAAAACCGAACATCCAATTCCCTTATTATGTGATAGTACAAGTGTAATTAGTGTCTCTAAAAATTATGTGTTCCACTCAAAGACCAAGAAAATTCCAATTAGATATCATTTCTTGAGGGAACAAGTAAATGATAGGAAGATCAATTTAGAATATGTGAGCACTAAAGAGGAAATTACAGATATAATGACCAAGCCGCTACCAAGAGCAACATTTGAACACCTAAGGAATGAATTGGGGGTCATTCCTAATCCCACCAACAACTAGCGGCGTGAAAAAAAAGGATCATTCTTAGGTAATATCAGCTCCTAAACAAAGTGCAAAAATAAAGGGGAGCTAATCTATTAGCTCAAATTTATAAAAGTATGCATCAGCTCAGGGGGAGCAAAGTCTGCGGACACACCAAGACAAATGGATGAGAATCATGAGCCTAGGGGAGCTTCTTAAGGTAAGAACATGATTTATTTAGCTTACCAACATACTCAACTATAAGTAGCCCATAGTTGGCCCTTTGTCATTGTTGTCAAGGGGGAGAAAATATGAGATCAAAACCAACTACTCAAAGTGTAAAAGGAGTGCAAGACATATTCACAAAAGAATGAAGGCTAAAAATGAAATCAAGTATGCAAGTATTTTTCCATCAATAAGTTTCTAAAGGTCAAATTGTTCCCATCAATGACAAAGGGGGAGATTATTGGACCTTTGTCATGTGTCATATGTGTTATCATTGATGTCAAGCTCCATTCATGGTAAAAGGAGTGAATTGGTAAAGTGAGCAAATAGAAAAGATGAAGGTTGATTGGTAGTGTCAGCTCACAGAGGCTTCAAGATGACTAATAATAATATCTAAAGGACTTAGTCAATGGTTTTGCAAGCCACATACATGAGGAGATATCCTCCGAAGTCTAAAGACAACTGCCGAAGACTTGGAGTGGGCTGTCATAGTCTCGCAGGAGCCACAGAGCTCTAGAAGAAACTACAAAAAGTAATTGAGTAATGCGGATAAAGGGATGAAGCCATGAAGCAAAATGGAACCAAAGGACAAGCCAGTGTGAAGATAGGTGAAGTCGTGGATGTGAAGGAAGAACCGTGGATGTGAGGAAGAACCACGGAGGTGAAGGCAAAGTCATGAAAGTAAGGAAGTCAAAAGCAAATCCACGAATACAGAGAAAAGTCACGAGGAACTAAAGAAACCGCTAAGGATGGAAGATAGCCATGAAAGAATACAAAAGCCACAAGTAAAAGAAATAGAGTTGCGAACTTGGAACAAAGATCTTTGGAAGGCAATCGACTAAGAGGAACGTCACGAGACATTGGGAAATCCGTGAGAAGCATAGAAGAGTTGCGAATAATAAAAAGGCCTGAGAGTAAAGAAAAGTGCCACGATACAAAGGAAAAATTCAAAGAAGCCGAGGAAAGTTGCTAAATGACGAGAATTTAGACCGAACAAGGGTCAAGGAGGAATAAATTATTGAAGAAGAAAATGGCTCACTCATCTGGGTCACGTTGCAAAACTCTAAAAAGATGGGTAAATCTATTTTTAGGAACAGTTAATAAATTACTCTTGCACATGCATGGAAAACGATGAAATCAAGCTGAATATGGAAGAACTAAAATTTGGAGTTAGCAGTATGTATTTAGTAGTCCTGGATTTTCGAGGCACAAAGCAGGAAGATACACGACACACTAGTCGAAGTAAATAATTGGGTCGGTTGAGAATATAGTTGTAATTGAGATCCATTTTGGGTGTTGCTCAAAAGAAAAGAGAGAGAGATTTGAGCTAAGGAAGAGCTGCAGAAGAGAGAATACGATGCAATCAAGTTGAAAAGAGCGACATAAGAAAACAAAGAGAAAAGAGAAGAGTAGATCTATGATGCACCGATTTATCGAGAGAAGAGCATCAAGGGTGGTGGATTGATTGAGCAAGAAGGATCAAATCAAATGAGCAAAGAAGTGAAGAGAAGAACGTGAGACAAATACAAAAATTTGATCATAATCTATTGTACAAGCAATTGTTGTAACTAGATGATCAAAATTTGTATGTAAAAATCAAGTATAAGTTGTAGCTTAGCATATTCAGGGGGTTGTAGCCTCCTTGTGGGTTGGTGTCTGCAAAAGATCATTTGTAGCTAATTAAATTAGGGGTTCTAGTGCTCCTTGCAAGTGGGTGCTTACTAAAAGTGTGGAGTGGGTGCTTCCACAGAGTTGAGTTGGTGCTCAACTCTAAAATCTTGTAGGATGCGTAATATTCTTACAAATCATTGCTTTGTGTAATACAAACAACAATTTTTGGTGTGTTTTTCTCCTGAAAGGGTTTCCCACGGTAATCTCGGTGTTCAGTGTTATTGTGCATGACATATGTGTGATTGATGCTCATAGTTTAAATCCGCACATCATTAAAGGGTTTAAAATTGGCATTAAGTGGAAAAGTTTTTAATCTGCACTGATTCACCCCCCCTCTCAGTGCTTGTGATCTCTAACATCATCAACAGGTGATGATTCTACAACTCCCAGAGATCTTAGAGAGAATGATATCCCTATCATCCTCCACACTAAAAGCTACAATAAAAAACCCCTTACACAAGGGTAAATGTCAATCCTACCGAAACAATAGGGTGTTAGTTGAAGCAATCCACGAGAGAAGAAGTGGGAGGTCGGACCAGAGTCCATCAAGCAACAAATCAAACCATTGGAGGAGAAGAAATCCTCGGTCTCAAGCACAAATTCCCCAAGAGTGACCTAAGGTGAAAACTTGGTAGTAGAGAGGGCTTTGGAGAATGAAGAAGGAAGCAACAACATAAGAGCGCTTCTAAAGAACCTTAGAGTTTTTCTTTTCAAGGAGTCCGAGGCTCAAATGCCCGACGCCACGAGTAGATCTGCCGCTAGAACCTTCCAAACGACCATCAAATCCATAGACCGGCGTAATCGAGACAGGGAAACTGTGCCGCCTTCATCCATGTCTAATACGGAAGTGAGCATGGCTTCTCCAAAACACGTTTAGCGTTCGGGAAGCTTTCAGAAGCCCATCATAAATTTTTTTAAATTATAAATTAATAAAAATTAAAAATAATTAATGTTAAATATTAAAACTTAAAAATAATAAATAATAAAAATAAAAAATAAATAAAAATTAGAAATTAAAATTAATAAAATTAAAAAAATAATAATAAAAATTAGAAATTGATAAAATTTAATAAAAATAAAAATTATTATTATTATTAAAATTTTAAAAATAAAAATTCAAATTAATATTTTTATTAATTATATTATTATGTTATTTATAATTAAAATTCAAATTAATAAAAATTAAAAATTAAATCCACGATAATGGGGTTAACATAAAACGAAAGTATCCAAAGAACAAATTTGGAAGCCTCCTAATGATGATTTTCTCAAATTTAATTTTGATGGCGCTGCTAGAAACAATCATGGATGGGTTGATGTTAGTGGGACTTTTAGAAACTCTCTTGCCAACCCATTTTGGGTTTTGTGGAGGCCCTGGGAAGTGCTCCAACAACTATGCTAAAGCAAAAGCCCTTTGGCGTGGTTTGTATATTGCAAAGCAAAAAGGTTGGGATAATTTGCACATTGAGGGCGATTCTCATATTATCGTCAATGCAATAAAAAAGGAAAAATCAAACACTGACAATTGATTGGTATTGTGGATGATTGTCAAACTCTCATTGGGACGCTTCCAATCTCTCACAATTATAGAAGTGTTAACAGAGTGGCGGACAAACTTGCTAATATTGGGGTTGAACTTAATACTAAATAAGGTGCCCAAAATTATTTATGCCTTCAATCCAACGAATTGAATGTGATTATGGGGGGGATAATTGAAAAAGAAGGTAATCATATCAATAGTAAGGTGGCGGAGATGAGACAACACAACTGTCATTCCTATTAATTGCCATATCCCGTGATGATAACTCCACCTCCTGTGGGTTTTAATTGTACGATACGATGCTTCGACATATGGGTTTCCGTATGCGAATGGATTTATAATCCTAGCTCTGTCATTGTCTTCGACATCTGTTTCTTGCTCTATAAATTGCAAAACTAGTTCATTAGGTTCATGGAGAAAGGCAAAGGAATTGCTAGCCTTGTCAGCGCACTCAAGTAAGGCGGCCTCGGTAGGGACATGGTGGCGAATACGCTTCTTGAGATGAATGATAACTTGATCCACAAATATTCACTTGAGGACATGCATTTTTCTTTCCTTGGGTTGGTTAATGATTTGAAGTTGAGGCAGTTGTTGAACGTCAGTCATCTACTCGACAAGGGAACCAGATTACGACCAAAGAGGCTTTGGATTTCTACGGTAATGCACGCTGATTGAGGGTGTGAAAGACCCGAGACTTCTTCACCGAATGTCTACTAATTTACTCAGGCTCAACTCTCTGTTAGGTTCGGGGATACCATAGCTATGGAAGAAGTGGTTAAAGTCATGGGGATTACGGGAAGACGATCTACGGCTAGGTGGACACTCTCAAAGTCACTTAGATAATTGGGGTTTAAACCTGTCCTTATGGGGCAAACAACTCTTTTGCCATCCACGAAGATATGGACCGAGATGGTACTTGCTTTATGGGATGGTTTTGGATCAAATCTAATCACTCACGAAGGCTCTTGTGATGGAAAGTGTCACGCAGGGAAGAAGTGGATGCTATCTGCTCAGTGTTGGGCATCCATGTTGATAAATTCAAAGATTTGAAATTGGTTGAGACTCGTGGCCATGATCATTCAAGAAGATGTCAGAATTCGGTGGAACCTACAACAAAAGTCTCTAACTCCTTGAAGGATAAGAACTACATCTTTGGTTTTAGTTATAAGCTCGATTTAATGTACTAGTTTGTTTTTTGTATGCAACACTAGTTTGGGTTGTTTAACTTGTTGTACTATCACCGTTTATCAAGTTTTTTTGTTCTGGTCGTTATTATCAATATAGTTGGGTTTAATGCCCTTTTTTGACTTATCAAAAAAATATTAAAAATTTAAAATAATTAAAATTAAAATAAAAAATAAAAATAATAGTAAAAATTAAAATAAATAAAAAATTAGATATTAAAATTAATATAAATTAAAAAATAAAATTAATATAAATTAAAATTAATATACATTAAAAATTAAAATGTATTATTGTTAATTACAATTTTTTTAAACAAGGCCATGACATGGCAAATACGCAAATGGGATACATTGCGGGGAGATTAGATATTGTAAATGTAAAATTTTGGGACAAATGCAAAAATAAGTGTTTTGTTTGACATCTAGTTTGGGAGCTTCAAATAATATATAATGTGAATGTTTAAAGTTAGAAGCTTTGGCAAGTGAACTTCGTAAGTGCAATGAAATAGTGAATAAATCTAATAATATAGTTTTAATTAAAGAAAGTATAAGAAACTTAGCAATTCACAAAAAAACATGCATAAAAATTAGATAAATACTTTTGCAACATTTCGATGGATGGGCGAAGCATTGTCTTTGGTAAAATCTTGGGGCAATAAATATGTCCAACAAACAAAATTAAATCATACAATACAATGATGACAATATATGTGTGATTAAATGATTATGAGTTTGGATACTTTGTAAGGCTTTTAAGAATTTACAATCTCTTTTAATTCTTATTGAATTGAATATTGTAGTTTTAACGGATTGGAAAATTCACAACCTGATCTTTCCCAAACAACAATGAAGAAGCTTGGATGACATGTTGCCAACAAGAATACTTGTATTTTTATGGGAACTCTCATATTTGGCACCAAAATTCCTCCTATAGAAAGGAAATCATCACTAATATTACAAGAAAATTGAAATTTATGAAACATGTACACAATTAATCCTTGATTCAAGAGCCTTCAAAGGCTTTGAATGATACTCAAATTGGAGTTTGGATGTAAAAGTTATTATCAAAATAAGATTGGTTCAAGAGTTCCATATGAGGAGCTTCTCCACCTTTGAGTGGAATTTTGAGAGGTTTTAGGAACTTTTAGGTACCCTAGGCATGCTTTTGGTGCGTCTTATGAAAAATTTAATGACTTAGGTGCCCCTATAATGAGCTTTTAGAACAAAAAGTCCATAAAAGTGGACTTGGGAGAGGTTTTGGGAACAAAAGTTCCAATTTATGAGTTTGGGAACAAAAGTGCATATTTTGGAATCACTTAAGTGCATGGATGGCCTCACAATGAGTTTTTAGAACAAAAAGTGCCTAAGATGAAGTTTTAGAAAAAAGTTGACTCAAGTATTATTGAAAAGTATAAGAATAATTCAAAAGTGCATGAGGTAGGCTTCCATCAGACTGCAGAATTGATAAAGCCCAATATGCACTTGTGTATGTAAGGTAGAACTTTGCACAAGTTAAAGGCAAGTTACAAGGCACAAATCAAGATGAGAAACAAGACACACATGCATTGAAGGTCATCATAAAGCTAATATAAGAATGCAAGATTTTTCCATTGTGGGAATCACAAGAAGGGAAAGTATGTTGAGAATATTTTGAAAAACGAGCATAAAAATTTGGCATGATAACAAAACACCATTTTTATTTTTGTGGACATCCATTATTATTTACAAGTGCACCTACATTGAAGTGGAAACATGTGATGGGCCTTTCCACCGTATTTATTTTCCACTCATGGCAAAATCCAAAACACCGACAATATAATAATAAAACATGCAATTGGGTATTTAAAACACCCATCGATAGAAAAGGCCGCACACAACAATACTAATGCCCTCAAATAGTAGTCATTTTACATTATCATCTATATCTAAGTCCTGCTCGATTCATTAATGGAAACCTGCGCAAAGAGATATTGGATATCATGCCACTACAAACACTTGATCTTGTACCATGATGCCTAAGGCATCCAAATGTTTTGAGACCTATTCGTCCATATGAGTTGTTGTTAAAGTGACCATAAATTATTTTGTTCAATTTATATGAACACATTTGATTTATTCTAATCATGATCATTATTCTCATGTTACAAGGGGTGCATATATAGGTATAGGTTCATGACAACACATTAGATTTGGCGAATATTTTGATGATTCAAGATGTGTTTTTTAATACCATTTCATTTGAATTTGTGGCGAGGTGAGTTTTAATTGTAAATGTTGTTAGATCGTTGCGAAAGGATGAATAACCACTACGACATGCTAGATATCGAATTTAATTGTGGTACAAACATTTCTAACTTTGGTGACCTACAATGCTTCTTTAGTATATGCTTAGCCATGTGTGAACATGCCTCTTCAAGGAATTTGCTCTATTTTCGAGTTCAAAGAATGAAGAAGAGAGCCGTGAATTACTATGTTTGTAATCCCATGATAATTTCATGCATGAGCTTGCCTAAACGAGTTAAAAACAAGGAACCCAACTAAGTGGCATGCCATTTGATGCAACATCGAGGCACAATAAGCTTTTGATAGGGGCATGTGCTCGAAGTGGATTGAGATAGCCAACAAATAGCTTGTACAAAATCCACATATAGATGTGTATGATTTAAGAACAAATAATTGGAAAAGAGCTCATAAGGCATCCCTTGTTGCATGGATTGTTCAGGGCTCTATTTTGTGCATTATAGATGTCAACTCTTTGGTTGGTATTTGGTCCAAATAGAATTGGGTTGTTAAATTTTAATATAGAGGTAGAGGAATGGATTATAATTGATTTGCCTCAAATTATTCAAGACTAGTGCAAGATTAGGGGAGGAGAGACTTTGTGGCTATGACGGGGATAGGTGCGATTTGGTTCTCAAGAGCTTGGAACATGAAGAGAGAGTTTTGTTTTGCTAAATCATACTTCACGTAAAAGAATGTGGGAGCTGGTTTGGGCCAAGGATTCATGGACAAAGATTGTTTTGCCATCGAAGGATGCTTTTATGAAGCATGAGGAGTTCATGGCTTATTCCAAGCCTCGTGTTTCTAGGATTGCCTTCTTGTTTGACATCCTTTAATGGTGAATGTAGGCTTTCTACCGATGGTAGCTTTGGAATGGTGGAGCAACAATTCCCAATTCCTCTCAATTTGAGATTCGTTGTACACTTTGTGCCATGAATACATTATTAAAGCAAGAAGACCAACATTTTTGTAAACATATTTGTTGAACTACTCCATCCTTTATCCTACAATTTGAGAATAAATATTATTTTTCTATTTGCCACATGTCTTTTTGTGAATGGACAATTTTTTTAGTGATTTCGGCATTTATCGTAACTATTTTGATATCAAGCCGCCGCGAAGGCAAATAGAAAGACTTGATCGTGAAGTGGATGGACGAATACTTTTTCCTAATAAATTATGAGTTTTTGTTGCCTTTCGTGGCATTTTATGTTGCCTTTGTGGCATTTTGTGGGACTATGAGTTGTGCGGTTGCCCCCTCACTATGTAACTCGCTTATATTTTACTAATATAATGTCCAGTTCCAATAATAAATTCTTGAAATTGATATTTATTTGCTTTTTTAAGTATCCGAATAGAAAATACTAAAAACATACAATTTTAGCGACTAATAATTATAAATGTTGCATGGGTAACTCTCATAATTTGTTTCACCTCATTTAACCCTCCTTTGAAAAAAATAAAACTATTTTAGAACGTTGACGAGCGTATCGATGGACAAAACATTTCTCTGCTCGATGTCAACATTGGCCACTATATTCGATTTTTGGGTGCTCAAGACCTCTGTAAAACACTTAGCATCTCAAAATATGGAGTTCTGTACGTTTGTTATGCAAATTTGATAACGTAGCCTAAGCAAAACAGAGCCCATGAAGAAATTTGCTAACTTACTCGCTTCAGCCAACGCGATTTCACATTCATGGAGTTCCAAAGGATCGAACCTTGGCCTCCGGAAACCCCAATCTCCGCTGAAAATTCACGTCAACCGACAGACAAAAATCCACCTACTCACAACCCTAACTCGCAACACTACAACCCCCACGTCTCGAACCAGGGACCTGATAATGACGAAAAATGTAGAGAGTTAGAGTCACTTATCACATCTCACTGTACACGCAAAAAGATTTTCAAAGCTGTGGAAGCTTTTTATGAAATGCGATGGTTAGGGTTTTGTCCTGGGGTCAATACCTGCAACAAAATTTTGGCGTGTTTAGTTAAGCGTGAGAAGACGGATTTAGTTTGGCGGATATATGGTGAAATGATCGAAGGCAATGTTGCAGCGGACGTGGGGACTTTTAGTTATCTTATACAGGCTTTTTGTAGTGAAGGGAAGGTTACGGAAGCTGATGATTTACTTGGAGAGGTTTTGGATAACGGTTGGGTTCCAAATGTGGTTACTTTTACCAAACTCATAGCGGGGTTTAGTAAGTTAGGGTTTTTAACTAGGGTTTCTGAGCTTGTGCACTTGATGATTGCCAAAGGGTGTATGCCAGATGTTGCCACTTACAATTCTGTTATTTGCGGGCTTTGTAAGGATGGCAGGGTTGAGGAGGGTATTGGGGTTTTTGTTGATTTGAAGGATAGAGGGTATAGGCCTGATGTTATTACTTATACTGTTTTGATTGATGGACTTTGCAAGGCAGGGAATTTGAATCTTGCAAATGAACTTTGGGGAGAAATGCGGGAGAATGGGATCATGCCTAATTTGATCTCATATAATGTGCTTATTGATGGATATTGCAAGCATGGGGATGTGGGTTGTGCAAAGGAACTTTTTTTGGAAATGTCTGATAAGGGTTTTGAGCCAGGTATATGGGCTTATAATACTTTGATTGCTGGGCTTTGTTTGGAGAACAGGATTGATGAGGCTGTTGGTGTTAGAAGGACAATGCTTAAAAAGGGTTTGTCTGCAGATGTAGTTACTTTTAATACTCTCATTCAGGCTTACTGGAAGCTGGGCAATGTACAGAAGGCTTTGAAATTTTATTGGGAGCTCTTGGAAAAGGGTGTGAGACCCAGTGTTTCTTCGTATACTCCACTGATTAATGGGCTCTGCAAGGAAGGTGATATGAAGACTGCAGCGAATCTATTTGATAAAATGGTAGAGACGGGTTTGGTTCCTTTTAGTTGCAGTCATGATGATATTGTTGTTGGGCATTGTGGAAAGGGTGATGCTGCTGAAGCAATGCACGCTTTGAAAAGAATGGTGGAAGCTGGTTTAAAACCAAGGAAGAGACCTTTAGGGTGCTGATCCAACGCCTATGTGGGGAAGGTAAGGTGGATGATGCTTTGTGGGTGTTGTGGAAAATTATAGAGAAGAGGTACACGCCTGTTGGGTCTGTTTGGAGTTGTTTGGTGGACTTGTTTTGCTCAGAAACATTAAACGAGACTGAAACACATTTGGAGAGGATCTTGAAGCTTCACAAGTACTAATTAAACGCATACTCATCTTCTTTGGACGCAAATAAGATTCTTAAGTGGCTTTATCTTCACGTCTTTATGCCAAGGATGTCTCTTGTTCCTCAAGGAACGTGAATTTTTAGAAAATCCTTCAGTTTTAAGTCCTGTTGAAGAGGTAAAAAAACCCTCTGCATAAGACAGATTCAATGCAACGGCAATCTCTCTCCAATGCTTGAGTCCATATCAAATCTCAGGTTGTTTCTGTTGATTGGATGGTACTTATACCAAAGATGACAGGGATTTGAATGCAGGGTATATGTATATATATTACAACCCTTGTTTTTGTGGAATAGAAGATGCATCAATTCAGGGAGAGTTGATTGGCTATTGTGGGGAGCTTCAAAAGCAATACATGTGGGCTGTATGAGCAGGAATTGCTTCTTCAGGTACTGCTTTATTACTTACTTTCTCTCTTTGTTTGTCTGATTATTATATTAGTCTGGAGGTTTATCGTGTTCCCATTGGAAGGCATGCTCTCTTGACAGCTTTGTCTTAATTGAGTGGCGTTCCCCATTTAATGATCTAGCGAGACCTAAATTGTAACTTTAGGAAGGCTTGAGTGTGTTTGTGCCTATCTTTTGATAAATCAAAGTGCTGAAATTATAACAGGTAATTCATATGGCGAGGAAAAATACCAGAGTCTTCTTCATTACTATAGACCTTGATCATATGTGAAAATTTTATGTGCTATTTTTTTCAAGTTAATGTTTACAAATTTTGAAAATTTTGATTCACCAATTCATAAAATCTTAAAGTAAACATTTATCCAATTTTCTGTAAAAATGCATTGAATTGATTATGTTCACTGGTTCAGAAGCATTAGTGATAACCAATATGTTCTACAATTTTCTCAAATATTGTGTGTGCTCACCACATGTCCTCTCATTTTATGAGATTAAAAGATTAACCATGTGACTCTTAATTTTTTTCTATCCCTTAACATTTATCTACGACTCTTCTCTGAATAGAGGGAGTGACAGAACCTGCAACCGGGGAAATCTAGCTTAGTTGTTAAGTCCTTTTTTGCAGGTTTTTGGCATCTGAGCATTGCAATAGATGCTTGGTGTCTGACATGTGGTTTGCCAATCATTCATGACTGTGTTCATATTTTACTGCATAATGGTATAGACAAGCATATTCTTTGACAGGTGAGAAACATGGAAACTATTAGTTTTGCTCAACGGTTTTTGATACTATGTACTTATGATTGATACTCTCATTTTATGAAACTAAAAGATTAACCATGTGACTCTTAATTTTTTTCCTATCCCTTAACACTTATCTAGGACTATCCTCTGACTAGAGGGAGTGACCGAACCTTCAACCGGGGAAATCTAGCTTAGTTGTTAAGTCCTATGAACAAAATTTTCCAGGTTTTTGGCATCTGAGCATTGCACTAGATGCTTGGTATCTGACATGTGGTTTGCCAATCATTAATGATTGTGTTCATGTTTTACTGCATAATGGTATAGACAAACATATTCTTTGACAGGTGAGAAACATGTAAACTATTAGTTTTGCTCAACAGTTTTTGATACCATTATGATTTAGGTGTAGATCAGATATTATGGGAGCTATAAGATGTAATCATGGCCATTATATTTTCTTCAAACTACAATCAAATTGCAATGTTGTGAGCAGGATCTCAATTGCAAGTTAGGGTGTGTTGGTGAAATAATTTGTCACAGTGCAGATTATTGGTTTTCACCAACGGTCTCGGGCTAAGCCCCTCCTTCTTGGGTATGGGGAGGCTCCCATTATTGAATGTAAACTAACTAAAACTGTGGGGTGGCCGTTAGGCTGAGGATCACACATGAATACTCCATTAAACCTGTGGCAAAGTGCTTGTACAGTGTACAAGGGAGGAATTTTCTGTGAAGGGAGGTAAAGAGGAGTAGGAGAAATAGGGAGAGAGGGTTAATGTTGTGAGTAGACTTACATAATTCACATACATTAGCCAAAGTAGGTCCACATTCAATTAGAAGAACACAACAATGTAAGCAATCAACAAGACTAATAAACCAGAGACACAAAGTTCTATAGATTCATTAATCAAGGACACAAAGTTCCTTCTTGGTTGTACAAGATCACAATGCTTGCAAAGTTGGAGAGTAGAGAGGATAGATGAACATAGACAAGGAGATAGAGGAAATGTAGCTTTTATTGCTTGATGTAGTAATGATCACAATACTTGCAAAGTTGGAGAGTAGAGAGGATAAAGGAACATAGACAAGGAGATAGAGGAAATGTAGCTTTTATTGCTTGATGTAGTAGTGATACAAAGCCCAACAACTTACAACAATCAACAATTGCCAACCCTTTGGAATGGAGAATCCATTCCCATTTATAGATTTACAACATGACTTTTCATCTTCCCCCACATGACCTTTCACTTTCTTATCACTGTGACCTTTCATCTCCTAAACTTGAGTTAATACATTCAATTTGGGCACAAATATAATATTCCATTATTACATTCCAAAACTCGAGTTTAGGACCCTTCATATTCCTCTTCTTGGCGAAAATCTAGGAGTTATTGTGAAAATCAACAAAACAGTTGGCCTAGGTGGAGATGTGGAGAACAATGGAACGTTCCTTGTGGGCCTTGAGAAGCTGATTTGACCCTTTGCTTTGCATTTCGGGGACATAGAATGAGGGAATAGTTCCCTTCGTTCCTTCCTGGGCCGACATAACTGATTTTGTCTCTTTTCTTTGTTTTTGGTAGTGAATCGAGGTTTTGGTGGAACGTGGGAACAGTTCCCTCTATTCCGAAAAAGACCGCGCTTAATCGACTCTACCCCTTCCTTTTACCTATCGGTGTTTCAATGGGAATTAATGAAACAATGGAACTGTTCCTTTGGTTCCATCAAATGCGGCCTTAACCGATGGAACACCACTTGCTTGGCTCGGTGAATGCGGGCGGGTGAAGAACTTATAGAACCTAGGAACTGTTCTTGGAGTGCGCGAAAACACCGACTTTTCCGACTTCCAAGTGCAATGCGGGAAAAAGTGGAATAGAGGAACAATTCCACTGTTCCTCAAAAGTTCGATTTGCCCAAAACCTTGACCAAATCGGTCAAACCGGTAAAGCGGGAACATAGGGAACTCATGAACAATTCCTCTTGTTCCTCAAAAGGCCAATTTGTCTAATTTCCCCAAAGTTTGCAAAATTTGACTAACTTTTGGGACTGTGAGGATTAAGAGGGGAACAAGGACCCAAACATGAGATTTGCTTATGAATCCTAAAATTTCAAAGTTTTACTACTGGTTAATCCAAAACTCGTGGGAGCATTACATGGTTTGAGAAGAAGGATAGAGACAAGTATTCTATCCACAAATAGGTACTATATGACTCTTGAATGTCTCCTTTCTGACACCTGCAAACCATTGATCCTTGAAATCTGGTTCATGGGGATTTATGATCACAACACCCACTTCTTGCCCCAATGAAGAATTAACAACATATGTGTCATGACATGGCTTGGGAGAATCATGTACTTCAAAATATGTTCCAAGAGAGGCTGGGATGTGACCATTGAATGGTTTGCCATCATTATATTCTTGTACCTCTGTTGTTTTTGCAAAGTCGACATTTGTACTCCCAATTTCCAAGAGATCATGGTGTTCATACATAGTTTGCATTGCTGATTTATCTTTGGATTTAGTAGAGATTCCAATAGTGGTCTCCTCTTCTTGTTTATAGTCCAGAGGATGGGCAGAAATAGGATTGATGCAGTCCTCATTGTAGAGAGAAGGTTCCATATACTGATTGCCATTTTCTGCATGTTTTGAGAGATTGCAAGAAGGCTCACGTGGCAGTTGTAGAAAGGATCATGTAGAGGATTCCAATGGCTTTCCAATGACTATTTGTTTGCTTCCCAACTCCTCTTAGAGCTCACAAAATCATCTAGACAAGTCAGCTTTCACCGTTGGAGTATAGCATTCCCTGCACTCAAAAGAACCCTGTTTGACCTGTTTGATTCCCGAGATCATTTGGCTTGGCAGAATTCCACCAAACTTCCTTGAATGAGTTTAAAGGCCTTTTACACAGCTTCCAAATGAGTTGTGCCTCTGCAATCACCTTCCGGAGGGTGTTCACCAATTACAAAATGGCCAAAAATGGCTCTTTCCAGGGCTTCGGGGATAGTCATTCTTCTTTGAATCCTAGTGTCTTTGCAAATCACCTTAGGCAAACATCCTTGCACATTAAACACACTTGAAAATCTTGTTAGCACGTTCCTCTAAGCCAAAATGAGGATGAAAGCGAGGACACGCTAACCAGAGTAAGGGTTCACTTTGGGAGAGGAAAAGGGTTCACTTTGGCAGAGCAAATTTTCAAGTGTAGGCTTAGTTGTCATGGCCAAAATTTTCAATTTTGCATGCTAGACATTTAACATGACTACAAGGGGTTATTATTCTTGTCAAAGTTTAAGCCTAGTTGTTTGTGTGTTCAAGGTGGCAAGATTTTGGTTAATTGTTATAAGGAGTGTGTATTATGGAGCTCTTAAAACAACTAAAACCTGGTCCAAGATCAGCACATAGGAAACTTTAAACACATGACTTTTATTCAATGTTCTGAAAGATCTTATATACACAAATCACATCCTATAATTTAGGACATTTCCTCTATCCCGATTGCTTTTCTCTTCAACAAAACCTATTCTAAGTGAACCTCTTAACAAAACAACCCAACTAACCAAGCTAAGTTTAATAATTAAACCTATAACTAACCTAACTATATGTGATAGTTCCTAACATTCCCTCGCTCCCCATTACATATAGTTCAAAACCGAGAGAGAATCATCTTTATATGTGAATTGGAACATATTCATAATTCAACATACTTATAAATAGTAGTGGGAATGGCCTCACTACACCTTCTCATGGGTAAATGACCTCGTTGAACAATGCATACAAATGGGGACATACTCAAGCATTCAACAAACATAGTTGTGGAAATTGACCTCATAACACTCATATGATTAGGGACACACCTAGCTGTTTCAGAATAACACAATGTGAATGGGGACGGGCCCAACTATTCTCCTAGAAATGGTAGTGAGATTAGGATTTATTCCATTTTCTTAGCTCCATGGCTCTCCGCGACCGTGACCTCCATGGCTCTTCCCGTTCTCCCGTGATCGTGGCTCTCCATCCTTCATGTTCTTCTCTACCCTCCCATCCATCACGCCCTTCCTTCTTCCATCTCTACCTGCGTTTCGCGGTATTTGCCCTCAATAAATCTCTTTGATTGTGAAATTTGTGGTATCGGTGGTTTGTGAATCTATTCGCGAATGATCTTTCTCTTGGGTTCGTGAATCCTTTTAAACCTGGGTTCGTGAATCCTGTTCGTGAATCTACTCACGATTGATTTCTCGAGGGTCTGTTCTTCGTGGTCATCTGCTCGTGTTCTTCGTGGGTGTGTGTATGCTCGGGTTTCGTGGCCACCAACATTCGACCAAGATTGCCCGTTCCTTGGACGCTGCCTAACTTCACGTATATCCGCTTCTACACAAAGGCTTTGTTGGAAAACATGACTTCGCGTCTCATGCCCTGCTATCCTTGACTTGTGGGTCAAGGGGATAAATTACAGGCTTACCTTAAAGCACTTAATACTTAATACCATGACTAAACGAACACATTCAGTAAGCTGTTTTGAGCAGAAATACAATACCATATACCCATGACACCTACATCGAAACCGAGTGTCATTGGGGGGGTTCACCCAGTCTACCTCTCTCACTGACGCCACTTCAAGTGATTCGTCCGATGTCTCCCTCCCCCACTGACTCGCATTTCCATCACAGGTGCAATGGAGCAAGGTCAACATGACAAGGGTTTGCCCAACATACTTGAGGAATTAATCCACAGACTCGAAATTGTTGAATCCTCCAACAGGGCCCTAAGGACAAAAGTCTTCGAGCTCACGACCCGGATGGAAAAAGTTGAAGCGGAAAACATATCATTGCAGAGAATGCAAGCTGATATCACATTGCACACCACCCCCAACACAGTCAACGACCAACTGCAAGCTGAAATCTTAGATTTAAAAAACAAACAAGAGGAAATCCGTAATCAGCAGGATACTCTTAAACAATAGACAAATTCTTGGGCCCAAGTTGTGAAAGGGAAGGACAAAACCCCTCATCATTTGGCTGCGGTTGAAGAGGTTGTACAAGCTAAACTGGTTGAGGAAAGGACCAGACGCGCCAGAGAACTTAACCTTAAGGTGAGAGGGTTGCCCACACCCCTTCCTTCTTCGGATCCTTTGGCCATGGGTATAAATTTTCTCTCAAAAACTTGGGACTTCGGATGTACCGCTGGACAAAGCATGGATTGGGTTGGATTCTACCCTCTTCCTCAGATTCAAATTAGTGGAGGACAGGCTTAGGGCCCTCAGAGCCAAGCGCAAGTTGTTTTCCCTCCCTAACAAAGTCTTCTTAGACGAAGACCTCACAAGAGCTCAAGTTGCAGAACTCAAACAATCACGAGAAGTGGTGATGGCAACAAGAAAAGCAGGTAAATGGGCTTGTAATTCATAACCTTAGACCTATTGTTCAGATTCCTTTCCCCTGGGTTGGGAGCCCTAGGCCGGAGCCTCAAAATGACGGTCCCGTTAGGAGAGATGATGGAGCAGGGGCATATCCATCACCTGTTGGAACGGTAATGGGTCCTTCTGGTCATCTCCAAGCTTACTGTACGACGCTCTTGGGCTTTTAGATCTCCTCTTTGTCACGGAGACCCATGCAAGCCCTGTTCGTCCTCTCCCAAATATCAGAGGATACCACTAGCTCTTAGTTTGCAGGAAAAAGACAAGGAGTTCATGTGTTTTCAGATGTTCGGTGGAGTTGCTTGCCTACTCAGGGAGTCTCTCGGAGTAGGATCTTTGTGGTTGTCGAGGATGAGTTTGCGTGATTCTTATGGATTCAGATCAGACGTACTGCACTCCTCCCCAGGGACATCTTCGTCGCGGTTTGCTATTTCCCTCCTGTTTCCTCACCCTATGCCATACACAATGGCCCGAAGGAGACCCCTTCTTTGATCTATATACAGGCATCTCCTAGTTCTTAGCGGTTGGTGAGGTTATCCTCTTAGGGGACTTCAATGCCCGTACTCCAGAGATCTCCAGATTCCCCTTCATGATAGGATAGGTGACGTGCTTTGCGCCCATGAGTCAACGGATATTTCAGGACCTCTGACATCTTATGGCCGACATCTCATACAGTTGGGGGAATCACGTGAGCTGCTGATTTTGAATGGGATCCCGTGCTTTCCCGATTCCCGCTTCTTTACCTGTAGGCCCCATTGCGGTGGGGCGAGTGTGGTGGATTACGTCATGTCTACTCCCAACCTGCTCCCTTTTATCTGCCATCTGTTGGTCTCCCCCATCCCCTTGCTGATCACTCCATCCTCTCCTTTTCCCTGCAGGATAGTCCCCCTCGTTACTCCCCCGCCCACAATCCACCCCGCACTATACTTAAGTTTGATGAAGGCGACCCCAAAACCTTCTCTTCACACCTTCGTCTACTTCTTCCACCCAAACCCCTTTTCATCTCACTTGCTAATACCGACACTAAATACAACCTCCTCTCCTCCACTATCCATGAAGCAACCTTGCCTCTTATCCCCATTACACTCTTACTCCCCCAAGTAAGAGGACATGCCCCATGAACCAATGGTATGACGAGGAATGCAAGGCCCTTCACCGACAGCTTCGTGTCGCCTTCACCCATGCTCACCCCTCTTATCCCTCACTCAAAACCTCCTATCATCCGCCTCCTTCGCCACAAGAAACGTACCTACATTTCCCTGCGGAGACAGGAACTTCGTGCCTCTTTGATTCATTCCCCGAACATTTTCGGTGTACCATCCTCCCTCGCCACTCCACTCACCCTCAAGACTTAGACCCTAACTCTATGTATGGCCATACTTCCAATCTTTATGATATCCTAGGGCAGTCTTAGATTCAGGTTGTCTCCACCGTCGTCTTGTCACCTCTTTACTTACACGAATGTCAAAGATGCTATTTCAGCTATGAACAACAACAAAGTGTAATGCCCCTTTTCCAACGCCCAAGGCCTAAGGGCCAGGTCGAGTCCAAACTATGGTCATACCCAAGGGGCTGTGGACGCTGGGAGCTATTGGGAAGGGGCCACGTGGTTATGATATCCACGTTTTGCGTTTGGGGGTCACTTTTGGACCATGGCGACTTAAAAGGTAAAAAGTAACTTTAGTTACTTTTATTTTATTAGCCCCTCCATGGAATGAAATGCGTCTAGGGTTATTGGGGCTCTTTTTCTGTGGAGAAGTATATAAGGAGCTGGGAGAGAAAGGAAAAACACTTTTGACATACTTTTTATTGACCCTTCACATGCAACTGCATTGTTTGCGCATTTATTTGTGGAGTGAAATCCCACTGAGACCCTAACTTCAATGGTGAGAGACCCGTCTCTAGCTAGCAGGGCATTCTTCGGTAGTGAGAGATCTACCCTAGTTTGTCATTTTGGAGCCGCTTTCTGGGCTGTGTTACAGAGATATTATCAGAGGTTTCAGAGGAAGGATTTTGAGGGTTTTGGGGGCATTTGGGGAAGATAACCAGAGGGCTTTCTAGATCAGATTTACAGCAGCCATTTGGGCAGGGCTTAGCATCACTTTGAAGGCGTCTCCATTAGTTTCCAACCCCTTTCCAAGCTAGGCGACTTGTAACCTTTATTTGGAGGGTAAAAGTTGGCTCCTTTCAGATCTAAAGGTCGAAATATCATTTCCTATATTTGTTAATGTTATTTCCAAAGACTCTTAATTTTTGCTCTTGTATTTGGAGAGTTATGAGCCTCTGAAGTTTTCCAAATTGCCTAGGCACGCTGTGATTTTTTTGGCAGCATTTGAATTTGTGTAAAATTCCAAAAACAGTTTTATTATGTCCTTCATAATATTAGCAAGTCCTCTTTAAATTTTCAAGTAATTCGAGTGGATATTTAGGGAGATTAATTTTTTCTAGTTCGTTGTCCTATCTTGTAAAAATATGCAATAAAATCAGTATTTTATTTGGCTGCAAATTTTCAATATTTTGTGCATTTTAAAGTGGTATCCCATAAGGGATATTTCAGTGGTATCAGAGTTGTTGTTCCTCCAGCCTGTGTGGGTTAAATATGGTAGTTTGGAAAGATCTCAATGTGGGTTTTATGAAGGAAATGTTCACCAACATGGTGAAACAACTAGGAAGCCACTAACCTTTATTTGAGTTAGCTCACTCGGAATTTGAATTAAAACAAATCTTAGAACAATAATAAAGGGCACCCAATAGAGGTGATTGATGAGGATTCTTGTTGGAGGAAATACCAATCTTTGAGTAAGGGTTTCAGAGATAATATGTCATTTCCAGATTATTGCATAATGAAGATTGGTAGCAAGCCCAAGCGAGATAATCATATGCCGGTACTTGAATTACAAAAGAACTCATTTGAAGAAGAAGCTTCTATAGAAAAAGGTATGATTTCCATTGAGAAAAATAATTGCTTTAGTGAAACTTTGCTTGTTAGAGAAATTATTCTAGCTCAGGAGAAGAAATTTGTATATGCAAGCATGGAAGATGTAATGGAAACTCTAAAACGGTGTGAGGAATGGAATAGCAGAGCTAGAGCTGCTAGATTGACAGTTGCTCAAGCAAGACAACACCTACAAGAGTTCAAGGAAAAGATGTGGGCAAATGATGTAAGGAAGTCTACAATCATGAAAAAGTCTTTATAGAGCAACTTGCACATGAGGAGGAGCCTCACATGGACACTTCTGTGAAATTGCAGCCTGCTGTAATTTCCAAACCAACAACTTTTGATCAGCTTTTAGATACTTACAACGGGCACTCAAGCAACAATGTTGGGGGCAACTCAACACATGTCTATCTTGAACACACGGAGGACATTGATGGCATTGAAAGGTGTGAAGAGCACACTAATGTGTCTTATTTATTGTTGCCTATTCCAATTTATTTCCATCATGAGATGCATGGTATGGTAGATGATGAAGTCTTCATTATGGAGTTTGTTGAACCATTGCTCCAACTATGTGTATACGAGCATCTTGTGGATGATATATGGTGGCAAGTTTTAGCTCACTTAATAGATACAAGGGCTCATGGGCATTATAAGGTATGGGATCCTGGTAATATGTGGCAATCATCCAAAACTATCAATTCTGATTTTAAAAACTTTGTGACTGATTTCATAAGCAAAAGAAGGAATTCAAATGTGTCTTGTGGGATTACAAGTGTTGGCAAGCATGATTTCTTCATTGGAGACTCCGGTGCAAGAAGGGAGAGTACCTCTCAAGGTACTAGCGTTGGTTTTATGATTGCTAAAAAGGGTAAGAGAATATTTTTTAATCATCTTCAGCCTGCTGGACTGTGTATAACAACAGTCATAATGAGAGGAGAAAATAGCAATATGGGACAACAGGGTCAAAGAGGTGAGAGTGGACATTCAGGGCAACGGCCTCCCCATTCTTTTTGCCAGGCCCTGGGGCTTCACGAACCTTCTTTCTTGAAGGATCCAGAAGTTTCACAGGTACAACAACCAAGTAGATATTTTGGATGAGGAGTCTTGTTGGGAGAGGTACCAGACCTTGAGAGAGGGCTTTCGTAACAACATGCCATTCCAAGAATATTGCAAAATGAAGATTGGCAAAGTAGACCCAAGAGAGATCATCAGATACAGGTACCAGAGTTACAGAGGAGATTGGGACAAATTTCCATTCCACACTTCGATGGGTCTAAGAAGTGTACTACACCGTCTTGGGTTTAGAAGTTGAAGACATACTCCGACTTGAATCCTATGCGTGAGGAAGATGCAATTAAGTTTGCAATCTTACATCTTGAGGGAGACACTCATGATTGGTGGCATCATGGGTTGATTACACAGGGACACATACACATTACTACTTATGCAGAGTTCGTGCAAAGGCTAGTGAGCAGATTTGATAGGAGGGACCCTGACAAGTATTTCAGGGAGTGGACTCATTTGAGACAAATCGGTCCCTGGATCAGTACATCACAGATTTTCAGAGATTATCAGTCATGGTACCTGATGTCACGGAGATGAGGTTGATTTCATTGTTCATAATAGGTTTGACAGATGCTCTCGTTGGGTTTGTGAAGGCATTTGAACCTTCTTCTTTGCACGAGGCTGTTAGGAGAGCTCGGGACTTGGAGTTATCCACTCCAAAGTCGAGGGTTCCACCTCGCGTTCAGCAAAGGGAACCTCCATTTGGATCAGACGAACTTCAACAGAGGGAGCCTCCATCGAGGCAGAGGTGGCTAAGAAGCCAATCATTTCCCGAGAGGACAGAGATGAGTTGAGGCGGAAGAAACTATGTTTTGATTACCACACACCTTGGGTTCCAGGACATGATTGCAGAGGTAGAGGGAAGGCCCAATTCATTGAGGTCTTCGAGGAGAGTGAGGGTGACAGAGGTGAGGAGTTCGAGACTCGCGAGATGGATGATGGAGATGGGGTTGCGTTGGATAGTGCTGATGCAGGGCAGGAGGAGGAGACTTTTCCTGGGAGATTATAGCCACATTGTCTAGTACTCTGATGTACAAGGCATGTAGGATTAGAGGAGTTATGCAGGGTCAACGAGTTGGGGTACTCATTGATAGTGGGGCAACCCACAACTGTATTGATGCCTCATTGCCGAGAGGCGAGGATTTTGAGGGCCTCAACGGGGTTGTAGCCAATGGAGAGTCTATGAGGTGCACACGACGGGTTCCCCAAGTGAGCATCACGATGGGTAACTATACAGTTACCGATGATTTCCACATCGTTGGTATGGGAGTGACCAACATAGTGTTGGGAGTGCAAGTGGCTTCACTCTCTTGGTGAGTTTTGACTAACTTTCAGACGATGGAGCTGAAGTTTAAATCCGAGGGTAGGAATGTGATTTTGAGGGGATTATCTATAAGAGCACCTAGGGTGGTTACAACTGAGGGGATGGAGAGGACGTTCCGACATGGTGAGGAGTTTTATTATTGCGGATCGATGCGGAGTATGATGGATGTGGATGTGACCAGCAATGTTGCACATGAGACAGTTACAGAGATTGGGGTTACAGGTTCAGATCATCTGAGTTTATCATTATGTTGGTTATCTAAGGGGTCGGTAGACTGGAGATCTCATTTGCTTGTTGAGTACTCCAAGAACCGACACACTTGTGAGATTTTGGATGGTCACATATAGGATGACACCTACAGATTGGAGGATGAGATGATATTCTATCATGGCAGATTATACCTTGTGTCAGACTCAGGGTTGAGGATGGAGATATTGCGACATGTGCATTGTTCTTTCGTGACTGGACACCTGAGCTTCGATGAGACCTATAGGCTCATATCAGAGAGGTTCAGATGGCATGGGTTGAGGGAGGATATCCCCAACTTCATACAGGGATGTACGGTTTGTTGTTATAACAAATCGGAGCTTACAGGTTCATCATGTTCTGAGTCAACAGGGGATAACACTCCTATGTATTTTACTGCTTCTAGGCACGGTGGGCATTTCACCCATGTGCTAGTCAGTGGAGGGATGGAGTTGACTCAGTTACTTGGTTATTCAATAGGTTATCACTCATCACAGGAGGTGAACTATGTGGAGTTGACATTGTCGGTTGACCATGTACTGGAATCTTGGGATTTTTCCCCCATGGGACACATTGAGATACATTATGAGGAGTTGTACTCTCACACCAATGTGGGTCATGTGGGAGAGTTGGCACACTTTGTGCATATACAAGTTATTTCATAGGTTGATCCAGGGAATTCTACAGGATTCAGAGTGGACTTTCGTACCCAGGAGTTGATCGGAGAGATAGTGACGAGTCCCAGGATGTGGGCATCAGAGTGGTAGGGATTGGACAAATTGGCAATCCCGATGTGGGTACCAGTGGAGAGTCGGTTTGGGTATCATTCTACTTCACGGACAACATTGCTCTCGATACAATATGGAGGTCATGATGACTACATGGGGTTTCTTGGTTACTTCGGATTACACCGATCCTTGGTTGACGGCAGGGGAGATGGAGAAACTTACGGCGTGGTTCAGCTTCTGCAGCATGACAGGATAATGCTTGGGGTCAAGCATTTCTCGGGAAGGGAGGATTGTAATGTCCCCTTTTCCAACGCCCAAGGCCTAAGGGCCGGTCGAGTCCAAACCGTGGTCATACCCAAGGGGCTATGGACGCTGGGAGCTATTGGGAAGGGGCCACGTGGTTCTAATATCCACGTTTTGCATTTGGGGGTCACTTTTGGACCATGGCGACTTAAAAGGGAAAAAGTAACTTTAGTTACTTTTATTTTATCGCCCCTCCATGGAATGAAATGCGCCTAGGGTTATTGGGGCTCTTTTGTCGTGGAGAAGTATATAAGGAGCTGGGAGAGAAAGGAAAAGCACTTTTGACATACATTTTATTGACCCTTCACGTGCAACTATTGTTTGTGCATCTACAACTTGTGGAGTGAAATCCCACAGGGACCCTAGCTTCAGTGGTGAGAGACCCGTCCCTAGCTAGCAGGGCATTCTTTGGTAGTGAGAGATCTACCCTAGTCTGTCATTTTGGAGCCGCTTTTTGGGCGTGTTCTGAGAGATATTATCAGAGGTTTTAGAGGAAGGATTTTGAGGGTTTTGGGGGCATTTGGGGAAGATAACCAGAGGGCTTTCAGATCAGATTTACGACAGCCATTTGGGTAGGGCTTAACATCACTTTGAAGGCGTCTCCATCATTTCCAACCCCTTTCCAAGCTAGGCGACTTGTAACCTTTATTTGGAGGGTTTCCAGTTGGCCCCTTTCAGATCTAAAGGTTGAAATATCATTTCCTATATTTGTTAATGTTATTTCCAAAGACTCTTAATTTTTGCTCTTGTATTTGGAGAGTTATGAGCCTCTGAAGTTTTCCAAATTGCCTAGGCACGCTGTGTTTTTTTGGCAGCATTTGAATTTGTGTAAAATTCCAAAACAGCTTTTATTATATCCATAATATTAGTAAGCCCTCTTTAAATTTTCAAGTAATTCGAGGGGATATTTAGGGAGATATTAATTTTCTCTAGTTCGGTGTCCTTATTGTAAAAATATGCAATAAAATAAGTATTTTATTTGGCTGCAAATTTTCAATATTTTGTGCATTTTTAAGTGGTATCCCATAAGGGATATTTCACAAAGCAGAGGATGAGGAAGGCTTCCAAGTAGAGTTCTTCAAGCATGGTCTTCATGTCCTGAACAACTACTTAGTGGATCTTTTTAACCAGGTGGTTTGTACAGGCTTTCCGAGTACTTGGTCCCATCATATTATTCACCCGATCCATAAGTCGGGCCCCACCTCAAATCCCAATAACTACAGAACGATTATGGTGGGTCACACATTTTCTAAGCTTTATGTGACAATGCTCCACATGCATCTTTCTGAGTTTTTGGAGCACAGACACCTTAGAGCCAGGGGACAAGTGGGTTTTCATCCATTGTACTAGACCACTGATCACATCTTCACCCTTTGAGCCATCATTGAGGAAGCACGCCACCGCTCTTCCAAAGTTTTCGCTACTTTGTTGATTTTTGAAAGCCTTTGCCTCTGTTCCGCAGGAATCCCTTTTCTGTAGGCTCAGAGACATTGGCATTTCCGAAATCCTTCTTGCTGCCATTATGTGCCTTTATGAGGAGGTCCTTGGCCGCCTCCGCACCGCCACTGGGTTGTCAGACTTCATCAGAGCACCATTGGGGTCAAACAGGGTTGCCTCTTGTCCTTGACTTTGTTCGGGATTTACATTGATGAGTTGGAGAATTTTCTCCGTGATCATATCCAGGAGGGGGATAGTTGTCTTCTTCACCAGGTTCTGATATCCATTCTCCTCTTTGCTGACGATGTGGTACTCCTCGCCTCTTCCCCGGAAGGATTACAAAGACAACTGGATGCTTTAGCTCTTTTTGTGACTGTAAGGTTGATGGTCAACCTTAGTAAATCTTCAATGGGTTGAAGACATCTAATTTCCATTTCTTCTTCAGAGGTGAGGTGGTCAAGATCACCAGCTCATACACCTACTTGGGAGTGCTATTCTCTGGACCTCGCTTCAGTATGTGGCCAGCTCTTCAACCCCGGGTCAATAAAGGGTATGGGTCTTTAGCTCTCTTGGAAAGACAGTGCTTCAGACACCACTTTCAGGACACCTTGTCTAAGATGTCCCTCACGGACTCCCTCATTAGGCCCACAGTCCTCTATGGCTCTGAGATCTGGGGGCCGTCCTTGAGTCAGATTGGGCTACTGTTGAGAGAATTCAGATTCTTTTGCTTCGGCGCATCATTAGATGCAAAGAGACCATACCCCACAATATCATCCTAGCTGAGTTTGGTGCTCGTCCATTTCGACTAGAAGCAATCTTTGGCCTCATCTTGCTCCTGCATCGTGTCGAAGACTTGCTGATTCTGCTGCGGGAAGAGACATGTACCCATATTTAGCATACTGCTCCTCGGAGGCCATAGCCTTATCGGACCACCCGGTCGCTCTCATTGTTGGTATGTCGGAGTCTCGAGCCTATTGGGATTTGTTGGCATTCAGATGCACCACCTTCCACCATTTAGTTACTCCTTGGATGCTCCAACCCACCTCCTACCGAGCAAGTAGACTTTGAACAAAATCATCCGAGACGACATTTACAGACAGTTTGTCCAGATCACATGGACTAACCCTCAGGGAGGGCTACGTCCTAAGATGGCTTTCTATGCTACGCACTTCCTAGTGGTTAACAATGGTCTTATCACTCGACCCCAATACATCTCTCGTCACTGGATGCATGCCCTCCTTGCTCCTCTTGGCTAGTTCAGAGTAGGCTCCCACAAAGCTTATGTGGAAAGCGACCATCAGTTGCCACATTCGATAGGATCTGCCATCTTTTCTCACTTCAAGAGGTTGAGATAGAGGACCATTTCATTTTCCGGTGTCCCATCTATTACGAGATCAGAGGGAGATTCCACTGTCTTTTCAGAGAGCATCCGACCCTTACTAGTTTCTTCAGATATTATGACCAGAGGTGCCTAGCTTTATATATGCAGGAGACTCTCAGACTTCGTTGTGAGACCCTTCAGCCCCCGTCTAGACAATTGACTACTCAACAGATCACCTCCTTCTTCACAGTGATCCCTTCAGGGAGGGGCACCAAGCGGCAGTATGACACCAATACAGGCCCCCAAACCAGATCGGTGTGGAACCGGGGCACCTTCCTCTAGTCCAGGAGCTTCCAGACACATACTGAGGCCGAGATCATCCCTACACGACGTCCGTAGAGATCCACGCAGACCCGCAGAGAGCTTCCCACTTCGGACATCAGCGTTCCATCCCTTCCACTACGTCCTCCACTGGACATCAGCACATTACTAGCTTCTTTCAGCCGGCCTTGGATGCTAGATGAGAGAGTTCTGTTCGGATTCTCTCCCTCCTTCCGAATCTTCTCTTTCTTCTACATTGTATGCCCATGCCCCCGGCTCTGGGGGCATGTGTTCTGCACGCTTCTATGGTGGCACTTCTTGGCCATTGGCCCTCGTTTCATTTCTCTCTTCTCTTTTTGTCTTTTTGTTCTTTTGTTCTTGTTTTTTCGTGGAAACTTGTCTTGGTTTCCGATCGGCTTTTGGTCCCTTTGTATGGTGCAATCCCTTTGACCTACTTTTGTGGTCACTGTTGGACATTTAATATATTTATCTTATCTTATCTTATCTTATCTTAGTGGAACTCGGCCCCATTGGACAACAACATTAGTAGTTGGAATTAACCATACTATATCCTCAAGTGGGATTGGGCCTCACTTCAGCTACTCCTTGGGGGTTGGAAATAGGCTTCATCGAACGATACTAATCTCATCTTGTGTAAACAAGAGTATGGTCTTCATCATTACCTCTATTAGTGATCACCATCTCACTAAAGCAATAATCCAATCTTGACCTAGTGATGAACTCAAGTTTGGTGGTTTTCCTCTATCCTCATGTGCTGCTCCATCCTCCCGTAGAAGTTGGCTCAATTAGCCATGTCGATCGTGATGGTCCCATGGACCACAAACCATTCCATGAAGTGCTTTAACAATTATGATTGTGTTTTGCCTTGTGTTTGTCTCCTCCATGGAGATATATTCTCTCTCCCTCAATTAAAAACTTGTTAAATACCACTAGTACCATCGATAATGCACCCATATACAAATAATTTCAGCTTAAGGCTTTTGACAAATGAATTTTAGTGCAAGTTTTGCAGTAAAACAATTTTATCCTACAAGGTATAAAGACTGAAGCTAAATCCTTTTGCCACATGGTTTACACTGCAATTTTACAAAATTTGGCAATTTTTATTAGAATTTTCCACTTGGATAAAAATATTATGAATTTAGAACACTCTTCGGGCTATATTTTAAGCCTAAGCTACACTATGGGAATATTAAAATAGTTAAATCTAAAAACCTATGATGGCTAGAGCGAAATCCTTACAGTAAAAGATTTACAATGGGATTTTACTCATGTAAGCAAAATTTCAGCAAAGAATTCCTCTTGGAGGTTGAGATTTTGAATAAGCTCTATCTCAAGCTATTTAAAAAAAAAAATTTTTTTCTTGACCATATAAAAGTTTATCAAACAACATAATTATTTTAGTAAAAACTCATTTTATCACATTTTTATTCATCATATGTTGAGTGTTCACTTTGATTAGTTTTTGAAATTCCTTCTACTAAGTAAGTGGCACCAAAAACTTATTTGAAACCAAAGAATGTGCATAAATAAATCACCAAGTGAGTACATGATAGAGAGCTTAAGGCATGGAAAAGAAATTTGTTGTGCTTCATTTACTTGATGAAGGTTGAAATATACTTCAACATGGGCAAGTCAATTGTTGATTTTGTTTACATCCACCTCTTTTTCATTGAGTGCAATATCTACTTTAGCTCTTGCTTTAAAAGGTGGTTGAGTTGGGGTATTGCTTGTGTTGCTGTGGTGCTTGTTGCCAAAATAAGCACCCTGCTTATTTTTTTAGGCAACTAAGTGCAAAACGAAGACTTGAAGGCTTTGATCAGGGTTATTTGTTCTTTTTCCCTCATGATATCTCAAAACTTGTTCAAACTATTTGCATAGATCAGATCTAGGTTTCTGCAATTCAAAACGAGTAAAAACTTGGTTAAAATCATGCGTTTTGGGCTCCAAATGGGATGACAATGTTCAAAATCATCCGTTTCCAAAGGGTCCTGAATGTCAAATTTAATCAGGGTCACATAGAGGACACTTGGCGGTCGCTGATCACTTGTTCACTGTGGAATTTTTATCCCATAATCACAAGGAGGAACGATTGGGTCACATTTATATACAAGGCGTTAAGTGGAGCTAAGGCTTCCCCGGATCACATTTTGCCTGAGCTCAAAACAACTGAGTTGATCACCCAGTTGGGGTCACTAAGTTGAGTTGGTTGCAAAATTGGCTAAGTCCCCGGGAGTAAGACAAACCCGTGAATACAGGTCTGTTAAGTGGACATGTGGCCCACCTTGAACTCAGACTCTTGTGAGATCCAAAAGGCAGGCGGTCAAGTGGACATGTGGCGCAGTCTTTGAAGATCTGTGGTCCCAGGGGTTTCAATCTGCGAAGGCGACCAAGATACATGAGTCTCGAGATCCTGTGAACCTGAGAATGGAAAACGAATGTGATTGGTCCACGTGGACCATTTAGGGTCACAATGAGCCTGAGATCAATGAACAGTGCGAGTGGCACCAAGAGGAATTAGTGAGCCTGAGGATCAGTGATTGGTCCACGTGAACCAATCACAGGTCACTCTAAGTCTCAGGAAAACGAAGGAAAAAGTGAGGAAAGTTGAGAGGTGCGACCTTGTGATCTGTGAGTCTGAGAGGGCGTAAACAATGGGAGGAGAAAATATAGCACCAACCTTGAGCGGGAAAAGATATTAGATTACCAATCAGGATTTGACACCTGTCCAAAGTGATCCTGAGGTAAAATCTGACAGCCTTGCGGCCATCAAGTATGCTAAACGGATTAGGGATCTTCAAATGGTCACATATTTTGATCCAAGTAACTAAATCAAACAAACTTTCGAAAGCTCTTAAGGAGCTCTACATTATCAAGGTGGGTTTGGGTCACTTTCAAACTCATTTTGTGGTCAAATCACAGTTTTAAGGGCCCAAAACTGTTTTAGACCCGAGTTTGTCACCACTTGACATGTTTGAAGTGCTCATAGCCTTTGATCCTGAGATCTTGTTCACGTGCACATGATATCATTAGAGAGGTCTTGAGAGAAGATTCAATATGGGCCCAGTTTCAGAGGGGATGTTGAGAATTCAGGGAGAACTTAGTGACTGAGTTTTGGGCCCTTTTCAGGCTGTTTTCTCAACCAAATGGCGACCAGATTAGAACAAATGAAGATCAACCCCACCAACCAACATTTCATTTTGTCCTGTACAATCCCTAATCTTAAATGATCTGATTTGCATCATTCAAGAAAGCTATGGCACCCATATTTGGTGGTGGAAGAATTGGGCGATTCTCTTAATTTTTGGGCATCTTTTGTTCCCTTTTCTTCTCTCCTTTTCATATAAATGGCTGTAATGGCACAAACTGACGGTCTTTTTTTGCTAGTTTAGAGACAACTCTGCCCTTTTGAGCACTCAAACTAATGCTTGCAGACCTCTGTAATAGAGTTTTATGAAGATTTCAAGCATCTTTTGCCTTGTGGGATAGTGAATGAGTGAGTTCTTGACAATTTTTGCAAGTGTGATCTCTCTTTCCTTTGGATGCATATGTGTTGAATGTGAAAATCTCAATCCTCTTGCAAAATTTCAGTCTTATTTTGATTATCCTATTATAAGTTCTTGTGTGCAAATTTGAACTTTCATATGCTAAGTTATCCCTGTGTCTTTTCAAGCCAGATTGGTACCCTATTTAGTTTGGTGCAATCACCTAGTTTCCATTCAGTATTTCATCTTTCTGAACCCTGGTTCCTTTGAAATTCTTAGTTAGAACTAGTTAGTAGTAAGTTTTAAGTGCTGGTTGGATCAATTGCAGTAAATTAGAGTAGAAGGAACCAACCTTTCCCCTGGAGATTGACCTTGAAGGAGCCATTGTCCCACACTTTGAAGGTCACTCAATGTTTCTCTGAGGTACCGAGCCTGGCCTTAGCAAGGGTGCAATCTCAAGTGACGACAATGCTGTTGCATTTCCTTTCCTTTGGGTCCATCCTCTCCTACCTCCGCCTGAATCTTGGAGTGTCCAATAAACTCGAAAGCTTGTCATGAGAGCCTCTGTCCATCTCTCCATCTTGGAAAGTGTAACCATGCACATGGTGATGCTTGCAACATCCATCTCCAACTCAAGAATCTCTCTTCATGAGATCCCTCAATTTCTTGGTGCATATTATCTGAGGCATAATTAAGACATGAATAACAAACAAAAGAATTTTTCCCATTGAGCATTACAAATTTACAACATCAAAATTTGATGCCATTTTTATCTCCTGTTATTAAAATGTCAAAATTCCTTAAAGGCTAAAAAAATTACCCAAAGCAAGGCTCGTTTGTTCCACTTATGTCTCCCAAATTCAAATGTTAATAAAAGACCAGGAAAACACTTTTGCCATGTGTTGCATGTGGGCTTGTTAATGCTTATGGTGCCTCTACTACCATTTGGAAACTTTTATTTGGGCCCCCTCATTACGCCGAAGGCGTGTCTGCGATGGGCTAGATGCCCTATGACGATGCTCACCAGCTTGGCAGATTAATTAACAACGGTTTCCGTATTTGGTCAAGTGCTGCCGCGACATGTTTAGAGATTGTGTTGAGATTTGAATGAGACAAAATCTCATTTATATTCTTTACTACCTAGCCTGATTTTTGTGGTGTTGAACTTTGAATAGATGTTGCTTCCATGACAGCTTGGGAGCATGGCACATTGGAATTTGAATGCAACTTAGATGTCGTTACAGTGACCTTTTGTGTGCAAAAACCATTTGCTTGAGTGTCAAACAGGGCTTAGATATCTCTACAGCGATGGGTATGAGAGAAACATTGACTGCATTGAAATCATTCAAATCTGTGTGGCATCCTTTATTGGTCGGTTGCCCACAACAATTTGCATTTGGAAAAGAGCTCGATGGACATAGACTAGATCTGCGCTGCAAGTAGAGGTTGGAAGGCAAAGCTGTCATCCTTGAGATCAGCATGGACATTTTTAGCTTATAAACCATTTAAATGAACATGGGAGATAGATGTTGCATGAGCGATGGCTTGGCCTGCGGACTTATGAATGAAGATTGACTATTTAAATGTGATGTGCTTGTTTATATAGTACAAATACTTGCTAAACTAAGTTCCAACCATTATAAAATTTCGACTGTTTGTTAACATATATACAAGTTCTTATTTCCGTGTAAAATAAATACCTTTTATATCCCTCATTTATAAATTGCCTAGCCAAGTTTGTCAGGTTTAAGGTTCTGACGAAGAGAAGGGGAGGTAATCGATTTTGGATAATAGGGATTGTGGAGTGGTTTGTATAGTAAGAACTCATTGAAACATGGATCTTTATATGAGGTCTTAAGATGTCCAGTTACAAGTTAAAACTTTTGTGCATGTACCGATTTCAGTTGTAACTAAGAACATATCAGCCCTGGCATGCCGAACAAGCGTCCCCCGACTGCACATACAACTCCGATACAGAAAGTTCCAGAGATGATATGCCCGAAGTAGGATTATTAGAAATGAAGGAATTGGAACTCTTTTTGCTATTGCACCCAGCAAGTGTCCTTGAAATAAGTGATCTAGATATTCTTGGTCGACACGATATTGATCAAAACCATACTTGGGCGTAGATTGAGATTGAAAACAGTTTGCAAGAAACAGCCCCAACTTCCATAGAATTAGCCCACACCTGTAATGCAACAACACAAATCATAAATGCAACTACGGGAACCGTATACAACCTGTCTATTGAGCAAAAACTGCATTGCATCAACATTCAACAATATACTCCACTGCAAATGATAATCCAAGGCACAACAAGAACCGGGAAATCTTACTTAGAATTTGCTAATGTTGTCTTGCATCCCTCTTTATTCGTCCATAAAGATATGTATTGTGTAGAAACTTTGTTCAAATCTTTAGCTAAAAAAACCTAACCCTCATGTTAGTTTGTGGTACATTTAAAACTTTTACTCAAGTTCAATTCATATACATTCCTTCATAAGATGACATTGTTAAAATTTTATGTTCACTTCTATGCAATCAGTTTGAATCTCACTATTACAGCCCTCACTACCATTGAAAATGATTCAAATTCTTGTCTTGCTTCAATTTTAATTACATTTGCATAGTTATTAATTTCCAAATGATTACGAGGGCCATTTTTGCTCTGTTTCGTTGTCGAGTATAATGATTCAAGGATGGATTGAATCTTTATAATAAATAAATGAAAAACTCAATATGTGTAATACATATGAATGTATGGCATTTGCTTAGGTAATGTTTTGATATAAATGAATGGGTTGGGCGTTTTAACACTATTATTGGAGTTGTGTGGCCATATTGTTTTCTCATTGATAATCATGTTACTCTTATCGACTGTTGTAGCCGCATATGTACCTCTGCCACGTCATGTTGGTCTTGCAACAACTTCCCTCTTCGTCACATAAGTTGCTTCATAAGATAACATCTATGGTGCAACCTACAACATAATACCTCTCGGCGTAGATTTGCACCACGAGGAACAATCACTAGTTCATATTATTACCCCACTGTTCATATGTTTAGGTCAATGGGGCCGAGGGACGCGATAGAAGTGATTGTTTTCAAGGATCCTTGGGTTTGACCATGAGACGTAGTGGGACAGTTGCAACACTTAGTTGTTGTGCTAAAGACAATGGTTTGAATGTCAAGGTGGTGCCTTCGAGTTTTGGTGATTCATAGGTCATATAGTTAAACACGTGAAGTAACCTAAGTTTGAAAGGTTACAACACACATCTACATCCTGTGATACTAACAGGTAGGCCACTGTGATTCTACCATACCAAGGTAGGCCCAAATGGACCCGAATCCCAGTCTATCACAGACCTGTAAATAATTGTGTTCAATCAGAAAGAATACCAAGGAAGACCACAATTTGGTGTCTTTTGGAGATACGGAAATCTAGCCACAAGCATCCCAAGATAGACCAACAACTAGTGACTCAACAGGCATGGCAAAGGTGGGTTTACATGCAACATGGAAAATACACTAACATAATTCAGCTTAGAACCAAGACCAAAAAGTCATTTGCGACAGACATCTCCAAAACACATGAGCAACAATTTCCTCTACCACTACACTAGATAAAATATCTAAAACTGGAATTTGTTAATGTTTTGCCTTGACTACTGAACCTTGGTGTAGTGTCAATCACCCAATGCTTAGTGTTTGAAAGAAATTTGTGAGTTTCAAATGGACATGAACCTTTTTTACCACTGTGCTTTAGGATCCATTGTCCCCACCTCTTGCTAGAATACAAATCAAGGGTTGAAGTCTCAATGAGTAGCAAAAAAATTCTTTTGTCACATAATGTAGGTCTTCACATTACTCTATTTCCAGTTTCTTCAAAAAGGCCTTGATTGTTTGAGCCGTGTTCTAAAAGAAAGCTTTGAGATATCAATCTACAAAGGTCTTGATAAGCTTGAGTTTGTACACTATTTAACTTTGTGGTTAGATCAAATCATCCCAAGTGTGCCATTGTTGAAGTTCATGATTCCAAAAATCCATTTAAGTTTTTTTTTGTAGCAAATGCTTGTCAAGCAAATTTGGGCAAAAGTCCAACATAACCTGTTGGATTGAAATGTCCAAATGGGTCTAGTCTATGTTAGATCCGAAGCATCTCTTCAAAGTGTCAATGAAAAAAATCATATATAATCTACCAAGCACTCCACACTCTTCTAAGCAGAGCTGAACATGAAAGTCTGAATGTTTTAGCCTTTGATAACTTGAATATGGCAAATGGTTAGGCTTTGGCGACAGATAATTTTTTTCCAAGGCAAATATCTCTCTCCACTGCCCTCATCGCCAACATCCAGCAAAGGTAGTGCCTTGAGCTCTAATGTTGGGGATTCTCGGCCTCTCTTTATCCCTTGGAAAAAGTACAAGTATCCCAGCTACAAGAGGAATCCCTTTCTCCTCATCACATTCACCCCAAAGAAATCTTGTGAGCACCTTTTCCAACATTTTATTGGTCATTGATAGGGAAAAGTGTGGCTGTAAATGTGTCGCGTGTCGAAGATTTTATAAATGATTGTAACCTCTTAGCAAGTTGGAGATCAAGACTACTCCACGCTTGAATTTTTTTCTAGCCTATCCCTTACCCACTTCCATTGATCAACAACAAAAACCTGCAAACCAAACTAACAAGACTAAAATCTACTAAGAACCAACAAGAACAAGCACGGGGAAAATATTCTAATACAGATATAGGAGATCAAACTAACAGACGAAGTTGAGGATTACCTCGTCAAATACAAAATCGATAAACCAAAGATCAAGTAAAAGTGTAAGAATGATCTTGTCATCTGGAGCTCCTCCATGTGCTGATGGCAGTGTACCTTATGGTAGTGTCCCTGTTAAGATAATTAGAAATCCTACATTCAACATCCATATAAACTCTTCCATAATAAGTCTGCATTAGAAAACTAAAGCTACAAATGTTCAAGCATAAAATTTATGTTTCTCTGCGTTTCCGGGATGTTGGGACGCGTTTCCGGGATGGCAAAAAAATCCCAATTTCAGGGACATCCAGGGGATGGCAAAAAGAATCCCAATTTCAGGGACAGCCAGGGGATGGTGAATAATACACATTAAAAATACAAGAAAATTATACAAAACATATTTTATAGCTTTTCAATTGTATAATTAAATTGTTAAACTTCATCAAACATTTTAAAGAGCTGAAATTCAAATAATATTAACATCTATGACATTTGTTTTTGAAAATAGTTGAAAGGTTTGTACTAAAACAAAGTGAAAATTACAATGCCCATTTAGTAACTTAAGTGGGGAGAATGGTAGCTGAATTTACAGTATAGAAGTTGTTATAGTCATCTCAACGAGGAAAAGTAATCTTGCACAACAAAAAATAGACTATAGTAAAACAGAAAAGAAACTACCTAGAAAGTAGGAGAACTAAAAGACTGTCAAAGCAAAGCTTATTTAGACGAATAAGGCTAGCAAAACAATTATCAGTGTTACACAGGATATTTCCCCTAGATTTTGGTAACGTCTTCGATGCCTCAAATATTTCAGGGACTGGGGACGTGGAGGGGATGTCCCAATTTTTTTTTTTCCTGATGCTTATACTTTAAAAGTGCTGCTAGTTAAACCAAAAACATTGAATTTTAATCTTGAAAGTACCCTAAAAATATTAAATACAGTTTAAGATCCTAAACTTTATTGAATAAACTTAAATATTGAAATGTTAATTTTTACATTTTATTTTAATAGCTGTCCCCCTATTGTCCCCTAAATCTAGGAAATTTGTTGTCATATTGAAAACCTGATCTATCCCTCTGTCCTGCTGACCCACCGTCCCCGAGGCATAGGTAACTATGGAAAATATTCCGATGTATGCTTGTTGCTGCCTTTTACATAATATAAACACTTCTGAGTAAGCAAAAAAACTGGTGAGCGAAAAGTTAAAACGATGACAACCATATCCAGTTTTGCTTGAAAGAAGTGGACAGTTTCCTTTACTAAGTTGCTGGTTTGTTTTGGGTATGGGTACGATGGGCTCGCTGGTACACCAATGTTTTTGCCCCGGATATGGCTGTACAAAAAAATATGAAAAATAAAAAAATAGAAATTCTATCCTAATAAATAAGAATCAACCACATATTATGCATATAAAAACAAAAATGACTACAAAACACTACTTATAAATTGATAATGCTAACCAAATGCCAAATGTTATAATAAGTATTAATTATGACATCAAAATTAATATTCATTATCGCATTGCTCTTCATTGAGAGCATTGACACCAACATCTTGATGTGGCTCATTAGAACCACAAGTCGTAGCACTACCACTGTCACTTCCACTAGCTATGCTATGTGGGTCCGGTGATGTTGAAGATGTCTTCATCAAGTAATGATAGGTGGGAAATGGGAGCATCGAAGTCAACATTCTTTGGATTTACATACCAATGCTTCATCACCCCTTCCTTGTACCATGATTACTTGAGGAATAGAATGCGCAAGTTGGAAGCACGTAGACCAAATCCTCAGCCTTTTTAATTGTCAACTTATTGTGCTTCGTGAGTCGATTGAAACTGTATGTACTCTAGTTGTGCTCAAACAAAGATGAACTCACAATCTTCATAGGAATAGTCATTGCAAAATTAAAATTTATAAAAGTAAATACTCAAACTTAATTAATAAAAACAGAAAATAAAGAGTTATAAAAATAAAAAACTTGCTTGTGGCAATATTTTGATTGCAATAGGCTGTAGTGTAATATCCCTCAAAAAATACTTCTAGCAAATCTGGATATTTCTGTTAAATCCTAGGGCAACAATATTGATAAAATTAACTTTTATAACAACGATAATCTGATTTTTTAAAATAAAAACAACGAACCATAATGCCTAAAAATCAGTCTTTTATTTAATTATTTCCAACCAGCTACAATAAAAAATACTAGTGTTTAAATACCTAGACTACATGGAAACGCCCTAGACCCCCTCGTACCAAGTGGAGTACGTTTGGGCACGTGTACCGGTATGTCCCAGTGCACGCTGTGGTTACGCACCCACGGCCCTAGGTGCGTCTCGGGTACGGTAATCCATACTTGGGAAGTACCCAAGGGCCTATAGTACGTACCCACGCTTTTTTTTTTTTTTTTAAGTGCAAAAAAATAAATAAAACATGAGGGCTTTGACTGGAATTGAACCGTACCCGAGGTTTTTAAAAAGAAACTGTTATCCAAGAATGGGTTTGGATTCTTGGAATACCCTTTGCCGGCATGGAGGTCCAACTGTTTGGTAAATCTTTGGCACCAATGCCAGGGCAGAGGCATAGAGAACACATAACAACACAATTTTAGAAGAATTGAGGACAATTTCTTATGGTTTCCAGGCTAGTTACATAACATGGACACCAATGCCAGGGCAGAGGCATAGAGAACACATAACAACACAATTTTAGAAGAATTGAGGACAATTTCTTATGGTTTCCAGGCTAGTTACATAACAAGCGACAAACTTTAAATGTTTTTTTAATGTCCAATGAGACGTCTAACTCAAGCTTAAGGCATTAATAATGAATTATCAAATCTATAATACAGTCTATGTTATTAACTATTATGTTTTGAACATTATGAATCAATACAAACTCAAGTCTCAATTCTCAAAGTATTGGAAATTTGTTTTCATGTTCTATGAATGATTTTAAGTTGTATGAGTATTAAATTTCAATAAGTATGCAATGTATGAGTATTAAATTTCAATAAGTATGCAAATGTTTCATATATATATATATAACGTACCCAAAAGTGTATTGTACACGAGGTTTTTTTAAAATTTGCCATTTCGATGTACCGAACTGAACCTATACCCGTACCCGTCTTCAAAAAGCAGTCTAGCTAAATACAATTGTTTGGAGTTGAGCGGCGGAACACTCGCACACTGAATGACCACTGCAACCCCGAATGGAATTGCCCGGTGAGAAGTGAGGGACTCCGTCCTCAAATCCGTATGCAAATGAAGGATTTCGTTTTCTATTGCTGTTGCGAAGTAGAAACTACTTGCAAATATATGCAAATGAAGGATTTCGTTTTCTATTGCTGTTGCGAAGTAGAAACTACTTGCAAATAAAGAAAATAACTCATAAATTTCCAAGATGTGTCAATAACAAACCACAAGTATGCTTTTATAACCTCCAATCCCTCTCTAAAGTGGGCGCCCCCTTCTGGAAATACATGCATGATCCAAATACAATTAAAAATAATATAATTCCTCCCCCATGTTGGCGGCCCATCCTAAAAATAGGATTAAACAAATTTAAAAACACTTTATCCACCTCCCATCCTAAAATTAGGACTTTTGCACTCATGCAACCTTCTCTAACTTTGGCGCCCTTTTATTTATTAATTCTAACTTTGGCGCCCAATAACAGAAGTCAATCTTCTATTATTATTTTATTCTATTAATGCTTTTTGGATTAAAATATAATTTTTGTGTCCTTTTTCCAATTAAAATATAAAAATATCTTTGGAACACTTAAATTAATTTATTTCCTCTTTTAATTTCCACCTAGCCTACGGAAAATAATAAAAATAGGGCTTCAAGTATTCAGAATTAATTAATTCTCAAAAGGGGACATTACAGCCGCCCTTCCAGAATTGCTTGCAAGCTGGGATCCCAAATCCACCATGAGAATTTGCAATACCCAACCCTCAATGCTTCATGCGATGCTTTGGCAAAAATGATTTGTGCAAAGTGTAGTTGTCCGAAAAATTGTTGTTCCAAACTGTTGCCCAAACTACTTATCATTAGTTGCTGATCTGAAAATTTCAGCAAGCTCAATGCCAACATTAGTATCTGCTAAGTCATTTTCCTCAGGTGCATGCTTTATGTTGCAAGTTGTATCCTTCACCCTATCTTGAAATGACATAATAGGGAACAACAGATCTGAAATATTCTTATACCTTAGGCTATAATCAAAGTGCTCACCTTCCTGTGCCGGAATAGGAATTGTTGAGATACCCTCAACACCTCCATCTTTGGGACTCAAGACTCCCAAATTAGTGCTAATCAAAATGTTCTCCTCCAATCTATGTTCCACCAAGTTTCCGGGACGGATTTTTTTGGAGACCATTTTTAGGGACGACATAAGAGACGACTATTAAAAATAGGGATTTGTTTTTAAATTTAGGAACTTTCAAATATTCACATGATATCAGTCATAAGGAATTCATCATAAATGTTATAGAACCTAATTATATAACATTAGAGCTGAATCGAGATTTAACATAATATTCAATGTGGATATATATAATAATTACACAGTCATTTATGAAGGAGAGAGTTCAAGACAAGTAGTTTACATAATTACATGCACAAAACACAGTGGTCTGCAAAATTTGCCCTGAATGATTGCATATCCATAACACATTCAAATTCACTGCTGCATAAAACATTGTAATATAGAAATAGAAGCAATGCATAACAATAATATCATATATCATGCCATTTTTTAACCCACAAAAATGGGGCATATAACTGCTACATGCTGAATAGAACAGTCTCAATTTGTAAAGAACACCATCCATTCAACCTCCCCTTTGCATGACGGGCGTATGGCTTGCTCTATTTGCTATCTCGCTTAAGTTGGACCTTTAACTTCTTTCCATTTAATTGGAATCCATTCACCACATTGATGGCAAATTGTGCAACTTTAGGGGAGTCAGAACTTAGGAAACTTGCAAAAAAATTGAGTTTTTAATAAAAAAATGTATTTTTTGTGTGTTGAGACATAGGGGACTTCTAGCCATCCTCGATATAGCTAGGGACTTCTAGACGTCTCTGGCTGTATTGGGGATGACTAGCCACCCCTGTCGTCCTGTCGTCGAAATCAGCCGTCCCAAACGTTTTCTTAAAAAAATAAAATTTGGGGATGTCTAGGGGACGTTTCCTACCCGTCCCGCGTCCTGAAACGTCCCCTATAGAGGATGGCCCCCAAAACATAGGGGACGCCTTCCCGTGGAACATAGCCTCCAATGCATATCCATCCATAATGCTACTCTAAAAATCAATCAATGGCTTACCCTTTGGAAGTTCGAGGAGGATCGTTCATGATTTGGTGCATCTTCTTCCATCTTGAGCTCGTTGCATCCAACAAGTGATGTCCTTTCGCCCGACTTCCTCACTTTTATTTTTACAGTTATTCTGCAAATCCCCTTCATATGGCATGAATGCAATCTTTGGGAGATTGATGGGTGCTTCTTGAACAGAACATCTTTTTCAACTTCCTCTTGTATGGTGGATTCCTTCATGGGTTGCTTCCTCTCAATTTCTTGTAGCACTAATTGTTCTTCTTTCTTCTTCAACCTTCTTATGTATTCTCACAACTCTCTTTTATCTGGATTCCTCATTTTGAGTAACTCCCAAGTAATCATCAAAGGAAACTTCAGATTTAAGATAATCAAGCATCCTTTGATACGATCAAGGATTGGGGGCCTCAAGTTTGTACTTTTCTATTTTTACCAACACCTCTTGAATGGGATCTATATTTTCTTCGTTGTCACTGAACTTTGCTTGAATAAACAAGGTCATGGATTCTTTCTCTATCTGATTCACAAATTGGCGAAAATATTGTCCGTCTTTTCCTAAAAAACAACCTATGGATCTTGTTGCCTTAATCCTTCCTCTGGATGTTTTAAGGCTCTCTCTCTCTTAATTGGTACGACGACTGTCACTACCCCGTAAGAAGTTCAAAGCTGCAATCTTTTTTAATTCCCTTCCACAAGCTGGGAGGAAATTCACTCTGATACCACTGTAATATCCTTGAAAAAATACTCCTAGCAAATCTGGATATTTCTGTTAAATTGTAAGGAAACAATATTGATAAAATTAACTTTTGTAACAATGATAATATGATTTTTCTAAATAAAAACAACTAACCATAATGCGTAAAAATCAATCTTTTATTTAATTATTTCCAATCAGCTACAATAAAAATTACCAATTTATAAATACAACTGTTTAGAGTTGAACTGACGGAACACTTGCACCCGAATGACCATTGCGACCCCTAAATGGAATTGCCCGGGTTGAGAAGTGAGGGATTCCGTCCCCAAATCTGTATGCAAATGAGGGATTTCATCCTCTATTGTTGTTGTAGAAGTTGAAGCTACTTGCAGACAAAGAAAATAACTCATAAATTTTCAAGATTTGTCAATAACTAACCACAAGTGTGCTTTTATAAATTCCAATTCCTCTCTAAAGTGGGTGCCCCCTTCTGGAAATACATGCACACTCTAAAGACAATTAAAAATAATATAATTCCTCCCCCATGTTGGCGGTCCATCCTAAAAATAGGATTAAACAAATTTTAAAACACTTTATCCACCTCCCATCTTAAAATTAGGACTTTGGTACTCATGCAACCTTCTCTAACTTTGGTGGCCCCTTTATTTATTTATTTATTATTTCTAACTTTGGAATCCCCCTTGTGCAAATATGTCACACTAAACCTCCAACATTGAATTCCTTATTTTTGCACCTCATATCCATGTGCTCCTTGTATCGCAAGCTACTTTGCTCCAATTTCCTTCATACCTCTTAGTGTATCTCGCAAATAAACATTGCACAGTCCTCTACTTTTGTGCCTCTTCCTCTTGCTCTTGCAGTTGCTCTCTATAAGGATTTGACACATGTGCCGCACATGGTCTCGTAACATCAATTAGAGTTATCCATTGTGTGTTAATGGCTTCAACGATTGTGTGTTTATGGCTTTCACGATGTGTTAATGGCTTCCACGTTGTGAATGGGCTTCCACAAATTTGATTGGCTCAACTGTGAATGGGTGTTTGGCTCGACGTCGTGAATGCCTTTCACGGCATTGATAGCTCCTGCGACTTGTGTTTTCCTTCCACGACTTGTGAATAGCTCTTGCTTTGTGTTTTGCCCCCACAACTTGGTTTTTTCCCCACGATTTCATTAGGGTTCCCGATCTTTATTTTTGTGGGTTGTTCGCCATTGATGGTGAAAGCAAAATCGTGGGCACAAAAAAATCCTGGTTCTTATTCGAGGGCACAGGGAAATCGTGGGCACAAGGAAACGTGGCTCGTGGAGATTCGAGGGCACAAAAAAATTGTGGCTTCGAGGGCACAAAAATCAAAGCTCACAGACACTATATAATTGATTTCCTTAGCATAACTTAGCAATTTGAATCAAAATCAACCAGGTCAAGGATTTTTGATTTTCGGCAATAACTGTGAGAGCGTATACTAAAAGGGAAATTTGCAGAAGAGGCCATTGGAGACCTTTCGAGACCTTACACGATGACAAGATTGCTGACGGATTTATCTCCCGATACTGATTCTGCCGTTTTGATATGCTCTCTAGTTCGCCTCTCAGCCTCTCCCCTCTTCAGGTGATTTATCCTAGTGATTTGGCTACAATCATGGCCCCGGAAACTCCTACTGGCAGCGACACGATCAGAATCCCCTGGGTAACACCTCTAGCAACACAACAAACATTTTATTGGAACTACTCAACCGAATCCAGAAAGTTGAAAATGCTAATCAACAACTCCAAACTGAGGTATGCACACTTATTAGCAGGGTCACGGATGTTGAATTTGAGAATGCCATCTTGAGAGAAAAACTAGCCAACAACACAGATAATACCAACCCCTAATGATGCCCTACATGCAGAAATTGTAGACCTCTCGGTCTCAACAGGAGGAAATCAGAAATAACCAAGCTTCCTTAAAACTGGAAACAGAATCATGGACCAAGGTTGTTAGCGGGAAAGACAGTGTTCCCCACCTTTGGTTGCGGTAGAGGCCGTTGTGCAGGCCAAGTTAATTGAGGAACGTACTAGGCGTGACAGGGAACTAAACCTCAAGGTGAGGGGTCTCCCACCCCCCACACCGACACAAGACCCATTGATGGTTGGTAACTCTATCATAGATATTTTGGGGATCCCTGACATTACACTAGAGAGAGCTTGGGTTGGCTATGATTCCACGCTTTTCATCCGTTTCAGGACAACTTCTGATAGGCTGCGAGCTCTCAGGGCTAAGAGGGTTTTGTTTTCACGCCTAACAAGATCTTCCTTGATGAAGATCTTACCAGACACAAGTTGAGGAGCTCAAACGCTCTAGGGAGCAAGTTATGGCAGCAAGGAAAGCAGGTAAATGGGCGGTTATCAAGAATCTCCGGGCTGTTATTAGGGACTCACCTCCTCCTGGTTGGGAGCCCCACCAAGGGGCTCCCAAATGACGAGCCAAGTGGGAGAGGTATCAGGTCAGAGGCTTATCTATCAGTTGCTGGAATGGGAATGGTTCCCTTTGGTCTTCCCTTGGCCTTATGTTAGATGCTCTTGGGGCCGCCGATATCCTCTTCATCACAGAGACACACGAGAGCCGGTTCGTCCTCTCTCGGGTATTATTGGCTTTCTTTGGCTATCAACTTGCAGACAAGAGACTTGGGGTTCGGGTGGTGTCAGGGGCTCTGGTGGGGTTGCTTGTCTTTATAGGGACTCCCTCCAGAACAGGATCTCGGTGGTTGGTACTGATGAGTCTGCCAGGTACATGTGGATTCGTATTAGTGGGGTTGCTCGATTCTCTAGGGATTTCTATATAGCAGTTTGCTACTTTCCTCTGGCATCTTCTCCTTACGCCATTCACAATGGCCCAGATGGTGATCCTTTCTTTGACTTATACGACAAAGTATTAGTCAGTACTCTGCCATGCAGGGGAGGTCATCATTTTGGGTGATTTTAATGCCCGTACCAAGCACTTACAGGTTCCTCTCCATGACAGATTAGAGGATACAGAGGATCGACCCAGAGTCAATTGGTCTGCATAGGATTTCTGAGGATACAGATGGCCCTTTCACAGCTTATGGATGGTTCCTCCTCCAACTCGGGGAATCACATGGGATGGTGATCCTTAACGGGATCGAGCGCTTCTTGGATTCACGTTTCTTCACTTGTCCCCATGGTGGTGGCACCAGTGTGGTAGACTATGTCCTTGCCAGCCCGGATATCTCACCTCTTTTCTACTCCTTCGTCTCCCCCATTCCCCTTGCCGACCATGCAGTCCTATCTTTCTCTCTGGTCACCAGTCCTCCCACCACCCCCTCGCATTTCCTTCCAGTTTGATAATGGGGATTACGAAACTTACTCATCTCACATCCGCGACCTTCTCCCCTCTGAGCCTCACTTCTCCAACCTGCCTAGTGCGGAGGCCAAGTATACATGCCTATCTTCTGCCATGTGGGAGGCCGCCTGAGATCCTTTCCCAGCTCCACCACCCATCCCTCGGCCACTAGTACTACTAAATCTTGCCCTATGAACCAATGGTATGATGTAGAGTGCAAATCCCTCCACCGTCGCCTCTGTCATGCCTTTACCCATGCCCTCCCCTCCTTCCCCACTCTTAAGGCAACCTATCGGTGCCTTCTCCGTCGTAAGAAGCGATCCTTCATTTCCCACCACAGATATATTCTTTCCACCTCCCTTAGGACTAATCCTCGGTCCTTCTGGCATATTGTCTTTCCCTGCCACTCCCCCTCCTTCGTGGTGATCAATCCTATCTCCATTTTTCCCACACCTCTACCCTTTACAATATTAGGGCAGCAATCTATCCAGATTGGCAATCTGCCACCTGGTAATCCCTTCACTTACAGTAATATCAAAGAGGCAATAAGGTTCTTGAACAGTAGCAGGGCCGCTGATGTGGAAGGTTTCCAGGCCGAGTTCTTCAAGCAGGGTTTTGAGGCCTTTGGTAACTATTTGACAGATCTTTTCAATCAGGTGGTTCGCATGGGTTTCCCTCCTACTTGGTCTCATCATATCATTCACCTGATCCACAAAGCTGGGTCCATTTTTGATCCGAACAATTACAGGACTATCATGGTGGGCCACTCTTTCTCCAAACTCTATGCTACGGTTCTCCACAAGTTGTTGTCCGATGTTTTGGAGCAGCGCAACTCAGAGCCAGAGGTCAGGCTGGTTTTCGCCTTGGTTACCACACCATCGACCACATCTTCACCCTTCGGGCTATTATTGAGGAGGCCCGTCACCGCTCTTCGAAAGTTTATTGTTGTTTTGTAGACTTTCGAAAAGCTTTTGACTCGTACCTCGCATGGCCCTCTTTCAAAGACTTAGAGACATCGGTATTTCTGAGATTCTTATTATTGCCATCATGCGTCTCTATGAGTCCGTCCTTGGTCGTCTTCGTACTGCACACGGAATGTCTGATTTCATCAGAAGCACCATTGGGGTCAAACAGGGCTGCCCCCTGTCTCCTACTCTCTTTGGCATTTACATTGATGAGTTGGAATCTTTTCTTCGGGATCACATTCAGGAAGGGGATGGGTGCCTTCTTCACCACGTCTTGATTTCTATTCTCCTATTTGCCGATGATATTGTTTTACTCGCCTCTTCTCCTGAGGGGCTTCAAAGACAACTTGATGCACTTGCTTTATTTTGTGATCTTCGGCATTTGACTGTCAATCTGGGTAAGACCAAGGTCATGGTCTTCAACGGGTTGAAGACATCACACCTCCATTTCTTTTCGAGGGCAAGAGGTTGAAATCACTAATACATACACCTATCTGGGAGTCCAGTTCTCAAGGCCTAGATTTAGTATGAGGCATGCTCTTCAGCCGAGGGTGAATAAAGGGTATGGGTCTCTAGCCATTCTTGAGAGACAATGCTTTCGACACCACTTTCAGGACATCTCCTCCAAGATGTCTCTTATGAACTCCCTCATCCGGCCCACTGTTCTCTATGGGTCAGTTGTCTGGGGACCCTCCCTCTTAGATACAGATTGGGCTTCTGCCGAGAGGATTCAAACTCTCCTCCTTCGCCGCTTCATCAGATGCAAGCAGACGGTTCCCCAACATATTATTTTGGCAGAGTTCGGGGCCCGACCTTTCCGTCTGGAGACCATATTTGACATATCGGCCTTTCTTCACCGTATCAGGAGGTTTGGTGATTTCTCCGATGAGCATGACAGGTACCTGTATCTCGCTTATTGTTCCTCTGTGAGTATTGCCCAGGCTATGGGCTCGTTGTTGGTTTTTCGGGACTTCTGCTTTATTGGATTTGGTTGGTATCCAGATTGATCGTCTCCCCCCTTTTCAGTATTCCTTGAATGCTCCCAGTCATCTCTTGCCCACCAAACAAGTGTTGAACAGGTCCATCGGGAGGATATCTACAGGTGCTTTATTCAGACTACTTGGGTGAATCCTCATGGGGGTTTGCGCCCTAAGATGTCCTTTTATACAAAGCATTTTCTTGAGATCAGAGATGGACTCATCATCCGCCCTCAGTACACCTTTCATTACTGGATGCATGCCCTCTGCATACCTTTGGGTTAGTTTTGGGTTGGCTCCCACAGGACTTTAGTGGAGGCCAGTCACCACATTGGCGGGATGACACAATTTGTAGGCTTTGTAGCCTTTAGGAGGTGGAGACCGAGACTCATTTCATCTTTTGCTGCCCCATATATTATGAGATCAGAGGATGATTTCATTGCCTCTTGACGGAGTTCAAACCCTCCCGATTTTCTTTGACATATTGACCGGCGGTGTCTTTGCCCTCTACATCCGTGAGTCTTTGTTGCTTTGGGACCGATTCTTCATCCCCCTCTGAGAGTCATTCCCACGAGATGGATTACAACCTTCTTTCCGGTTCTACCCGCAGTTGGAGGAACTAAACGACAAAGCCATTCTGACCTAGTTACAGATAGATAGATCAGTTCGTCCCGGTTGGACCTTCACATCTCCCCTGGTCACCACCAGCAGGCTCGGCCGCACACTCGTACCAGAGGGCAGCCCAACTCCACCCGTCTCCCTGGCCGTCGTTTTAGTCTTAGATCTTAGCAAGAGGAGGGGCCCTCGCCCCCCTCTTTAGATTGCCATTTCATTAGGAACTTTTTCGTCGGCCTCGAATGTTAGGAGGGATGTGGCTACCATTTTTGAGTAGACTACTGGTCCTTGTTTGCCCCCTCCTTCATTCCCTTCTCTGCTTCTCCCTTCTTTCTCCCCTGTTTGTTTCATTGCCCCGCCTGTGGGGGTTTGGCTTTAGGGTTCTTGTTTGTTTTGGTTCTTTTCCTTTCTTCTGTTTTTGGGAACTCGTTTTGAGTTTTCCTGCTCGCACTTTGTATATTGTTTGGGCTGCAGTCCCATTGACCTACTTTTGTGGTCATTTGTTGGACATTAATATATTTATCTTATCTTATCTTAACTTATCTTATTTGGCGCCCAATAATAGAAGTCAAATCTTCTATTATTATTTTATTCTATGAATGTTTTTGTATTAAAATATAATTTAAGTGTCCCTTTTCCAATTAAAATATAAAAATATCTTTGGAACACTTAAATTAATTAATTTTTTTCTTTTAATTTCCCCTTAGCCTACAAAAATAATAAAAATAGGCTTGGTATTCATAATTAATTAATTCTAAAATTTGGACATTACATGCGGTGTGTGGATCCTTGACCATGGAGGTACCGTCAAGTATGACTGTCCCTCTTGTACTTGTCTTGAACAATACCAAGGCTATGACCTATGGAGGCTATGAAATTTCCTAACTTGCTCATAAACATGTCATCTACTTTTGGATCAAGGAAGAGCCAAGGAACATCGACTTATATCCTTCTTTGATGTTAACATCTCTTTATGGTGGCACACTCCTTGGAAAAGAAAAGAACTTAGTTTATAAAATGTAGGATTCAATGTAAAGGCAAGAAGATGGAACTGGGTGGCCATTTTGTTCTACAAGTCAATTGTAATCTCCCTTTTAGAATTAATTGATTATGGATATCCAAAGCCTATTCTTTTTATTTCTCGTAGGCTAAGGGGAATTAATGAGGGAAATAAATTAATTTAAGTGATTGAAGGGTACTTTTATATTTTAATTGGAAAATGACACATAAATATATTTTAAGTGGGGTCAAAAAGTAGAAGTGGAATAAAATATTATATTTCCCACATGTGGTGCCAAAAATAGAAGTGAGTGAATGAGAAATAAAATAATGAACTTCTATTATGGGGCGCCAAAGGTAGAAGTGTTTGCATGAGCATCAAGCTTTTATTTTTAGGATGGAGCGCCAACCTTGGATATGCCAATAAAATAATTATTAATTGTTTATTTAACATACATGAAACTCTAAAGGTGGCGCCAAACTTTGGGAGAAAACATTATAGATATGTAGACACAAAATTATGCACTTTACACATAATTTGGCCTGGTCTTATACTACTATTAAAAAGGTTCTCAAGTGTACAAAGTACTAATTAATCCCACCTTTTGGCCATCTTTATTTTACATTTTATTTCGTAGTTCCCGTGTATTTTCCAACACTTATCCGTCCATTTTGCAATTGCCCCGACATTCTAGCCCTAAATCGGGCGCCTACTTCATCTTGGGGTGCCCCCGGGGGTGCCCTGGTTCCACTGGGTGCCCGTTCAATGCAAATCCCCTTTCGCTCCTTTTTGGGTCATTTCTAGTTGTTGGTCATCTTTATCTTTTCTCATTTGGCCTTGTCGGGATTAATTATGAAATTAAGCTTGAGAGCCCTATAAATATAAAGCTATAAGACCATAATGAGGGTCTTAGGTCATAGCATTACACATTACTATCACTCCATCTAGAGTTGCATCCATTGCATCACTTGCATCCACATAGTGCCATGCATCAAGGTTAGGAGATTTGCATCACACACACTTCATAGGGGAGGGATTCTATTCTATTCCATGCACACATGCTATTTACATTTTCTATAGTTACTTATTGCTCGCTACTTCACAAAGTGTGACTAACATGAGAGCACCTAGGGCACGACATGCACACACACACCAGAACTACATCCGGGTCAAAATGTAGTGCAACGCTTAGTGATAAGACCACAAGTTTGGCGGCTGAGGTCAGTCCGAACCCATTCATATGCATCTTTTATTTTTCTAGGGTTTGATACTTCTCTTTGCATTGCAAGTCATTTTCCAGCTCATCCGATAGATCCAGTAGCGACAAAAAGGGAAGGTTCAGAACCAACTTGCGACCATACCAATTACAGGTTTTGAGCATTTGCAGTGTTCGAGCTCCTGTCAGTAGAGACCGGGCGCCCTGGGCGGCCAATACACTCCTAGCGCCCGGTCACTTCAGATCTGCCCTTCGTAGGGTCCTTGAGTGTTCGTCTGCACTTCTTGATTTTATTCTCAAACCTGCGACATTGTGCGACCATCTACAACAATCAGCTAAGCCATTTCTCCTACTCTCTTGCACATCTAGGGTTTCATTTTACTTAGCATATTTATTTACATCTACTTTATGTTATTTACTGCATTTATACAACGTTTTAGTCCTAATTAGATTAACTAGGATTGCTATTTCCTCGCCCATAGTTCGAGTTTAGTTAATCAACATTATAGATTATGAAAGCATATTTTGGGGTTCATTATTACGGCATCTTAGAAATTTATCAACTGCTCCATTGTCCTGCAAGTAGCTTCTGCTTTTGCATCAACAATAGAGGATTAAAACCCTCATTTGCATACAAATTTGAGGATGGAAACCCTCATATCTAAGCTTTGACAATTTCATTAAGAGGTTGCAGTGGTATTTCAGGTGCAATTGCATATCCAGTTCAGTTAGGGCATACTTTTAGGCTTGACTCTACATCCAAAACAAGTACAGCTAGAACGCCCTCATTTGGGAACCAAATTCAGTGTTGGCACCACATGCGGGGGCAAAGTTTTGTCAAATCAGTTTGCATGCTTTTACCTTATGTTCATCTTTCCATCTGGATCAATAGTTGTGAGCAAATAATTGTATTCAAACATTCTGGTATTTTCATTGAAGCTAATTTGAAATAAATAAATTCTCTGTTTTTTCTGCATATTGGGGTTTGCTGTTTTTTTATAAAAATTCAGATTATTGCTGCTGTCATAAAAGATAAAATTTTATATTGCTGCCCTAGGATTTGTGCAAATATCCACAATTATTTAAAATTATTTGTCAAGGATATACATCATGAGGTATGATTGTACTTGTTTGAAACAAGTTTCTTTGGGCTCTTGTTTTTTTTGCATATATAATGGTCTTTATCTTCTCAATCATTGAGTCGATGCCACCATAGATATTTCCCAAACATGGTTGATCCATGTCAAGTAAATCAGATCATACTCCTAATGGGTTTTATGGAAAAAGAAAGTAATCTACATGAGCCCACTAGTCGTCATCTAGGATCAACATCTTCAATTTTTGGGCCTGCTCAACATTTGAATGTGCCCTTTCAGTCTAAAAGCCGTTGATGACGATGCTGTTAAGTGCCTATCACACCCTCACAAGTCATCTTAAGACGATTGTGTGAAAGGCGAATTGAGTCTCAAGAGTTTAGTAGGAAATTAAAACGAAAAAAATTATAAGATGTTTTCAGTTCGAAAAGCTACAAGTACTGGATTTAAAACTTTCATCATCTACTTTGTTTTTTAAATTTAAAATAAAAAAACATATAAATTTAATTATTTAAATTGTAAACGGAAATTACTAAAATAAATTAAAAGATCATTTTCTCAACTTTAGATGCTCCAAATACGAGAATGATAAGAAGATGTCTTGGACAAATGATGGTTTGTTACAAATGTTTGTTTTTGGCCTCGACATACATTTGCTTGATTGATTCGACTTTTGCTGCCCATCTTTTGCAGCATTAGGTGGAGTAGTAGACAACACAACGTATTAAAAAAATGCGTTCATACCTCCCCTCCATCAACATCCCTGCGGCTTAGTAGTTTTCAACATTTTCAGTTATAACTTGGACAACATTTTGAGTCCCCACTTTGCCTTGATGACTTCAAAGAGGATGTTGTTGATGAATTGAGCATTCTAATGGCTTTAAAAACTTTTCCTCTTTTAGGGCACACCACAACGACATTGATTAAAGACCGATTTCTTCCATCTTTCTATTGATTGAAAATGATGGATACCCTTGGTTTGGCCCCATGAACCCCTAGTTGGTTGCAATGAATCCTCTACATATTTTTTTCATTTGCCTATAGGTTGGTGCAAAGCTTCTCATAACCTAGCTCTTTGTACCCTTTTGAGGTCTTGTTGATTGCTCTTACCCTATCTTGTTAATATGGTGACTTGACACCATTAAAGGACAATGCATTTGTGTACACACATCACACGATGTGCTAATCGGCGATATACCTAGCCTTGTTTTGAAATAAAGTCATGCCCCTTTTTCAAATCGAATAAGTTAGAAGACTATTAGCCTATTTTTATTTCCCATAGGCTAATGGGGTGGTGCAAGGGAAATAAATTAATAATTTAATTTAAGTTGGCCAAAAAGTAACTTTATATTCTATCATAAAAATACGACTTAACGTTTTATTATTAAAATAAATGTAATTTTTGAAAAAGCGATGCAACAAAGAAATAAAATAAAGGGACATTGCTTTATGAGGGCTTTTCCTTGAAAAGCGTGAAAGTAAAATTATAAAAGTGGGGTGAGTGGGTTCATTTGAAATGGACTTTTGAACCAACCATCCTTATTTTGTGAGTTTGAGCATTCCGCTTTAGCTTTCAGCTTCAGAGGACAAAAACCCTCTTGTGGAGCATCAAAGGACGAAACTCTTTGGTGGAAAAGACTTGGGGATGAAAACCCTCAGGTTTTGTGTGGTGGTTCCATCCAGGGACTACATATGTGCTTCAGATTTGGTCTATATCAGAAATCAGCTTCATCAAATAATCATGGCAGCGTGGAAGTTCTAGATCTACGCTAGGGCATCAATATTAGGGCTGGCATCACACTTTTGGAAGCATTTATAGAGTTGGCGTCATATTTCTAGGGCTGATGTCATCATTGTGGGGGCTGACATCATTATTGGGAGCTGTTTTCTTTGTTAAATTTCTCCATTTTCATGTTCAGCTGCGTCATTCCATTATTCCAATAAAATCTCTATTTTCAGCTTTTTATCAAAAAGTCAGTTTTATATTATCAGATTTAAGGGTTGTTGCAAAAATTAGAATTTGTTGTAAAAACGAGAAAATTCCCAAATTTTGTAATTTCATTTACAAGGGTTAATATAAAAATCATAATTTAATATTTTTAGGATAACGGTTTACTATAAAATCCAAACTGTTCCAATTTGTCCAAAAAAGGGACATCACAAATAACTTTTCCAATGATCCTTTTGTCCTCTTGTGGTAAAGAGGAAAATCCTCTTTGTGCATGAAGGGTGTTGCAAAAAAGGGATGTGTCGTAGCCACAACTATGGAACCACTATGGGGTATCGGTGGCTTCTTTGATCGAGATCTTGTCTTTGTAAAAGGATGACTTGATTATAAGGCAAGTGTTGCATCTGCTTCTTCTTTCTCATTGATGTTTTGAAGACTTGTTGCCATTGTAGTATATCTAACTGCAAGTTTAAAAACCAACACAATATTATCCTTATGAAAAGGAAAACAACCTAACCCTAGGGCATAACCTACATGTACTTGAGATCTTGTTAAATACATGACAAAAAATCAATTAAATGAAAACAAGAAAGTATGAAGAATGAAAACAAATTGAAAACAATAAGGTTAAAAACCTTATCTTTTATTCAAGAAACCTCATTTCAAGCTTTTTAATCACCTTGGCAGCGAATGGGAACTTGTACTAGTGTAGGAAGATAATAGCAATGTTGCTTGATGAAAAATCAACCCTAAATTAGCAATTATGGGTATGTATGCAATCAGAGGTTAGTGTTTCAGCATCCTAGAGATTTTTTTTTGCTATAAGATTTTGACTATAAAACTATATTGTAAATTGTAGATTTTGGCTTACGGCTGCTCCTTTGATGGGTACATCTTTCCTTTCATGTTGCACACTTCTCTTTGTCGGGGCGTCTTTAATTTATTGCCAAGCATTTTATGTTGAGTTGTGGAGTTCAATTACTTAGGATTAGCATGCGGTATGAAACTTGCTTTGGAAAACACACAAAGAACCGACATCGGTTATGGAGGGACCTGACATCGGTCGTGCAAGGAGGAACTGACATCGGTTATGGCTAACCGGCGTCGGTTACCTGTGTGTGGGTGTTTTAATTAACTCACGAGAATTAAATCTATTTTTAGTATTAAAACAAATCTATTGATTATAATTGCATGGCTAAGTGCCCTAAGTTTGTATATGCCTATATAAGCATGAAAGCTAGGGTTTAGAAGTAAGAATTAAGAACTTGCAAAAGTTGATTATTGTGAGAATAATTGTGAGAGAGAGAATTCTTGGAGAAGAAGCAAAAACTTGGGTGAAATACAGTACTATACATCTGAGAGGTGTGGAAGATTGTAAATCTTCAATTATGTATCTTGTCAAAGTTTTGGAAAATAGATTGGCTTGTTTCTTGGTGGACATAGCCCACATTGGGTGAACCATGTTAAATCTGGCGTTGATTTATATTTCTTGTTTTGTATAATTCTTCTGGTAGAATATCCGCTTTCATTGCATGTATGTTTAGATCTGATATATTATCTGTACAACCTTGTGCTAACCCCAACATTTTAGAGCATCCATCTTTCCATGCTGAAAATAACAAATTCTCTTTTTTGGGTTGCATTCATAGGTTACGCTTTGAAATAGCAATTTTTCTTTAGTGCAGAGGATTACCTCGCTGAGTATCTCACTGAGCATGCCATCCTCTTTTTTGCTGCAAATGAGATCATAATAGCATTGCAGATTTAAATGCCTTTGCCCTTCACTGCTATTTTCATTTTTTTTCTCCTTCATTGCTTTACAGCTTTTAGCTTTTTTCCCTTTGCCATTCCTGCTCTTCTACTTGTGTAGTTTTTTTGCTGTTGCGTCTTCTTTCAACTCCTTTGGCACCATTCTTGTATCTTTTCCTTGTTTGAACTCCCAGCACTTAAAAGGCTTATTAAAAATTATACAACACTAACATACAAGCCAGAAACATCTAAACCAATCAACAATAATTTTATTAAAAATGAATTTCATAAATCAGGACAACTAATATCATGGTGTTACCCCTTTCCAAGCAATTTATTCTTCCATCAAAGCAATAAGAACAAGGATTTCTCTAATACAGAATTGAAATTTGATCCATGATCATCACACAGGAAACTTTAAACACAAATCATATCCCATAAAATAGGATATGTCCTCTGGACCTCTATCCCATCTGTTTATTTCCCGAACAAAATCTATTCTGATTAAACTTCTCAACAAACTTAACAACCTGACAAACCAAGCTAATTGTAATAGGTTTAATTAATAAACCTTTAATTAACGTAAGGACATGTGATAATTCCTAATGACACGTACTCATATCTTCAATTCCAATAAACTTGGATATGGAATTGGAAAGCTCTCTCAAGAAAATGTTTGCAGGCAAAAACTATTGGTGCTTTGCACTTAACTGTAAATCTGCTTAATTTATTGACTGTCTTTTCTATTTCACCAAATAACTTTTTCACTAGCTTATTGTATTGATGGTGCAGATTCATCCTAGTTGACTACATATGCTGATAATTATGTTTTTTAATATTTGCACTTACATTCCTTAAAATATGGGGTCATTTCATCTACTAGTCGGTTCCTAATTCCCTAAAAGCAGCCAAGAAATTATAAATGTCAATGCAAGTTGGTTTCAGTAGGAGGAGAGGGGATTGAAGTAACAAGCAATTTTTATTCACAGGACTTACTTGGTTGGCAGCCCCTGTAGGACAGAAATGGTAGGAAAACATGATGTATTCCATTGGACTAAAGCTGTGCACAAAGCAATACAACAATGGTAGTTTAACACTCATATCCACGAAATAAAAAGAACACTTTTAATATATGATGATGGTTTTATCTAATGAATGCATTTATTCATTATTGAGGGCAATGTCTATAAATGAATAACCGGTCGATTTATATTTGAGCAGGATGAGGCTTGTAAGAACATCGTGAAAAAGGAGCACAAGGATGAAGACTACTGTATGCTTCAAAGATTCAGGATTAATGTTCCATAAGTCGAAGGATTGAAATATCCCTAATATCGGGGATATTAGAGGCTTTTTATAACTATCTTAAAGTAATTCTGCAACATTTCGGGTGATTCAGTTTCAACTTTAAAGTGTCTATTCACGTGACATGAAGATTCTCTTCACGTGCATTTCGAGCAATGTTTTAAGCATATTTGTAGCGAAGACTTCCTCCAACAGCAGTTCGGACAATTTTTGAACCACCTTAGACCTTCTGGGTAGATCTAAAGTTTTCATGGATTAACCTTTGTTTCTGAAAGATCAACAAATGAGGCGCATACAAACAAGCAAGGTTCCCTCTGCTGTGATTTCACTTAACAAAAAATGTGATTATCATCATATCATTGCTCGTCTTTTCAGGGTATTTTCTCTGGATATATGCTTGAATAAAACCATATAAAGCAGTGCAGGTTTTTATGAAGCACCTTACCTTCATTATCTATTGTGTTGAACCAGAAAGGGTGTATTCAGTGTTTATGATATCATATAAAGTGAGACATATAACCGGTAAGTACTAGATGGTCTAGGGCCGTGGATATGTCTTGTGGGTGTTTCCGCTAGTGAAATTGTGACTGTCCAAAATTTAGACAATATTGCTTTGGTGTCCATTTCCACTAATGAAATTGTGAGTGCCCGTTCAAAATTTAGACAGTATTGCTTTTGTGTCCACGTTCAGTAGGTGGCCTTTATAGTCTTTGTCAAGGCTTTTTGAACCATACATCCTTCGCCTTTGTTTGGAACTGTAACATGGTCCAGCATAATTTTAGTGCCAATCATTTATCTCTTGAATTAGCCTTGGTGAGCGGGTAGTTGCTTGCATATCAAGTCATTCTACGTAATTTTTGTAATACTAATGCCACGAATTCTGAAAATGGATACCTTATTCTTTATATCAAGATCTGTATTCTGGAAGAGATAAGAATTTTCAGACTACTAGGTGTGTTGGCTAAATAACACAGCTTCTTATATGTCTAGTTCTTTTACATAATTTCTGTAATGCTAATACCACCCATTTTACAGTCCAATGTTGGTATTTTGGACTTTCTGCAAATTCTTCATTTTTAATATAAAGATGTGTTTTGAAAGCAATAAGAAATTTCAGTGTAGCAGGTGTGTTGGCTAAATAAGGCGTAAATACCAATATTACCTGTGGTCAACATTTATGTTTAAGCTACAGTGGGAGTTTGTATGATGAAGTGTGGAAGCATATCTGATGGTATGATGGGATAAAGATATCTGATCATTAATAGTGAACAATGACATTTTGAAGGAGCAGAATAGAAATTCTTCTTAAACCATAATTATGTCCCAAAATATGAATGCTATTGCATGATTTTGGCTCCTTGTGTATTTTGACTTTTCTACTCTGTTCCTCGTCTAGCTATTTCATGCTCTTTTTCTTTGCTCAGGTAAATTGGCCTGTTAAGTAAGCCACCATCCCACAATATAATATTCCTAATCTGAGGAGCTAAGTCTTTAAATCTCTGCTGGAGTGCTGAATCACAGAATTTGCCAATTTAGACAAGCTGTAATAGGACAGCATCTGCCTGGATCATGTTTTCCAGGATTTGAACCCTAGTCGTCATTGCAATAGGTGCCACATCTTACCTTGTTCTCCTAGATTGCAGCCTGACCAACCCATTCTATGCCCTCCAAAATAAATGTAAAATGATCTTTGGAACATAGTATTGCTGCATTTATTAAGATTATTTTTTCAGTATTGGGCTTTGAAAGTATACGTCCTTGAATATAGGTATTCATGTGACTGCTGAAGCATTCTGACCAAAGCTGCCTTGCTACAGGGAGTGCCTTGCTTGAAAACGACCGCAATTTCATATCTTATTTTTGATAGCATGTTTATGACAATTTGCTTTGTATGCAATAATTTGGCACATCGACTACCTATTATTGAGTACTAAAATGACTTGAAAACAAGGGTTGTGGATTCAATATGCCTGCTAGAATATGTTGTCAAGATCCTAGCAGAGGATGAAGGCGGACTTTCCCAGGCACAACAAATGAGCTCTATGGTTTCAAAGGAGGGAGTTGGGCCAAATTTTAGGGACGTAGTGATGAAGAACTGCTGGGTCTTGGACTTCGCTTAAAATATGTTGTAACATTGTTGGTGTTTCTAAGCTACTTATTGAAGTTGTGCATTCATGTCTAGTAAAAATTGATATCTTATCTCATTAGTTGTTGGCTATAATGCATTTCATCTATCAAGCAAATATAACTGATTTTGTATGCTTGAAAGTGCTGCAGTTGTGATGCAGGAACATCGGGTCCATAGGTAATCTTGTATTGCCTTCAAATATTTAGAGTAGATTGGTTTGTTTTCCACCATGCCACGAGTGTCTAAGCGATATTGCGAGGGTTCCAAGTCATGCCACGATGGTCTACGATGTCATGTAATGTTGCGAACGAAGATTGTGAGCCCATGGAAAGTCCAAATAGAGCCTATATGCTTTGTATGGGTCCATTGGACCTTCCCTTTGTAATATTCTTGTAATATAGGAGTCTTAATGGGTAGTGGGTAAGCTAAGTTCAATGGTTCTTTGGGTGGCTTGCATGCCTATATAAACAAACCCATGTGCCTTAGAGAAGTGGTGAAATATAGGGACGAGCAAATAGAGCTCAAGTTGGGAGTTAATTCTAAGCGAGAGACTTGTGCGCAAGTATAGACCCATTGTGGACAACACTTCGGTGTTGAGTTGTAAGCTTGCAGAGACATTTATTGAGTTTGTTTGATTGTATCGTTGGCGATCAGCTGAGTTTGTGTAAGATCATATTGTTAATTAAAATATATGGTCTTGGCAATTTGTTATTAAGAGTAAATATTTGTTGTGTAATTCTTATTATGGCTTATCCAACACAATCCTTCATTGGGACCCCTATCCATGTCTATAGCATTTGGTATTAGAGAAAGGCACAACTCTGGGAAGTGAAGAAAGGAAGGTTCTCCATTGTTGCGAGGTGGGTAGAGGATGAGGAGAGCAAGTGTGAGGTCCACATAGGAGAAGCTACAACAACAAATCTTAGTCCCATGAGACAAGATTTCTCATAGAAGAGTAGGGCAAGTAGGTGCAATAGCTAACAATATGGCCTAAAGGCTTGATGAAATTGTGGAGATGTTGTAGACAATGTTGATAAGATTGACTACATTAGGAGAAGACCGCATAAGAGGATTAATCCCAAGGGATGATATGAATGATGTGGAAGAATAGGTGGTAGTGGGATGCACTTGAAGGTGATAGGGAGATGTTGTTCTAGTCCAAAGTCACATGGATCATGGAGAGGAGAGATTGTTGAGAGCTATGTAAAAATTTGGAAGAACAATACTTATAGAGGTTTCTTGCTTTTCAGGGACATTGAATGTAGAAGAGCTTGTTGATTGGCTCATTGAGATGGAAGAATATTTTGAATTTGATGAGGTGGTTGAAGAGTGCAAGGTGCGAGATAACATAGACAACATTGAAGGTCATGTGGCCTCATTGTGGAAGTTCAACTAGAGCACAACAAAAGGGTAAATACAAGATCACTCATTGGGAGCACATGGTTGCAAAGTTCCAAGGAAAATTCTTCCCTGGTGATTATTAGTTGGATTTATTGAAGAAGTTGTAGAACTTGTGACAAAATGAGCTAAGTGTGAAAGAGTATACAAAGGAGTTTTTCAAGATCACAATGGGCATTGGGCATAGTGAGATGGATCAAGAGAAGGTAGTGTGGCACATCAATGGCTTGTAATGGGTAATCCAAAATGATATCAACTTAATAAAGATGCAATCAATAGAAGAGTCGTACCAATATGCCAATAGGGTAGAGGAGAGGTTGGTGCATAAAAAGAATGTGCAAAGGAACAAAGGGAAGCTTGATTGTGGCAAAAATCTAGTGGCACATGAGCAAGAGAGTGAAGCAAGCATGTCTTTGTGCACAAAAAACACATAGGAAGAACCACTCTTGCAAGAGGGAGGGGTCAATATGGGATTTGAAATGTTCACATGCACACAAAGAGGATGGGAGGAGGAAGGATGCAAGTGTTACATCACACACACATAAGAATGGGAGTGTGGCATCAATACACCACACAATTGAGCTATAAGGGGAAGCTTTGATCACGAGGAAAGTCTTGAAGGTTGTAGGAGACATGGATGAGTTGTGCCAAGAGAGGTCACATTTTACGGACGAGATGCAAGACCAAAGCGAAATGTTGCATGGTGGAAGTAAATTTTTTTGGTGTTTGTGGAGTGGTGCATAAATTGGGATTGGAGTGCAAGACACATCCCAAATCTTACTGAGAATAACTTGGTTTGATGGAAGAAAAATTGGCATTGTGTGGGGAGTAGTGCAAAGTGGAGATGAAGATTGACAATTTTGCAAACAAGGTTTTGTGCAATTTTTTTTTGATGGATGCATGACATGCATTGTTGGGAAGACCTTGGCAATTTGATTGGGAGATGTTATATGATGGAAGAGCAAATATAGTGAGAGTGTTGAAAGAGGGACACATTTTTGTTTTGAAATTGCTAAAGGGTGAAGACAAAGTTGCACACTAAAACCATATGATTATGCACAAGGGTGGTGAAGATAGAACACACATGATGACATAACAATGTTACAAAAAAGAGAGGATGTGGCATGCACAATAATATAAAGGAGTTAGGTAAAGTGAGAGGATGGAATAACAAAGAAAAAATGTGCAACAATATGGTAAGATGTAGCACAAATGGAGGGATGCAAGAAAGTACATTTATGTCTATAGATAATACATAGAGATATTGTGCAACGACAAAAGATGTAAAGAAGAAGAGAAATACCCCACACAAATAGAGGAAGAGACCCTGAAGCAAATAGTGATTGGGGTGCACAAGATTAAAAATACTTTTGGAGGAGGTTGATTTCTTACTCAATTGACTCTAATATTTGAAAGACCTTTGTTGGCACATAGGCACGTCAAGGTTGTATTTGAAGGTCGAAAGGGTGGTTCTACCACTTAGCTTGTATGTGTGAACACTATGCTCACATGTTTTTCTACTTGGGGTGTATGATGTGTTGGCATATAATTTTGCATGTATGCAAAATATGACAACAGTTTAAAGGGACAAAGTCCCTCCTCAATGATGGGTGAGGTTGCATGTATTGTAAACCAAAAAGGTATGTACAAATATACATTCAAAATTGTATTTTGGGGTCTTGGGAAGAAATGAATTAGATAAGAAAAGGAGGAGAAGTGAGAGGATGTTGATGAAGGAAGTGAAAAAAGGGAACATGCAAGATTATGCAAACACGAGCATAAGCTTGAATGCACTTTAGAAACTAACATAATAAGTGACAATTGAATCAAAGATGTAGAATTCATAGAGAGCAAGAGCTTTCACATTCATTAAACATAAGAGTAATAAATGCTAAAGAAAGAAACAAACATAAGACAAAGTTCTCCATAAATGCTTCTTTATTTCTCTTTACACAAGAACACAATTTCTCATTACCTCTCCACAAAAATATTTTCTCCTTTCTTCAAAAGTCCTTTACAAATGATCACTAACTTCCTTTTATAACCCAAAAGTTGGTTACAAAGTAGTTAGGGTTTTTATGACATCATATTAGGACATAATTAAGTCACTTTAATTATTATTATTTTTTTAATAAAGTAAAACTTTATTCACTTTATCATGCAAGTGACTTAATAAAAGTATTTCAAATGTTTTAAATAAGTGGGTACATGTGGACCGCACCAAAAAGTGACATGGAAAAATGATAAAGACTATAACATGTCACTTAAGATTAGTGCCTTTATCCAAGATTGTCTATTTCGATCATACGAGAAATGAACTCATTGATCACCAAGGACAACCTCATCACAACATTGAAATATTATTTTGAAATTTTGGGTCCAAACATCTCATTTTATTTTGAATTTCTCCATTGATTCCATCAATCTCAACTCATTAGGGAAACATTAAGGAGAAAAAAATATCACAGATGACTTACATATCCAAAATCCTACTAGGAACTATATGAAACTCCACCATTTTCTCTTCTATGTTGGTGAACAAACTTCAAAGTTTAACGAGTTTATCTAGAGAATTGGGATTGAAATTTTCGAGGAAGAATACTGATTCTTGACTAGATTGACCTCTTTGCTCTTTGAGAGATTGTACAAAGCTCCTTTGATTATGCTTATTGATGAAATTGCAAGGAATTTCTTCAATGAATTCTTGGATTGCACACATGATCGATTCTCCTTTGTATTTTACATCATCAAATTGTACCTTGACATCATCGAGCACCATTTTCCGAATTTGGCAAAATTCAACCATTCAATGTGAAGCCCACGATGTTTGAAATCTAGGATTCCTTCAATGACAAGAGATGAAAAGTCCATTTGTGCAAGTTCTTGGATGTCGGGAGAAATCTTGTCAAGAGTGGTCATCATGATCTTGAGAGACTCTTGAAAATGCAGATTGAATCTAGATAAGTATGAACCTTATCGTAGATTCTCATAGCTTTGTCAATGGCCCATAAACCTTGTATTAGAACATTCTCGATCCATGATTTGGTTACATGACCCATATTATTTATTTCTTTGGACAACAAGAGGGTCTCTTGATCTGGTATTGTTATTGTAGAAGGAACTTTAATAGCGGAAGAATAAGTTAGATTGATGAGGTGTGTATATATGCTTTAACTGCACGATTTTCTTCCTTGAAATGGATTATCGAGATTTGTACTTTTTCATCCACCGCAGAACTATATCAATGGATTCTCGAGCTTGAGCAACATCATTTTCCATGGTTGAATTGGCAGAGAATTACTCTGGAGACTTTCATAATCGACAACAATCATCTCTCTTTGTTCTTATCAACAATTGATGCTACTATGTGGCATACCGAATCCAGTTGTTGACTACAACTTTGGAGATGACCTTAGGATTCTTAAGAGTGAAAGAATCTATCATTGATGCAATAGCTTCAAGGTCAATTGTGATGGGTTTGATGATTATTTTCCTCTTCTTGATTTCTCTGTGTAGCCAAGAGGGTACTTCTTCAATTAGCTCAACACATATAACACCACCTATAATTCTTGATTGGGTGGGAGCTACTCATGTGTTGGTGGCAAATACTCAAATTCAAGTGGGGCTTGAATGAAGTCTTCATGTTGGGGATGAGGAGTTGCCATAACATCTTCATGATGTATGGGAGGAGGTTGTGAGATATCTTTAGGATGTGAAGGCTCGAGGTGAGTTGGAGATTTGAATTACTAGAACTTGCTCCCGATCGATATCACAATTGCAAAGTGGTGTTCTTGATCAACCCTTGAGAACTTGAATTGGTGTGAGTTGACAAATGTTGGCTTGATTGTGAGATCCCAAAACATGTTCCTTCCCCTCATTGGCTTCTTTCCTCCATTCAAGTTCACTAGTCACAAAAGTAGACCGTGAGTTGACCTTGGTTTCCATTGCTTTTACTTGCTTGAGTATGTGATGAAGCTTGTGTGGCGAGATGAGAGGATGATTGAGTGACTTTTGAAATTCTCTTATCATTCCGGTTGGTTGGCCTATGATCTTCATGTGTGTTCTTTCACTTGTAGTACACTTGGCTAATTCTCTCTCATACCAAGCGAGACTTCTCTTGATCACTTGTTGAATTCTGTCTTCAAGTGATGTATCATCTCTCTTAGACCAATTGATTTTAGGAAGAGGTGATGATGCAATCAAATCATATGCATGATCAATCATGTCCATGCCACTATCAGTAACTCCTTGTGGGATATCTTTCAGTCTAAATGCCATTATTTGACTCAAAGTCATTCGAGAGTGGTCACGACACTTGGACCTCAAATTCATTCATACAATCGACCCAATAGTTTCCACCCTCTGGATGATGTATGTATTTGGGCCAAGAATTCTCTCCATGAATCCACAAATGTCAAATTCCCATCTTCTCATGAATGGATGTTGTGTTACAATGGTCATCTCCTTATCCATCATCTCTACATCATGCGAAACAAAGAACATTTGTACACACCAATGGAGATAGGAAAACATCCACTAGTTTTATGTTTCTCACCTAGGAAGCAATTTATAGATACAAGTTATTGAGAAATTTCTATGAAGGCCCACCTATCACTTACATACTTTGGAAACTTGTAGGGCACTATCATTATATCCACATTGTATGAAAATGTGGGAAATTGAATGAACCATGTGCCCCATCTTGAAATCACCTCTTTGTCTTGATGTGAAAACCTTTCTTGTGGTTTATTCTTGAGCATTTGATGATATAGAAGAGGAAAGCATCATTGACACGTGGAAGTGATGTATGCTTTCTTTGAATTCTAGTTGCGGTAGTAGTGAAAAACACTGTTTTGACCCGGTGCCATTTTGCCTCTAGTTGCCAGACCAACGGAAATTCTTTTTGCCAGCACATCATAGACGAGGTAAGAAGTTGTGTGAAAACGACTTGTAATCTTTACTTCAATCAACTTCTTATGAAATGAGTCACTTATGATTGTAGCCCAGTCAATGTGAAGTTTTTGATCTAGGATGACACAAATGAACTTGTACATCCATGGCTGGAAATAGTGTGCGAAAAGAGATGTCCGACACTTTACTCAAGAAAGTGATCATGTCTCCAATTTTGATTTGGAACTCAATGCGTGGCAATTATTTGGGAGCGGATTTGCATGAGTTCTCTTAGTGACCAACCAATTCTTGTTCATGACTTTGGAGCATCGTAGCGGGTCTTCATCCCAATATTATTGTGCATATTTGTGATTTCAGTAGTCTCCTCATATTCAGGGATTTGGAGTAGCTCTTCAATGTGTTCAGGGGTGACTAGGAGGATGTGCTCTTTATTGTTATTAAAAATATCTCTTCTTTCGGTCACAATGTTATGCACATGCAATGACAAGCTTTGGGCATTGAGTTGACACTAGGAAGGCTGCTTGCTTGTGGCAAACTGCTAGTACAGGCATTGATAAGACATCGTATGACCCTCGGACCAAGTTTTGTCACAAAATTGACCCATATTGACATGCCCGAGATTTGTGTCAGTTATGTGGTCATAGTCCGAAATGAGTACGAACGTGTGTGTTATGCCTTGGAATTCATATTTTAATGCCGATTTGTTGGATGTTGACATTTTGAAGCATAACAATGAGGAAAAATAAGTAATGAAAACAAAACTTAGGTCACCGGCTCTGGGCCCACCACAACGAGAGAAAAAACGGGATTTCATTAAATTTATACTTTTACAATATAAATTTTATATTCCACTTTTAAGCATTTAATGTTTGTATTATTTTATAAACCATATTCTTCATGACAATCATGTTCCTCATTAAGTGTCTCTCGCAACACCAACACCAACACCAACACCACCATGAGAATGCAAAGCTCGTGAAACTATGGTCTCACACTTGAAATATGGTCCCTAAGTATCAAGTACAAAAATATGAATACTTCCGGAAAACATCACCAAAACTTGTTTACTGATTTCTTTCCATGCAATCGTTGTTGACAAAGTGCACGCCTCTTTTTGATGATAAACATCTTCTTTCGAAGTAAAATTTTCTTGTTTTTAACGCAACACATGTTTGAACTATATGATATTTGTGATATGCATACAAGACAAATCACAATATTTCTTTATTCTTCATGTATGCTTTATTGCATTTTGCTTTACCTCCTCCCGGGACATCCACGTTTCTTTATACATTGATATTTTACTTGCTAGGTATTTATTTTGGCCGCTATACAAGTTAAGAACTTTTATAGGCTCAACAAAAGAATTTTGCATTAGTCTTTTCTAGACTTGTTCTTTCTCTCCATGTAAAATTGGAGATTTGTTCTTTCTCTCATGGGGTATCTCGGCCAAGATGCATGATTTGCACGCTTAAATCTTTTTTTGACGTGACTTTTAATCTTCTTTCCACACACTTTTGAACTCCTAACTTGGCCGAGTGGTTTCATTCATGTATTCTCTTCTTTGCGTATTTTCCTTGGCTGCGTGGTTATCTTCTCATTTTCTACTCACATATATGCATGGGATTCAACTGTCGCCTCATCCTTACCATGGTTTTTATTAAGCATGTCACCACCTTGGCCAAACTTTAATCTCGATTTTGATTTGTTTTCACTTGCTCAAGCGTGGTTATTATCCTTGAATTCATTATTCGCTCAACATGGTTTGTGTGCTTTCCATGTATTCCCTATAGGTATCTACCTACTCCTCTTGCATACAACTAGAATTCCCTTCCAATCTCTTTCTCTTTGTCATCCTATCCATGCATTTTGGTTACCTCTTTGCCCAATTATTCGTGCATGATATCATTAATTACTTAATTAATAGTTAGATTAAATTAATATCATTAATTACTTAACTACGCCGAAAGGCGTCCCCCTATGGTAAAGAGCCTGCAGTCATTCACGTCACTATCTTATATTTGACGGGTGTTTTGACGGTTTTTCCATGTGCTTAAATTTGACATGTGTTTTTGCTTTTTTAGTTGGTTTAAGAAGTTTTGCTATTTTTAGCACTTCATCTTTGAATGCGGCAAATTGTATGTTTTGATTGTTGTTAAATATCAAATTGTTCAATCTTTTAAAGGGATACACGTTTCTTGGAGACTTCCGTGTCTGTAACATTTACATAGAATTTTGTCGGCAAAGGCGTCTCTCTGTGGAGTGGACAAAGGTAATCTTCTAATTTTGTGAACTGTGATCTGGTATCCTGTGTTGGAAGAATTGTTAAGGGTTTGCATAGCACCTTGATGGTTTTTTCATTTTTCTTTTCGGGGTAGTGAGGAATGGAATAGTGATTTCCTTTTCTTATTTGATTTTGACTTGGCATGCCAGAGATTAGTGCAACATCAACCGACACAGTATCCCACATCTGAGGAACTCAGTATTGGGAAAATCAAGTTCAAGGCGTTTGATTTGGGTGGCCATCGATTGTCAGGAGGATCTGGAAAGATTACTATACCAAGGTATGTATAAGTTAATTGATTTCTTAGCCAAGTAAAACAGAGGATAAACTATAATCACTCCAATAGAAAATAACCTACTACTTTAAGTGGTAGTCTGCACATTCAATGAGTTGAGAGTTTCATTTGGGCTCATTTTACTTTGATAGACTTAGAAGTAATCCAAAATGTTTTCTCTATATTTGTCAGATACATTGAAAGACGTTTCATGAGGGATTCAATTGTAGATCTTAAAGTGGGAGACTATTTTCATAATTGTAGATGCTTTATTTTCGGTTTATTATCTTGTTGTGCAAGATTGTTTATGGTATGATCACAAATGCATAGAAAAATGGCCCTATTACTCCCAACAAGTAGTTTTAGCTTATATTTTTCTTCTTTTCCTAGTTAAGATTTGTCTTCGTTTTAGATATTTTCTTGTAAATCTATTCAAATACACAAGCACTAATTTACACTATTTTGCAATCAGGTTTGTTGTTTTAGTAACACATTCTTGCAAGAAAAGGAGGCCTTTAGATTTACAGCTACAGTCACACTAATATTTGTATTGTTTGTAGTTGCAAGTGTGGAAAATGAGTTTTTCTTTCTTGTAGAGATTAGAATTGGGATTTCCTTTTCTTTATTTGTTGTTGAATTAGATTGAATGATCTCCCGTTTACAGGTCATTTTCAATCAAATTTTCCTCCTCTTGAAGTGTAGATACAGATGAAGCTCCTCCTCATAGAAAAAGTCCTTGAGATTTTGTAATCTCTCCTCCTTTTCACATGAATAATCTAGATCAATGAGATTAATCTCCTTTGTGGCACAACTCAAGTTGATGCTAATCTTGCTCATTTCTATTCAAAATTTATTTTTAGAGTTCAATCTCTAGCAATTTTCCTTCTTCGATGTGGGTTAACATTAACAAGTAAAATGATTAGGAGTGGGCATTGATTGGTTAGAACAAGGTGTCGATGGGGAAACATTTTGAGTTCATTCCACATATTTGAATATATGGGTAAATAGCCGCATGCATATATGCTTGTGAATGAGGGTTATGGGTTTTTTGGGAGTAGTGTATGTAAAATATGGTAGGAAAGAGGATGGTCACCAAGTGTTTGACAAAATGCCTTCAATAAGAAAGCTAGAAATTTGTGGTTTTGCAGAAAGATAAAAGTTTGAATGGCTTCCAATGTCTTCTGTTAGCTTGCAATTATCATATTATGTGAGGAGAACTTTTGCATATCCTGCAATCATTGCAGTTCACGAAACCACACCTCTTTAAGGCATTCGTCAAACAGTTCACCTATGTTGTGTGTGCTCCTATAGCTGAACTAAATAAAGCTCTCCATTAAAATTTGGTGGATGTCTATGCTTACTACAACTAAAATAAATAAATATTTCCATTAAAATTTGATGGATGTCCATGCCTTGTTCGAAAGCTCCCATTTTCATATAGGGTAGGAGGATACCTGCAACGTGTATCTTCCAACCCTTATGTTGTTTGCTTGGCCTAACATGTAAAAATGCGGTGGTAAATCCTCTTTGAAATATTGAAGCATATAAATGGCTTCCAAATCCCATAAGCAATCTATCTACCTTGGCTAGAAATACCATTATCTGCTTTGTTGCCCCGGATGTTACCCCCGATATTTGAGTTGTCATGCTAGTAGTACTTGTTGTTTCTTCAAGTCTCGCAAGTTGTTCTTCCGAAGTTTTTCTTACCATTTCTCTCAACTGATCTGCATCTGCAGAACTAATAGATGTTGTGCTATTATGGCCTTTCTTACCAAACTTCAGGAGTCTTTTATATCCTTTAGCAATCTCCTTAGGCTTCTCTCCACTGCTCCCCTTTTGACATGAATGAGAAGTATTAAACTTTCCACTATTAGCTTTTGGTGAGATAGACTTTGGAAGTTTAGGCATATTCTTTAACAATGGACTTGAATTTGGAAAATATGAAGTGACAACAAAAGGACTATTATTTTCAGAAACAGGTTCCCTAGGGATAAAGATTCCAAGAGGTTTGGATGTTGTTTCGGGGCTAAAAGAGCATCATATGCACTAAATTTATTATGAGATATATCCTCAAAGGATGTCATGTGTGCTAAAGGTGCTTGATATGATTCATTAGTATCAACTGTTTTGAATTATTCAAGATGAAACTTGCAAGACATTGCTTTCATCCTCTCTAACAACAAATTGTGCATAACGAGGATTGCTATGAATATTAAATGAACTAAAAGGAACTGAATTGCTTTTGATGACCTTATCAATATCATTTTCTTCGACCAAATTTATCGTGGCTCGATGAAAATTCTTGAGATGAATATCATGGTAGGTCGCAGAAAGAGACTCAAATCGACCCGACTAGAAATATCCCCATCACTAACTAAAGTGGAACACGAATATGAATGCACCTTTGTGAACCAACCCCGCATTCATTTCTGATTTGTTGTTTGAATTAGAACCATTATTGTGGTCTATTAATTCAGTGAAACTCGCTCTAACTGTGAGATCGCTTAGCTCACCAGATTTTAGAATTTTTTTAGCTAGTATTACAACATCACTATCATGTTTCTTTGAAACATCAATTTCCGAATACCCCTTGGACTTCATGTTTCCAACATCGCAGACAAGACACTTCCTTTTCCTTTCTCGAACAACATGCATACACTCTAGGATAGTGATATTAAAAACAAGCCCGTACCCGAATTAATGCTCATCCACGGTCCAAAAATATTGTATGAAATATATTGTAGACAAATATCTTCAATGTCTAGAAATCCACTATTACCTTACGAAAACTAGGAGAAGGAACTTGAAATGATTTGAATATGCTATGTGAAACATCTTGCTTAGGAAAGCGTGTGAATCAATTGGCTTCATATCTAATATTACTCTTGTAAGTGATTTTTCCTTCTATTTTGTTAATGAGAAGAAATGAACAACTATATTCGTGCATACTCCAATGAATTTCCTACATTCAAATGCCGAGACTAAAAGGCTCCCATGATGGTCTACATATTAAATAACATACACATAATTTTGGAATTATGTTACCCAACAATTGACACCTCTATGTTGAGTGGTGCTTAATTGTCCTGAATACTATCAAATGCTTAATGCTCTTTTTTCAAAATGATGTGACCGTGTCTTCATGGCAATAATTGTCATATTGTTTATAATTATTACTAGGGTCATTGGTGCGCGCCTCCTTTGGTAGGTTAAGCACGTGCGCGCTAGCCTAAGGTGTCTACCTTTGTACTGAGAAACCAAGAAAGGATGTTGTTGTTCCTCAAATGCGCAAGTAAGTGGATTTTCCATTCAGCATTGTGGACTAGATGAAGATGAAAAACATAAATGTTAGAATGTGGGATGCCCTGACCATTCCATCCCAACACGACTTGTTGCATGAAGCTCGACACAAATTTTGCGTAAGACCGATCCGCCTATTCACAAACCATGCGCTTCGTCACAATATCTACCAAGAAGAGGAGAAGTAAGTAAGTAAAGTTGTTACAACCCCACCCTTTTATATGTCTTTGATCATAAGAAAACATCTTGTCCATAACTGCATGATTGACTTAGGTGCTAGTAATTGTCACACGTAAGAAAATTGCGATGTCTTAGGTATTAAATATAGCCCTTTCGACGAAAGGAGTCTTGCAAATTGATGGTTCAACTATCACTAATTTGGGAATCATCAAGGATCTTGAGTTAACCCTCCATGCATGTCTAGTTCTGACAATAACTCAAGACGTGTCAATCATTGATCTGCCCCCTTTGTTTGCCTTATGTTCATCAAGATATTTTACCGCTAAAGTGGGTGGTTGTCTTCTGATTAGTCTCATATGTTACTCAAGACAAGGTATGGTACCTGGTTTACCATACAAGCTAAGCCAATATTTTCCTATCATGTAAAGTCATATGTCCCATCTCCTCTCCAAGCCAACTGTTTAATCCAAGAAGAAAAAACTTCGGTTTATGAAGAGCAACCTCTTGCACCTTCTATTCCTGATCTATTACTTGATAAGTGGGTGGAGAGGCACCATAAATTTGACCCATATGCTAAAGAGTTGGAAGCTTATGAAACTGGGCTTGGTACTTACTACATTCTTGAAGAAGAAGTTGTGTTGTCGCGCGCACTCAAGCAAAGTGAAGAGAACCCTGGTCTGTGGAAGTTATACTTTGATGGATCCAGAAGCATAAATGACGCGGGAGTAGGAGTTGTTCTCATTTCCCCTAAGGATGAGAAATTATTCTTCACACATAGGTTGTAGTTTACATGTTCTAACAATGTGGCAGAGTATGAGGCATTGGTGCATGGTTTGCTTATTGCTGAAAAGAAGAAGATTAAGGCGTTGCAGATCTTTGGGGACACATAATTGGTTATCCACCAAAGTTACCAACAAGTGTGCAACGAAGAATAAGATTCTAAAAGCTTATAAACATAGAGTTTGGGACCTCCTTGAGAGATTTGATGCTCTAAATCTGCAGGTGGTGCCACACAAAATGAATAAGGAAGCTGATCAAATGGTTGCGCTTGGTTCGCAATTCTCTCTTGTTGAGGAATTTTTCAAAGGAAATACTCAGCACATTAAGATGGTGATTAGACCATCCATCCTAGATAACAACATCACTTGACAAGTGTTTGACGATGATGCGTAGATTGTCTAATTCATCTAGAATGAAGTTGAGTTCTCATCAAGCATGCAAGCCGACTTACATGACAACTATGGTGACCAAGTGATTCAACTGAAGTCAAATAAGTTGCCTAAAGGGCTGATCACCTTAGAAATTTTTTTAGCCTTGATGATGGGTTCAAGGGTGAAGAAAAGTATATGTGCATTGTGCAAGAAGCGCTCTCTAGTCACTATCGCACTTAGAAAGGAGTTACCGATCAAGAAAGCTTGCGTATGCACAATGAAAAAAATGCCTTCATCTCTCTTTATCAAAAATACAATGATATCTTCTCATGGGAGTATGAAGACCTTAAAGGTTTTGATCCAAGTGTTGCTCAACACTCCATTGACCTTGATCTTGGTATCAAGCCCGCTGACAAAAGAAGTGACCAAGAAATCCAAAGATAAAGCCCCTCATGAGAAATGAGTTATCAAAACTCATTGAGGTAAATATTATTTTTCCCATCAAGTACTCTACCCGGGTCACGAATTTAGTTCCGGTGCATAAGAAGAACGATTAAATCAGACTTTTGTTGATTTCAGAGATTTGAACAAGGCATCTTGAAATGATCATTATCCTTTGCCCTTAATGGAGTAGATTCGCAGCATCGTGGTCAACGTGCAAATATTTTTAATGTTGGATGGGTATTCAAGTTTCAATCAGATCCTGGTCAAGGAAGAAGATCAATTCAAAATGACGTTTACAACTAAGTGGGGAGCATATGTGTATCAAAATATGTTCTTTGGTTTGTTAAACGCAGCGCAACGCTTTAACGCGCCATGGACATTGCCTTCAAAGGCTACATAAAGAAGTTCATCTTGGTCTACCTTGATGGCATAATTGTCTTCTCAAAGCAAAGTGCGGATCATATGGCACACCGAGAAAGTCTTTGAGAGATGCAGAAGGTATGGGGTGTTTCTTAACCCCAAGAAGTGTAATTTTGCAGTGACGCATGAAAAGATCTTGGGCCATGTGGTTTCAAAGGATGGCATCACAATCGATTTTGAGCATGTTTTAACCATCCTAGCCCTTTCCTCGGCGCACAAAAAGTCCTTGTAGTCCTTCCTCGGTAAGATAAATTTTGTTAGGCATTTTATTCCTAACTTTGTAGGACTGGTTCAGCCCATCACCCTGATGCTCAAGAAGGACATAACTTTTAGATGGACAAAAAAGGAAAGGAAAGCTTCAACAAAATCAAACAAGAGATTGCTTGCGCCAACACTCATCAACCCGAATTACTCAAAGGATTTTATCCTTTATGCTTATGGCGCTGATGTGAGTGTTGCTACTTTCCTAACACAAGAAAATGAACAAGGGCTGGAACAACTAGTGGATTTTTTCCGCCGTACATCGAAGTATTATGAATTAAGAAATAGTTATACAGAGAAATAGGGTTATACCTTCATGTAGGTGCTCAAAAATTTCAAAAGTATGCTCGCCACAAATCATATTAAGGTGTTAGTCTCCCACTCTTATGTTAGAGACTTCATCATGGGAGCAGAAATTAGTGAAAAGAGAACACGATGGGTGACCAAAATCATGGAGTATGATGTGACTATCAATGCCACAAATCTAGTAAGAGGTAGCGCGCTTTGCAAACATCTTGCTAAGGACGCACACATTGAACCCGAGGCTTCCATGTTTTGGATGAGGACCTTCCGTGCGCAGAACTTGAGTAGAATACAGATCCTGGTGCGCGTGCAACTGGATGAAGAACATGATCACATTCCTTTCCGAGGGTGCATACCCTCCTGACTTAAATAAGGCAAAGAGAAAACATCCGAGGTTATAATCTATCCCTTATGTTTTGATTGATGGACTTCTCTTCAAGAAGAATCTTGACAATGTGTTGTTAAGGTGTATCAACGGTCTTGCAGATGAAAAAGTGTTAGTAGAATTTCACGATGGATTCTCTGGTGGACACTTCTCTGCCAAAACTACAACAATGAAGATCATAATGGTAGGTATCTTTTGGCCTACTCTATTTGCATATGCACATAAGTGGGTCACAAAATGCAAGGAATGTGATTTCTTTCGCAGAAAAGAGAGATTGACAACGCTTCCCCTCTAACAAATCCAAGCAGATCGAGTCTTTTATGCAATGGGTCTCGACTTCATAGGCATGATCAATCCACCTTCAAGCGCTGGACATAGATGGTTACTAACAGCTATGTACTACTTTACTAGATGGATAGAAGCCCTCGCGCTCAAGGAATCAACCGAGTCACTCATCTTTGAATTTCTCGAAGGTATAGTCACAAGGTTTGGCATTCCTCAAACCATGATCTTTGATAATGCAAAATCCTTCCTCGCACTAAAATCACCGATTGGGCTCTAAATATGGGCATCTATATGAAGACTTCTTCCAACTATTACCCTCAAGATAATGATCCGGCATAGTTGTGATGCTCGTTTAAACAAACCACTTGAGACCCAAGAAACAACCTAGGGTTAGCTAGAAAATTTAGGGGATAATTTTTTTGATCGAAGTGTCCACAACAAAGCTGCAAGACAACAGTTGGCCATTGGCGGGTTCCGGACAAAACCAATTTACCAAAACACATGTTTCCTTTATTAACTAATATCAAGTTCACAAGGTTCAAATTTTAGGGTTATATGTTTTAGTTAGGTTCAGGGAGTAATTTACCCCATACCCACTCTCTAACAAAGCTCAAAGTTTCAATATGATTTTTCTCATACTTAACGCTTCCAAAATTTTCCTAAACCATTCCCAATGGATAGGAAATTTTCTCACCTTTTCGGTGATATAAAGAAGTCCTCCTAACTCCTTGTAGAACTCAAGATATGAGCGGGTGGAGTTCTTAGGTCAAATTTTCCCTAAAATGACATGTGTCAAGAGGTGGGGAAAAATGCCTTGAACGGGTTGGTGGGTCGCGGGGCGGCTTAGGGAATTTTTCCCATTGTGCGGGCTTCAAGTCACAAAACATTTCGCTCCTCCGCGGTCCGTCCAGGGACACGTGGCACTTGACAAGCCACCGGACGGACGACGGAGAGGGAGGCGGAGTGGCAGGGGGAATTAGCGCATTGCGCTCGAGGAGGAAAAGGGAACAAAAGAACGCGCGGGTCCCGCGCGCCGCGAAGAAGAGGATCGAGGGGAAGACGGAGTTACGGGCCGCAGAGAGAATTTTTGAAATTTTCCAAAGGCCGAAACCAAAATAACAAAGGGTTCCCCCATGCCACCTGTGGTGCCATGTGGCACCCTCTCATTCGTCAGCTGGCCGGCGGTCCAAAATGGAAAGTTTTCCCAAAATTTTTAAAAGGTCAAGTTCAAAAAGGGAATCACACCTCTGCCGTAGCCCCAAGAGGACATGTGGCGCCCTCCTCGATTGGGCTGGGTCGACGGAAGAAAAAGTGAAATTTTCCCAAGTCACAATTTTTCCCAAAACTTTTCTAAGGAAAAATGACGGGAAATTTTTGGGTTGCGGGCCCGCCAGGGAAAATTTTCCCAAATTTTCCCGCCAAGGCACAAAAACTTCCAAGTGCCATAACTTGAGCTAGAAAGCTCAATTTTGGGCAAACGAGACTTTTGGAAAGCTCTCGATGCCCTCTTTGCACAAGAACCATAAATTTTACTTTTTGATAAGTTTTAAAGGGTCAATTTTACAAAAATGATCTGCAGGCTTTTAATTGGCAAACTGGAAATTTTCAACTTTTCAATTTGATTAAATTCGGTTTCCTCCTTCACTCAACATGTCGAAAGACATGGAGTATTGATCTAGGGAGGGCCGAGAGTGTTTTCGGAAGGTTAATTTGCTCAACATTTTCAAGTTGAATTTTGTTCAACAAGTGACAGAAAAACGACTGGGGAAAATATTGTGTTCAAATTTGCAATGTATAATTTATCTTCTTAAGTTTCCTTTGTCAATTTGAATTCCTTAGTGTCTTAGCATGCTAAACCATAACATTTTTAAATTGATTATTGAGTTCAAGGTCTGAACTATACATTTTTATTTAAATGAATTGCTAGTGTAAAGTTTATAACAGTTGATTTTTTCTTCTAAATCTGTATGTCAATTTTTTTCATTTAAATGTGTATATAGTTTCTAAACTAGTCTAATACATTTGCTTGATTAAATCAACCATTCATTTCCAAGTTAAATTGCAGTTCTGATTTCAATTCTAATGTACATTTCAAAGGAGAAACAATATTGTATAGTTCCCACCTACGTGTTTCTTCTTCTTGCAATTAAACAGAGATTCCATTCACAATAATAATTCAATTCCAATACAACCATGCAAGTTTGAGAAAGATAGTGCATTCCTTTATTTGTTTAAAAAGAATTACAATTTACAACTTCTCTTTTCCATTTGGTTTCAAATACAGTTTATAAATTTCACAACACTCTTTCACATTCCTTTTCAAACAGAGAAGGGAATATAACTCTTTACATTTCACATTTCACTTTCAAACTTTCCTCATCAATACAAGCAACTTCTCATTACAAAAATTATACAATTCATCCACTTCAAAGTGGGAAGGAATACAATAAACTTGCTAATAACAAGAATTGTCAACTGTACATTTCTTTGGCTTCAAAGCAACAACATGCTCCATTTCTTTTCTCCAAATTGATCACAACAAAGAGGGGGAAAGGCAATGCTCTCCACCCAACCAAGACATCCAATGAAAGGAGAAGCATTCCTTCATCATTGGCCCCCGAGCCCCAACCAAGATACAATAGAAGGTGCAATTCAACCATGGCAACAATTGGCTTCCACACACAACATTATTTCACATACACATTTCCTTTTTAAAACACAATGCAACACCAAAAGCAAACAACAGTTCACAACTACATTTTAAAACATTTCAAAGTAGAACTCAAGCTTGATCTTGCAAGCCAAAGGAGCAAGGCCTATGGGGAAGCTACTTATGCCTCCCAATTGGGAATTGGGCATCCACCAAATACAAACCGCCAAGTAATTCATCACACACATTTCCTTATGCCCCCACAAAATCCCTCCTTATGCCCCCATAGATTCTCTCCTTATGCCCCCACAAATTCTCCCTTATGCCCCCCACAAAGTAAGAAATGCAAGCTATTTATTTTCCATGGTGGATCCCAACCCCAAACTCCCTCCACAAAATTATGATGCCAATGGAATTCCCTTATGCCCCCACAATAATTCCCCATAGCCTTCGTCCACACCTTCCCTAAGACAGTCTACCCAACCAACCAACAAATAAACAAACCATGCATTTTCCACACAACACAACAAGAGAATAACAGAAATAAAAAGAATGTTAAGTCCCTACCTTTTCATGGTTATTTTGCTTCCCATCTACAAGATTTCCAAGACAAAAACACAGCTCCAAACAACAAGCTTTCCAAGGCAATAACACAACTCCAAAACTAACTTCCTTCAAAAACAAGAGCTCTCCCAAGAAAATGCGCCCCCAAGGAAGGATGCAAAATGATTGAACAACCCAAAACAAGAAGAGAGTTTCAAATATATAGAAGAGGAAAGAAGAGGATGATGTGGATCCATGTAGGATTCCACATCATACATCCTCACAATCAACACAAAAGACAAACTCCAAACTCCAAGGCTCAATAAAGAGGTGGGTGAAGAATGATAAGTTACTTGCACACTCAAAAATAGCCCACACCTCAAGGGACAACCATTAATTTAAAATGTAAGAAAGTGCAATTAAAACATGCACAAAAAGAATAAAAATGCATTATAAAAGTCACAAATCACATCCTCAACCATAAGTATGGTTGGTAACATAAATTTAGAGGCATGAGACAAGTTTTACTTGTCCAAGCTTCCAAAACAACCCTCAAGGTCAAATTGAATTTCCATGGAGGTAGATTATTTCTTACTCTAAAAATCGACCTACACAAACTCTTACACCTCTTACACATCCCTTACAAATTAAATATAAACAACCAAAAACTCTAATAATTACTTTCCATATCCCAATTTGATTTAATTAAACTTTAAACATATGATCTCTCACATTAATCCATCACAATTAATTAATTAAAAGAAGAGAACACATTACAAATAAAATACATACAACAATAAATAAACATTAACCATAAAAATAAAATACACAATCCATGGTCACATATAAAGGTGATTCCCCCCAATGGAATCTCTAACAAAACAACACACAACACAATAAAACGAGTTGCCATGGTGACCGTGTTGAATTCACCTAGAATTCTATTTTGGTTGGTCTCCAATCCCCGATGTTTTGTTGCGATATTTTTAACCTGCAAAATGCAATACCTCCTTCGGCCTCGTGGCCATATCAGAACATCCAATATGATACAAAAATCACAAAAATCAACTACACAATGAATCACAACAACATCGAAGTCACTTATTACATCATTTGCATTTTTAATCAACAAATATATCCGCATCATAAAATATTCATTTTCCAGATCAAATCACAATATCCAAAAATCACATATCCGACAACATCCATAAAATATCCATGTCCAATAATATATCATCATCCACATGTCAGGTGTCTCTAATAATCATCATGCATCATAATCAAATCAAAATCCACAATAATCCATAATCCAATGTCTAGTAGCATACTAAATCAAAATATAGTAATGTCTATAATGAAATCCATAGTATCGGCATAAGCATCAAAAGGTGTCAAAGGGAAGTAGACACTACAAGAGTCAACAAAAAAGAACCTAATCAGGATCATGAAGTGCATAATGAACATCAACCAGAAACAGTGGCATACAAAGGTCTCGTGCGCTGCTCCGGGAAGATAGAATCACACAGATTAAAAAATGATAGGTACTTTTCCTTACAAGATTGTCTATGGCAAGGAGGCTACCCTTCCTTTGATCATTGGAGTTGAACTCATTGGCGCTTGCCCAACATATGGAGCTCGAAGGCGCAGACCAAAGAGAAATCAGAATGACAGAGTTGGTCAGTCTTGAAGAATCAAGAAACTCTACCATGATCAAGCTAGAACAACATCAACAAACAACAAAGAAATGGTTTGTGAAATGCCTTGCCTCAAGCTTTCAATGTTGGGGACTTGGTTTTGAAATGGGATCTTTGATAGAGCTAAACCAGTGTGCCATTCAAAGTTTGATGCACTTTGGAGTGGCCCAAACATCATACGTTCATTCAAGGAGGCTTAATCTTTTGAGTTAACTCATCTTGATAGAGGCGCGCTACAAATTCCAATAAATGGGATATATCTTAAACCCTTACATTAAGTTTCTTTGCATCGTTTTGTATATATTTGAATAGTTTCAATTCCTCCAAGTGCGATGTGTGCACATTGTTTGTTTGTACATAAGTTTTTTCTTCTTGCATTCTTCCCGCATGTGCTCTTCCTTTTTGCTTCAAGGGTGCCGACAATTTTCAATAGTTTGCATGATTGAGAATACGGTGAAGAAATGATCCTTAAAGTGACTTCGAGGGACGAGTTCTTCAAATCAAGATTAGAATTTCATGATTATATGGTAGACTCCATGCCCAATGGATGCTCTAGGCTATTGATATCCTTCATCTAAAGCAGCAGATGGCCCCGAAAGTCAAAAAAGCTGTTATCAAATAACTCTTCTATTTATTCGAACAACTTACATACATATTCTCGCTCAGAGATCTTCATTACAAGTGGCACGCACCTCAGTTGTCTCCTTGGCACAATCACTTGGTCACTATTTCCTCGCGTGCCCTTGTGTACTTCCACTTCTCCCTTTTCCCTTTTCCTTTTCCTCTTTGTTCCACTCTTGTCTTGTGCGCATCTTACGCACACTCACCTTCTTCCTAGTAGATATTATTCCGCATGCACACCTGCAATTGCTTCAATCAACTAAGTCCCTAGCCATCTCTTTGCCCGCCCCGCACATTACCTTGTGATAGTTATGTTTTGAACATACGTTTTCGCTCAACAATTTTCCCCATTTCCTCCACGCGCATGCCTTCCTTTTGTCATCCTCCTGTGCCTCATTCTTCTGCGCACATACCTTTGCGACCTCATCTCGCACCATTATGTGCCACATCATTGTCTGACACGCTTGAGTGTGCCACACACAACCTATAAAAGCGTGCTAGTTGGGCGCTGAATCCCTGTAACAAATCAATGAGTGACACGTGGTAGAAACAACAAGAACATTTACATAGTTGGCCGTCCTTTCATCCAATCCACATGCGCCACGTGTTTTACGTGCACAGGCGGCTCTGACAATCTTCTGACAACCATATATTTTTCTACAGAGCTCCAATCAACGCGCGCCTAGTGTCAATCAATAGTTACGACGTAGGCTATAGTGCTAGATATTCAAATTAAAATTCTTGGTGGATCTGGTAGGTGAGAAATGGGAAAATGTTTTTCGGGCATTAATGAGTAGATCTGATTACTCCAACCACCTAATTTGATCTAATCCACCCTCTTTCCTTCTCCAACATGCCAAAGGACACTGGGAAATGTATTTGTGATTTACATGTAGATTTGTAGGCATTAAATGCTTATTTTTGGTGGTTGTATTTCAAAATTAGGTTTTCCCTCCTTTTTCTCTTTTTCTTCCATCGATTCATTAATAAATGTAAGAGCTGGGCTCATTGTTAATGTTGGACACTTTGGATCCTTATGCACTTTGCTAAGGACTTCATATTTCGTATTCGAGTCAAAGACCTCTATATCGGCTCTGCATGGGGATATCGGCCTCTTTTGCTATTGTAAGAGTTACGTGCGTTTTTGGAAGTAACTAAGCATCATTTTGTGACTATTCTCTCTGTCCTAAACGTGTTTGTATTCTTTCTTCTTGCCATTCTTTTACATTGTATGCTTGTTGTGACATTATACGTTCCTTGTAGTTCCATTTTTAGTTGTGTTCCATGAAACTGATCTGGAAAATGCATTTTAGTTGTGCTACAGTGCCTAGCCTTCTTTCACGCCTTTCCCTTCATTTTCGCTCGGAACATATAAGTGTCCATCCCTCTTTTTAGTGTTACCGCCTTTCTTAGATTAGTTTTTCTTCTGTTATCCTTATATCCCGGTCCATTGGCATTTTTAGCTTAGTTTTCCCGTTCAGCATAAGGAGTAGTAGTAGCAATAGAAATAGATAAAGGAACCGACCTTCTCCAGATATCTGTCTCAAGTGCGCAAGGTCCCACAACTTGGAGACGGTTCTATTGTTGTCTCAAATGACTCGATTCTTCTAGATCCGAGACACGAGTGCACATTTGAACAACCAATAGTAGATTCTTGGTAAGATGCCTCGCTTCCTTCAAAATAGAGATTACTAAAATTATTTACTTTCTCTAGAAAGGATGTGATCTGTTGATCATCATTAAACACCTGCGAATTTTCCGAGTTGTCATATATGCTTGGTTGAAAAATCACTTCAATAGTATATTTTTCTTTTCAAACTCGGGATGGGGGATCATTAGGGAAGTTCAGGCTAATAGAGAATTTTCTTTGTCATTTTTATTCCATGGAATAACTTCGATTGAAAAGGAATCAAATATTTCAATGAGGTCCCACACTTTATTTCTGTAATGTTTTAGAAAATCATTCTTCACTTGAAATTGATTCCCGACTTGCTTCACAACCAATTCTATGTCACCCATTGCTTTCAAATTCTTGATTCCTTTTTCTTTAGTAGCTTGAAGGCCATTTATCAAAGCTTCATATTTTGCGGTATTATTTGTGTTTGAAAAATGAAGCTTGTACAAAAATGAGGAATTATTTTTGCTTGGTGAGATCGATACTACTCACACGAGATCTTGTAGAGAAAAAACTTCCATCGCATTCAAGAGTCCAACTATCATTAGGATTTTCTTTCATCACTTTACATCCTTTGTCTTCTCTTACATATTTAATCAAATAGTTTCAATACCTTCATCTTTATATAGGATTTCCGCATGAATATCATATGATTTTTGATTTATTTACCTAGCTTTTGATTTAGGTTCTAACTTTTTCATCTCTACCATAACAAGAATAATTACTTACGACCAATCCATTTGAATTTCACCTCTAAGTTCTCTACAAATTTTCCTAGTGAGAAACATTCCATATGATGTAGGAATATTCCCTACTAAGATAGTTATTTTAACTCCCTTTTATGGGTAAGCAACTAAGGCTACTTATGATCGTCTTTAATTTTTCCAATCAAGTGTACTTGTTTTATCTCCATTGAGTAATATGTTCCATAGAATCTTGTACAAGTAAGTCCAAGAGCATGTGATACCTTGGCCAACACGCCATTATCAAATGCTCTAGAATGGATGATGCGATTACTCAACTTGCACCCATTGATAAAAAAAGAGACATAAAAGGGTCATACTTTTCTTTATTGCTAAGTGTTGACAATTATACGATTATGATTTGTTGAACTTGTGGGTGTTTCCAAGATTCCCTTAGAAGTGATTTTAGAGCTACCTTTAATGAACATGATCGATATTTTGAGTTGATCAATATTGGACTTGAGGTATTCTTCTTGAGACATCTTAATCCCATTTTTGTTAATATGATCAATAATGTTGAATTTAGGTAGGGTAGGTGAACTTTGGACTTCAAGAGGAGCTTCCTTTTGAATTGGGGAGATAGGTCTTAGCAATTGTACTAACTTTTGCGGTAGTAGTAACAAAAGGAGAAGTAGTACATGTTGCACTAGTGTTTTTTACAAACACTTTGTCTTGAGATGGACTCAGTAGAAAATTTTCTTTCTTCAAAATGGCCTCTACAATGGACACCTTTGTGGCTTCCCTGTTTTGAGCCTCTTTTTGGGTTTCTTTGTTTTTAACCTTTTATTAGATACTTTCGTGGGATCCTTTACTTCTACCTTTATTTGTTTTTTCTCTTTGTTTTGTGATCTTGTGAAAAATACATAAGAATGACTATTTATCTCTTCAATAGTCTCATCATATTATTCATCAGACACATACTCGAAATAGCCTATGTTATTGTTACCTTCATGCTCTCCATCTTCACATTATGAAATACCCGAATTTCCTTCTTCACGGGCTTCACATTACTTTAAAATTTTCATCGCCAATCTCTTCAATGATCTTGTACTTGGAATTAGTCGTGGGTGTTAACTCAATTGCCAATATCTGCCGAGGGCCTAGAAGCCAATTTTTGTTTGGAACAAAGTTCCTCCTTGGTACATCCTTATAAGGAAGTGTCAATTTGTTTTGTGTGGCCTATTTCTTCATTGGCCAACTTTCGTATCGAGCCTTAGAAGAGTTTTGGCTAATATCTTGGATTTTTATTTTACTAGATATTTTCTTTAATTTCCCGCCATGATGAGATCATCCTCTATTTTAACTACTCGAGTTTGTGCAAGATCCAAGTTCGTAACTCTAGCTCTCCTCAAGAGGAAACCAACTTCCAACAGATTGTTTATTAATGAAGAAACACTTTTATTATTTTCCATAGGCATGGCTCCTTGTGGAATTTTTTAGGATCATATGGTTCTTTCTTCATTTGAGAACATTTTGCCAAGAGTGCATGTGCATCTTCTACATGTTTTATTATTTATTCAAATTTACGTTTCATAGTATCCTAGTTATTGATAGTGCCTAGTCCCAAATGATAGAACCAATCGGCAACACCTTCCTGTAGAGTCTCTACGAACAAGCGAACAGCAACATATTCATGTCCAATTCTAAGGACCCCACATATAATGAAAAATTGCTGCATTTTGATTTTCAAGAGATGTTTTACCATCACCATTGAATTTAGGGAAATTATTTCTATAGCATTTTGAAAGTTCATGAAGTTGTCTAAGAGCCAATGGACCAATGACGGGTCCCTAGGTACAACAACCATCTTAGGAAAGATAGTGTGTAATGGAAGGAATGTGTTAGGGAGAATAGAATCTTGAATGTTTGTGACATCTTCTTTTGGTTTCTTCTCGGGACTTGAAGTGAGACTCACAATATTTCTTGAGCCTTTCCTATTTTTGGGAGTAAGTTTGAAATCATTTTTTTGAAAATCAAATCTTGGATCACTTATTCGCTTTTTCTTTATCACCTCTCGTAAATCTTTTATTAACCATTTTGAAATAAATGATTAATCTTTAGGGTTATGGAGCAGCACCTCAAATAACTCATACCACAACTTATCTTGATCTTCTTATGGCTACAAGTTCGGAAACTATTCTTACAAGTTCCACACGATACACTTCGGATTGTTAAGTAAGCGTGGGGATATATAATGCATAGATTTATAGATCCACTAAAATAAATTGCCAAGGATTATAATTTATGTTTAAACAGTAATAAAAGATATATCACATTACATCATGAAAATTAGAGATTATATTAAGTGAATAACCATGAAAGAAAGCTGAACACGTCACATGAACACGGGATATAAGTGGGAAAACCATGAAAGGTAAAAAAACCCACCCAAAATCACTTATCTTTATTGAGAAAATGAATCTAACCCAACACTCCTACTATTTCCTTGCCTACACAAAAATTCACTCATCATCTCACCTCTAGCTTGCATGACAATTTATTCTTCTTGGTCAACGATCATTTTTCTATCTTTTTCTCTTTGTGTGTCCATTCTTAAAGAGATCACCTTGATTTATATCAAGGCATATGGTCCGGATCACTCGTAATGCTTGACTCAGTTCATGATTATAATTTAACTTTAATTCATAAGACATGACCCTTAGTCTTTGGCGATTTTTCTATTAAGTCAGTTTCCCGCTTAATATTACAACCCCAACACTCACCCTTAATGTTAGGTAAGGAAACATGAACTTAATCCATAAATCTTCACATGAAGATTTAGGCTAACATGTAAATATACAAAACTTGTTCCAAATAACACATGCCAAGTTACCTTTTTGTACAAAAAGAATTACAATCCATAAATCATCTAAGTGATTTAGGCTAGCATGCAAAAAAAAAAATGTTCGCAGATTTGTAATTCCATAGTGTATTAATTTAGTGTTTCATGGGTTTTGCAACTTCACAATACTACTTAAGCATATCATGGAATTATATAAGATGTGAACCGAATGTAAGTGTTATGCGCTTTTAGGAAAGTCATGATTTCTTGCTTTAATGTTATGCAGACTTCAAGAAGCCACAACATAAAACAAGTGTTCCATGATTTTATTTAAAACCACAAGATAATTGTAAAACATGTTTTGCTTTTTTTGGAAGAAAAACATTTTTATGGTACCTGCATAGTGTTCCACGGGTTTATGGAAAAACAAAAACACACAATACATAGGAATAAAGCATATGTCTCAAGATAAAGTGATTACATATGAATTATTTCATAAGATTATCATATCTAATGCTTCACTGGGTATTACAAGTAAGCTTCACATAAAATGATAATTTACTTAGAAAAATGGAAATAGTATAGGAGATTTCAATTGGCATAATCGGACCAATAAGAGGCGACATTGCAAACAATATGCAAAACATGCTCAATCCTCTTTATTTCCCCCTCAAGGGAAACTCTGAAAGGCCAAAGCTCAATTGATTCTAGAGGTGAAGACATCATTCACATGATCATTTTATTTTTCCTATCTCGATTCAAAGTTAGAGATCAAAGTCATCCGGATGATCAATTGAGTCACATTCTACCACTTGATCATTAGATTCAGAGGTGGAGAACAAATTCACCATTTGAATTGCACACCAACTTGATATGATCCATTCTTTAATGTTGATTTGAGTTGTTTTTAAGAGAAATGAAACATTGGCTATGTTGGTCCGAAAATCATCGGGAGGGTAGATTTATGGATAGGCGAGCCAATAGTGTGCGTGGCATGGCCCCTCTTTGAGCAAGCAAGTGAAAGTGGCGGTTTATTACTATTCTACCGGCGGGGAATGCATGCAAGTCCACAGTATTCTCGCCTTCGGGGTTTGGGATCTCGTCCCAGTTGGGGTATTTCCACTGCGAAAAGAAGGGAAAGAAGCGAGGAGAGGAGATAAGATAGATCTAAAGGGAGAAAAGAAATGAATTCTAAAGCAGAAAGGTTAGAGGGTCTATGTTTTGGGCTGGTAGTAAATAGAGCCGAACCTGCTTGCATAGATGAACAAAGCAATACTGATCAACAAATGACAAAAAGTAGAGATAGATCTAACAGAATAAACACACAGATCTGACATAAGAAAGATCAGATGCACATAACACATGTATTCAACACAAAGTCTTAATATTTGTATTAATGTTTTCTTCTATTACAAAAAGTACAAAGCCTTTTCTTCTCACTTCTATTTTTCATCTAAAAAGTGTCCACCACTTGAATACAAAAACATTCAAGTATATATAGAAGGAGAAGGAGAGAGAAGGCAAAAAGAAACCAACGACTTAATTACAAAATATCTAAAAGTCAAATGTTGACTTTGGGGTAACTTGGTGGATAACAACATCCCATGGTGCAACATGGATGATGTCATCATTTATGTCAACATACTTTTAAATATTTTACAAAAATGAGAAGAAAGCCAAGAAGAGGAAGGCTATTCGTCGTTGTCTCGCGGATGGAAAGGGGTATCTGCTTCTGGTCAGGAGAGGAAATGTGGAATTGAGCCCGGTACTCCATGAATTTGCTAATCATCGGTTGAATTTGATCCTGGGTAGGACCCTTGGTGTGATCACCGATGACTTCACAAGTCTCCTGTTCATCTCTGAGATTTTCTGGGAGTTTGAAGTACTCATTTCCTGCCTCCATCAGGTAACCCACGAAGTCACGGCAAGCCAGAAGGTTGTTGATGGATTCCGCGTCAAAAGTAGCTTCTGAGCCTAACCCTTGCAAGACGATCTCTTTGAAGAGCCGAATGGTTTCATCTGCCTTCCTCAAGGCGTATGAAGGAGTGAGCAATCCTGGAGACATTCTCAGGACAATTTGCTCCATTTGATGCATTGCATCCAAGGCTTCCTCTTTGACTTTGTCTATCTTCTCCAAGACAAATTCCATCTGATCGACCCGGTAATCCAAAGCAGCAAGGACTTTGTTGGGTGCTTTGGGGTGATCGAAGACGCCGAATTTCACTAAGTCATTGACTGAGCAATTGAGCATCTTCTGGAACATCTCATGTTGTAACCTAGCATGGTCCAACTCTTGGGAGATAGGTCCCACAATCGCCTGGAGTTCCTTGTTCGCCTGACCAATATTCTGATATAGCTCAGTGAACTTCACGATTACTTCCTCACTATCTTTGAGGATTTGGTCTCTCTAGGCGGATACTGCCATGCCTTGTTCGCCAATCTTGGCATATTCATTTATCTTTTCTGACTAAGGGCCTCAGGAGTTTCAGTGGCAGTTGTAGGAGGTGCACTACCCATTTTCTGCAGGGCTTGGAGAAGATGTTTGTTTTGTTCTTTCAGTATCCTCTTCTCTTCCTTTGCTTCCTGAAGCTTCTTGCAAAGGGCATCCACTGCAGATAAGGCCTCTCCTTGCAAGGCTCTCGGAGGACATTCCCATTGTGACCTGTGTCACTGTATAATCTGTAGGAGACAGATCCTTTTTATCCTTTGTGGGATCAGGGTACGCGATCTCCATTACTCTTTCACCTGAGGCGCTCTGAGAGAAGCGGGTTATTGGATTTTGCTTCTTAGCTCCTTTTGTTGGAATGACAGAGAAGTCCATAGGTGCAATGGGGACTTTCCTCTTGTGTTGGCTCAGGTGTTGGGAGATCCATGTTGGACTTAAGGGAGTGGGACTAGAGGGAGAAGAGGGAACAGCGGAAGAAGAAGGGGCAACTACATTGTACTCGAGGAAATGGGTTAAGACGCTTGGCGGTGACATTGATAAAGAAGCCGAACCTCCAACGCTCACAGGGGTAGGAGTTACTGTAGGAGAGGAAATTGTGGGGCGGAAGGGAGCTGAGAGATGAGGGAAGAAATACTGGGGGACAACTCCGTGAGGGAAGAGAAGATGGAGGAAGAGGAAGGGGGAATAATAGAAGATGGGGGAGAAGACACAACCAAAGGAATGGTTACTCGAGAGACGTGAGGAGGAGAAGGAGGAGCGAGAGAAGGAGCGGTGGGAACCTCAGTGGTTACAACAGTGGCAACATCCTGAGTGGATGTGCCCATTGGAATACTTACCGCCGCTTCTTTCTCTGGAGATACAGGCGCACGACCTACTCCTGGGTGGCGGAAGGAGGACTCTCGGGAGCTTGCTCTTGGGTAGTGCTTGATTCCCCTTCCTTATCTTTTCATTTGCCCTTTGGCAAATGTTTGACTGGCAGTGCATTACTTAAGGGAGACATGGTGAAGTCTACCCCAAGGTAGATGAGACCATTAAATCTGCACCAATGTTCTGTGCACTGAGTGCCTTTAACCCTTTCCTCGATAGTCTGAGGTGCCCTTGTTCTGTCTATTTTGGAAAATGGCTAGTTGTCCCCGTCCATATCTAGATAGACCTGATCAACTTCTTGATCAGTCGTTTGGAAACCTTTCGGGACAATGGCCACACCATACTGGATGATCTCTGCTAAGGCCAGGCGGGAGTGGTCTTTCCTCCTGAGCTCGACCTCGTGGTACAGGTCAATGTAGATATCCTCGATCTGTGGGACGTGGATCGGATCGAGCTTTGCCTTTGGGAGGTAATTTCGTGGATCAAAGGTCGGCCTTGCTAGGAAATTGTGCTTCAGATTGAGCAGCTCCAGTTCTGCAAACATTTCCGGGCCTTGGTGTGAGAAGTGCAAGTGTACCTACCCACTGTGAGGGGGAAAGGAGTTCCACCCTTCTTTCTTTTAGGCACTTCTCATGATATGTGATGAGCTGTCTGGACAGCTCCAATAGGATCAACTTCGGCCCCGCATATCTTGGCAACTTGGTGGGCTCCCCAAGAAGTTGGCGGCTCTGAGATAAGTAAAAGTGGGGAATTGCGTAAATAATGCCCCCACTTCTCTGTTGTGGTCACAATGCTCTTGGTTGTTCGACTGTGAGTCATATTGGGCCTCAAAAGGTAGATGATGCCGTAGAAGAAGGCATCGTTGATCTTGGTGAACTACGGAATGTTGTTTTCTAGTTTCAATTCTGGATAATATTCATATATTTTCACCTGGGGCCATACCCGCATCGGCTCAGTGCCGGATAATCTCTCTCAGAGGCAGAGCAGCGTAGACAACGTAGGAGTTCATGTAGAACCTCCCGTTGTTGAGAGTTGTTGGAGTTGTTCGGAGATGGTGCTGCTGATGATCTCTGCCCACTCAAAACGCTGATCAGGCACGTTTTTGTTCATTGTCTCCAGATACCTAAGCATCCACTTGTGGAAGTAATGGGCGTCAGGAAGCCCAAATACCCTACTCAGGAAGGTAATGGTGTCGCTCAACTCTTTTGAGAAGTCACTCTGATGAATAACCTAGGGCCACCTGGTTATTACCTTCTTATTTTTAGGTACACTTCGTTCATCAACTGCATGCATTTGTCTTCATTTTCATCCCATGCCTTTATGCAGTCTTCCTAGCTTACTACCACAAAGTGCGATGATGGGGAATACCCAACATAATTTCAAAATGCCGGGCAGTGAGGTTGATTATAACCTCGCCCTTTTCGTTCTCGACACACCTCGTGTCCTTATTATAACAGTGGGCCACCACCATCATGAATTCGTTATTCACCGCGCTTACGGGAATTCCCCCAACGAAGTGTAGACCACTACCAACCAATTTGTCCATCCAAGGACTGCCTGTGACCCTCTGGTTTTGGCCCAAAAATCTTCCATGTCAATGTGGCCAAGTTCAGCATCCCTGATGTCTAAGTCACATTCTGCATGGGACTCGGGCATCCTGACCCTTTGATACTTATACTTCATTTCTTCCTCTATGAGTTTGGCCTTACCCTTTGACTTGGTTGGCCTCTTGCTTGATGAAGACATGTGCGAATCTGAGTTTAGTTGCTGATCTGCAAGAAGAAGGAGTGAAGTCCAACGCAGAAGAGCCATGTTAGCTGTTAGATTATCCATCAAATCTTTGTAGAAAGAAGAGTTAGCATTTTTAGAAGCCTCGGGGCACAGAGGCACAAGTATATCTTTGCGCAGCGGTGCAAGGTCGAAAATCAAGGCGCAATGATGCAAAGTGTTGCAAGGAAGAAAACAACGCCAAAGGGCGCATGGCGCAAGAAAATTACACATAACATTCGGTGTTCTTTGTCGAAGGATTCGCGCTTACGCCGTTGTGTAAGGTTTAAATTGGGTGCAAATAATTCTTGTGTTACAATGCGGTAGGATGTGCCAATGGCACAGATATGGAACGTGTTGCAAAGAGTTTTGGTGTGCAAAGGGCGCGGGATTAAATGTTGTATCACTGACTTGAGGTGTGCCAGTTCTTAGCCTTTGGCGCGGCGCAGAAAATGCTTGCATAACATTCAGGTGTCAATGTAGGCGGGATTGCGCTTGCGCATGTGTTAGGATTTTAAGAATTTCAAAGGGCGCAGGGAGGGTGCATGCTGCAGGTAGGGACAGTGCGCCCTTTGGCGCGACTGTGTTTTATGCAACAACGCGTTTGTTTGCGCCAAGGAGAAAGCCGTGGGTTTGGATTTGTGATACTTGAGATTTTCTTTCTCCGATTGGTTTTTTGTGGTTTTTGGGCTCTTTAGCATAGATCCGGACAGTGAGGGGGAACAAAGCAAAGAGGATCTTGGATCATTTTTGAGACAAAGCCCTCCAAGCCAGCAGATCTGGGAGGAGGGCGGAACTGATTTGGGGGGAGCCTCTTAGGTTCATTTGTTTATTTTTTATAACAACCACCACCTCTGAAAACAACACAGAAAACCAACAGACAAATACCACAAGACAAGCAAGGACCACTTACCAGGTATATATAGAATGGAAGAAACGATGTGGGGTCCACGAATGTGACGTAAAGCGACACGGGGATGACAGGAGCACTGACAGGTGCAGAGAAAAGAGATTTTCACGTGTTTTCAATTGTGAAAATGACAGGTCGGATGCGCCTATTTATAGCAAAAGGTGTAATAAATGCGCCACCAACTTTTTCAAAGGGCGCACAAAAACGAATGCCAACATTAAAATTTGTGCGCCAATGGCACGGATTTGGAACTGTTGACATTGATTTGTTAGCGCCTTGGCGCATCGATTAGGGGCGCAACATTTTTGATGTTGACAGGGTGGCACATGCGCCATTGGCACAGTTTTAAAGGGCGCATCAAGGGAAGGTGCAACATTTTTGATGTTGACACGACAGAGGGTGCACCAAAGGAATAAAGGGGGCGTAAATTCATTTTATGTTGCATGAACAAAATCTGCGCCCACCAAAAAAGGACCAAAAGACTTAGTTCGAAAAACCAGATTCACCGAAAAGGGATGTTATGCCACTCCGAACGCTAAGGGACCTCGGTGGGGAACCAAAACAAAATTTCGGTATGGTTACTTGCAAAATTTCCCTTGTCAATTTTACAGGATAACAAGTTGTCACTAAGAAGTAGAATGCTTCCTTTGACACCCATATGAAGTCCATCAACAACTTTTCCCGACTTCAAAGCTTCCTTTGTTGCTTTCTATAGTTTTTCATATTGATTGTTCCTTACTACTCCAAGTGATTACACTGCGCATTACACTTGAGACAAGTATATCTAAAAGTAGACATTCTATCTACAATATCGTCAACATGGTTATAATCGAAAAAATAAAATAGTTCACATTAAATTACTAACATAATAATACAAAACATAATTGATTATACCTCAAAGTCCCTTTTTCCATTTTCCAATGGTTCTCACAAGTATATTGCATGAATATTTAGAAAAAGTCCTAGTAAAATAACTTTATCAAATGTAGGTTTATAATCAATGATGCCAACTCTTTAAAGTAAGTCAAGTAACATATAGCAACATACTTGTGGTCTTGACATACAATCATGCTTAAAAGGATGATTTAGTAATATTAAATTAGTAGATTTGAAACATTGGATCTTAATGTATTTTTGATTTTAAGAATTAAATTCTTATTGCTCCAAGCAATAAAGAGATCATATGATGATAAAAATATGATTGTTTTCAGATTCAACAAGACATATTTTGTAAATTAAGGTCTTGAAAGAAGCAACTAGTCTTATTCAAAGTTGTAAAGACTCATCCTTTTCCAATTACATTTAAATGATGAGGTGTTTCTCAATACTTAAGAACATATGATAAAACCCTAAACTTTATAAAGAAAATAGTATGACTAACTAGAGAAGGCTAACACCATTGTCACCTATATTCAAGCTCCAAGTCTATGAATGTAACACTAATGATCAAAGCTTAAAAGCATGCTAAGAATGTAAACTAAATGGAATCAAACACTAATCTACAAAACATCCTTACTATGTATTGAATTGCTAAACTAACAAAGACCTAAATAGATCTAAGAGGGCAATCAAATTGGGATTGTTGCTACTCAAAACAAGGTGAAATGGTCTCTCCAAATGACTACAAGGTCATTTTGAATACCCATCTACTAACCCCATTGAAGACTTTAGGCAAGGATTGAACTTGGCTATAAATCATATTTCTTATATGAGATGTAAATCAAAGTAGGTTTTAAAGTTTAAAGGTATGTGGTTAGTCCTTTTTATATTCTTTCCTTTGAGGAAAACTAGCATCTTGGTGCATGTGGGACAAAAAGCAAAAACTAGATTAAGGATTGCTAATCATTATTATACTTTTATAATCACAATTAGTGAATTATCAAGTGATTAAGATGTGATGAGCCTTAATCAACAACATAGGGTCAATTAGGAGGCTAGGATAAGATTTTAAAGCTTCTTTGAGATGTTGTGGAAGGAAGTGGGGTGATTTTGAGTGGTTGGAAGAGGGGTTTGAGCCAATAATAGGGTATATTGACTAAAAACAAGAACAAAATAGGCTTAATTAGCTAATAATCGCTAATTGTGTGTTTAGAAGAGGATTTTGTCTTATGATTTGTCATAAAGTAACATCCACGAATGCGAAAGAGGCTAGGTGCAATCAACATTGTGTTGTTAATTGACCACAATGGTAAGAAACTTTAGTTAATTAGCGGAAATCACTAATTATAACGGAAATGGTACGAATGAGAGTGATTTGTGTGCATTTGGCAATACGATTGCAAAAATAGAATTTAGGTGTTTACATTTGCCCCTATTTGAGGTGAAATAAGTAACTTCACTTCAAATATAGTAGACATGTATAAGCAAGTAAATTTTGAAGAAAAATTAGTAGAATGAAGTATGCCCCCTCGAGTGTCGATGGGGTGATAGAAGAAGTCAATTGATGATTGAAAATATGATTGAAATGAATAGAAGAAATAAGGATAAAAATAAACATGGTTGTTTATTGCCCCTGGTGATTTAGAAGAAAATTAGTAGTGATAATAAATGATAATGGAGACAAAATGATAATGGAAAATATATGACAAGCCCAATCTTTGTATCCAATATTTCAATAAGCAACTTTGTTGTATCATTTTTCCCCTAGATCTACATCATCAAACTCTATTGAAATAAACAAAAGTGTAAGATAACATGAAATACTAAATTACTAACATTTTTCATTGCTAAAAATGCGTAACTCCATGCAACATACATAATGGAATGCAATACGAGGAAGTAAACCAGCTAACCTAACAGAGAAACTAGTACAATCACACATAAACAAACAACGTTCAAGACAATTGCACCAATATTTTTGTTATCAAGCAGTAGTTCCCAAATGTTCGTGTTGTAACGATAAGGGTTGAATGGTGCTCTAAGCAAGGATACATGCGAGGGAAAAATGGTGGACACAAGTAGTCCCATGGAAAGCATTCACGCACTATGACACAGTCTTGGGCAACTCATCATTCATATTGTTGGAGTACTTACATAGTAAGCAGGCCCAAATTTGTTGTAGGTAGACCACAATGATCCGCAAGTCATTTGAGACAAGAACAAGCAAGAACCTAAGAAATATGTTTTTGTAAGACAAATTTCGATGTTCGAGGACAATGTATTGTTAACGCTGAAATCACAGCACCCCCAAATGAGCTCTAAAAATATAATTTTCTAAGGAAGACTCATTTGGTGTGATTTGCATAATATTGGACCATCTCTCAAGTGTAGGACTTCGGACTTGAGATGACCCTCTGGAGAAACCCGAGTTCTTCTTCCCGATCCTAATGCGAAATGACGTCTAACTACACCTATCCTAACAATTCCAAGGGACTAAGGAGATAGAGAGAGCATGAAAATAAAAAAACCTACACTACGAGAGGTGATAGCACCAAGAAAAGGGAAGTGCTGGTCACAATCTCACTGCTTGAAGTGGAGAGAGGTGAGAAGAGGAGAGGGTGGACAAGATGCACCACAGACTAGAGATAGATTTCACACAAAACACCACTTCAAAAACCCATTAAACACAACTCCTAGGACCTGCAACAAACATCAGAATATGCACTTCAGTATACTCTGTGATGGTGAGAGGTGAGAATAGACAACAAAATGAGAAAAGGATGAACAAAATGCATCACGAAACATATTTTATTGCTCTAGAGTTCACACAATGCACCATTAACAGGCAAGAGGCGGAAAATGCCATTACAAAGCCAAGGGAGGAGGCTTAAACTCCACATTCGACCTTGGAGAAGAAAGCGAGAGGGGGGCCGGGGAGAAGAATGAACAACATTTTACAATGAATCCTGCCCCTATATTTATAGATTTGATCGGAGAGAAGAAAGAGAGAGGGGGTGGGGGAGAAGAATGAACAACATTTTACAATGAATCCTGCCCTTGTATTTATAGATTTGATCAGAGAGAAGAAAGAGAGAGAGAGAGAAGAAAGAGAGAGAGAGAGAAGCGGAAAAAATAGGTTGAAACTCAACCACTACTGTTAATGCTTCTGATAAAATTTGCTCCCAAATCCATCTTTACTACATCAGTCCTTGGTTCGGCATCTTGAAGGAAGAGGAAATGGCGGAAACAGATCGAATCCAATCTGGTTGTTGAGACAAATGGATCATACATTGAAGGCCCGAAGACATTTCCTCCATCTGGTTGGTGAGGCTGAGATCTTTCCAACGACATCGATTTGTAATATTTCAAGGTCCGAGTCGAAAGATATGCCCCTTCGAAGTTTGTATCGACGATCCGCACGAATGGACCGGGAAAACAGCAGTTTGAAAAATGTGTCCGCTTTTGATAATGTGGGACACGTGGCAGCTAGATTAGAGCAAAAATTAGGTTTGCGGGCTCATAATTTATCTTTTCCCCTTTTTCCGTTAAAAGTAAATTTTCAATTTTCCCTCTGACTCTCAGCCTTGGCTTTGACTCGAGTTCTAACGCCGACTTTTTCCTCTTCCTCGTTACGGAATGCGTGCTCGTAGGTCCGAAACGTTTTCCCTTCATATTTTATTTATGTAAGGTTTGTTTTGACCAAACTTTCAGGGGGAAATTTGGGATAACATGTATTTGATATATGCTTCAATTGCGTGTATGTCGTTTTACCAATTTTGAATTTTTGCATTTTTTTGGATTTTTAATGATTTTACCATTTTTATTGGGTTTTTAATGATTTTACCAATTTGTTTGGGTTTTTAATGATTGTACCATTTTTTGGTTTTTTTGAAACATATTTGAATGTTTTTATTTTTGAAACATATTTGAATGTTTTTGATTTTTGAGAAGTTTTCTGAAGCTATGTATAGGAAACAAAGAAACATGGATGCCCCCAATGATAGATGAGATGTACAAGGGTAGAATGCCACGCGTATGCACAAGAAAGTGAAGATACAAAATTTCCCCAATGTTAGATGGGAATATTCAAAGGAAAACTCTTCACGTGCAGAAGTTGGATCAGGGCCAATATAGATAGGTTCAACATGATGATGAACATAACCCAATGATGTGTTAGGAAGGAGCAAGGATGCCCCCAACGTAAGCTGGCCAAGAAGCACATGATAGAAAGAAGTGGAAGATTATTTTGAGAAAGGGACAATGGTACCCGTAAACATGGAAAAAAGGAAATATCATACACATGGATGTTCTGAATGAAGTAGAAGAACAACGTGAATGTAGCTTAGAAGCCTCGAGATGAAGAAGCGATTAGCCGAAGGCACAAATCGTGAGACAAGATACAGACTAGATTAAGAGTTTGAATAAGATAAAAAAAGATGCTTGGTAACATACTAATCTGTTTGCTCATAGAGATCCAAAGTGTGTGCACGTGGAAATTTATTATCTCTAGGAGGAAGATTCGATAGACAACAAGTGAAGACACCTTAGCCAATGTGGAGGAATGATTTATTTTTCAAAGTTGATTTTTTTGTGAATGAATTGTGGAAGGAGAGTCGTACATTTCTCCACTACCAACCATGTATCCATAACCTCGATGGAGATGCATTTGATTCTAATCGCAACATTGCTATATTTCAAGTCAGTTTCCATAGCCCCGGTAGAGACTATTGGAAATACCCCAAGAGAGAATTATATATCAAATTGTTTTTGCTTTTAGCTTTTGCTTTTTGATTTGATTGTTTTTATTTTCCTTTCGAAAAGTTATTTCAGCTATCTTGTTTGACAAGGGGTTAAAAACCATTGATGGCTTGATGGAAGGAGGCGGAAGTGCTTATGACGAAGACATTGGCTAGTGTCAACAAATATATCAAAAAAATTTTCATGACAAGTTTTTAGATGTTGATTGTGATAGGATCTCTATGAGGTTATTTGTTCTTTAATTTACCAAGGTGATGAAAGACCAAGGACAAACATATATCATAGAGGTAAATGTCACAAAATGCATGTGAATTGGCTAACCAAAATATTATTGAAGGGATGAACATGGTAGGAAGACTTGCAAAAGAGGAGAAAGAAAAGGAAGAAAAAACATCCATGTGTATGCGATACATTGATGATGTGTGATTGTTTACCTTTGATTTTATGAAATGTTTTCTTATTTTTTGTATTTTTAATATTTTTTGAAAAGTAGGACCAACAAGGTCACTCGACATGATAAGATCCAATAACAATGTTAGTGATTTCCTTAATAAGGAATATTAGGCGTGTTTTCTTATCAAGAGTCATATTATCCCCGATCTCGATGATCGTGGTGAGCTTATACTCAACAAATGACTGTGATTTATCATGAAATGTGGATTTTGTGTGTGGGAGGTTGAGTTCGCTATCCAAAGTTTTATGCACTTTGCGCCATAATTGATGGTTGCGTTAGTGTGCATTCTTGAATTGTGTTTGATTCTAAACTTTATGATGGTTTAAATTGTTGGGAGCTTTGAAGCTCTTTGAATTTTTCATCGAGCTTGATGAAGAAACCGTTTGGGTTTCTTGTAAGCTATTACTTGACTTATCCGATCCTAACGGTTTGAATCTAAAAATAAGAGTTTGAATCTAACAAAGTTGTTACTTTTGAGAGCGCTCAAGTATACTATCAAGACAAAATTGGCTCTAAGTCGGCAAGCTTTACTAGGGGTTCTCTCTATGTGTCACAAGATATCTCTATGAGCTCGGTTTGCCAAGGTTTCCCAAGGTGTATCCTGACTTAACTTTACCCCCTTCTAATACTATGAAAAACTAGTGCGTTCAGTTGTATTATCACTAGGGTCGCAATGGAAATAACTTTGACTCTAATCTCACCAAGGCGTACTAATCAATTGGGAAGTATGGAGCACTTTGCCCATTTTGTTCACAAGGTTCCCTCTTGCATGAACTACTTTAGGGTTCCTAGGACCACCCCATTGTTGTAGCTTAAGGATTATGCCAAAGGGGTTATGTCCTAGTTTAAAGCGGACGAGCCATAGCTCTTAACCAAAACCTACAATACGATGTTTTGAATGGTGTGTTGGTGTATTTTTTTATCTTTTGGATTAAGCAATTTGGTTTAGACCACCGTTGGCAACCTACAAACACATGTGAAAGTTAAAGTTTGGTTTGAAGAGAGTCCTCCTTTCTTTGGCTAGTGTTAGGTCCTTCACACAAATGGTTAGTAGTTCAAAAAGATCTACAATATCATAAAAAGGGATCTTGAATATCGTTTTGGTTCTCAATATCGCCCGAGGACATGAGAGAAGAGCATACACAACAAACCACCTAGCTAGATAGCAATAAAAGCTTGTAAACCAATTAACTACCATAAAACTTTGCAATTTAAGGTTGATTCCAAATTAATCCAAATACTTCTTAATGAAAGACTAAAATTGCTTTTGATTCCTAAGATCACACTAGGTGCAAGGAAGAGCATACACAAATTTTAGCCTTGGTTTTTATCAAGTGAAAAAACTCTTAAACTAAAAGATGGATACATGTCAAAATGAAATTTTATTCCCTTAAGCATAACAATGAATGATGCACTCAGTTTAACACAGGCACGCCCTTTTATCCTGTAAAGAACATGGAAACACAACTTCTACTACTAATCTAGTTGAAACAACTATCTAGTTTGAAAATTGATCTACAAAACTTTGAAAATTGCTCTAAAATTTTTGAATTTAATCTAAAAGCTTGAGAAACTAATCTAAAAAACTTGAAAGCAATCTAGAAAGCTTGAAACTACACTAGATAACTTGAAACTAAACTAGAAAACTTGAAACTAAACTAGAAAACATGAAACTAATATAGAAAGCTTGAAATGAAAAACTTTGAAACTAAGTTAAAAAACATTAGAAATGAATGCAATGAAGTTTTGCTCCCACCGAGCGTGCCAAATGGTAACACCCTAAACTTTACAAAGAAAATAGTATGACTAACTAGGGAAGGCTAACACCATTGTCACCTATAGTCAAGCTCTAAGTCTAGGAATGTAACACTAATGATCAAAGCTTAAAAGCATTATAGAATGTAAACTAAATGGAATTAAATACTAATTTACAAAGCATCCTTACTATGTATTGAATCTCTAAACTAATAAATACCTAAATAGATCTAAGAGGGCAATCAAATTGGGATTGTTGCTTTGCTCCAAACAAGGTGAAATAGTCTCTCTAAATGACTACATGGTCATTTTGAATACCCATCTACTAACCCCATTGAAAACTTTAGGCAAGGATCGAGCTTGGCTATAAATCATATTTCTTATATGAGATGCAAATCAAAGCATGGTGTAAAGTTTAAAGGTATGTGGTTAGTCCTTTTTATAGTTTTTCCTTCGAGGAAAACTAGCATCTTGGTGCATGTGGGACTAAAAACACAAATTAGATTAATGATTTCTAATCATGATTAATCTTTTCTAATCATAATTAGTAAATTATCAAGTGATTAAGATGTGAGGAGCTTTAATCAACCACTTAGGGTCAATTAGGAGGCATCCTTCATTTCTGTTTTTTCTTTAAAAATTTACTTGCTTATGCTTGTCTACTATATTTGAAGTGAAGTTACTTACTTCACCTCAAACAGGGGCAAATGTAGACACCTAAATTCCGCTTTTGCAATCTTATTGCCAAACGCACACAAATCACTCCCATTCTTACCATTTCCGTTATAATTAGTGATTTCTACTAATTAACTAACATTTCTTACCATTTTGGTCAATTAACAACACATTGTTGATTTCCTATCCTCTTTTGCATTCAGGATGCCACTTTACAACAAATTGTAAGACAAAATCCTCTTCCAAACAGACAATTAGCGATTATTAGCTAATTAAGCCTATTTTGCTCTTATTTTGGTCAATATACCCTATTATTAGCTCAAACCTCTCTTCCAACCACTCAAAATCACCCCACTTCTTTCCACAACATCTCAGCAAGCTTCAAAAGCTTATCCTAGCCTCCTAATTGACCCTAAGTGGTTGATTAAGGCTCCTCACAACATGTAAACAACTATGTAATGAAAGAAAATGCAGATTTCCAAGCACATTTAGCTTGAACATAGTTAAACACCTCTGTTTTGGAAAAAAACTTATTGCCTATAACATATGGTGCATTTGTGGCATGATGTCTCCAAAAAGGAAAGATACAAGAGGATGCAAAAAGAACAGTAGAATTCAATTATAGATCATGAAACCCTCTATTGCTCAAGATTAACAATTTTTCTCTTTTGGGTGCCTAGAAAACTCATAACTAAAGTTATAAGAGAATACACATGTATTTTGCCTAATACTTGATGCAACATTCGAAATTTGGTTTGGAGAGATTGATTCTATCGAAACTAAAGTTTGACTATGATTGTCCTTAAGAAGTACTATGGGTATGAAGGGACGACACTTCATTTCTCGACGCAGTGCCAAAACCGTCAGCCAAAACCAAATGGAATTCTTAACTTTCTGCGAGTTGTCCAACAATGTGATGTTCACCGAGGAGCTCCTAGACAAGTGACAAAAATTTGCCAAATGAATTTTTGTAATCATTTTAGGGGTTGATGTAGCATTCCACATCACCAGTGAACATATTCAAAGCATCATTTCCTACCATGAGATTGGGAGGTGTATTTTATGTGTATAAGAAAATTTGTGATTTATTAAATTTTAGCAAGGTGAGCGAGTGACATGATTCAATGAAAGGTCACGTGTAATTTTTCAATCTAGGGCTATGGTTAACCGGTTATATCAACGAAGTTTTCTAAGTCTCACATGACATGGTTTGAGAGTGTAGCTTACACAAAAGAGGTTGTAACCATTGTACAAGATGCAAAGTAAATATATCCATTTTGCGTAACAAAACATTTTATTAACCATAACCCTACTTCTTTTAATAAATTTTTTCACTAGCTCCGTGAAGGGAAAACTATAAATGTGAATGCTTGCAAGAATTTGGGAGAAACAAACATGCTTGATCATTTGAACTAGTGAGCGACCGATGATCAAAAAGTTCTCGGTTGCATCCATCCAAGAATTCCGTCAAACCATTCTCATGCCATATAGTTCATCCCACATTATTGCTATTTTCCAAGTATCTTATCAAGTCATGATCGAGATAGTTGAGCTCGTGATCGAGTTGGGTGAATCGAGTTGAGATTAATATTCTAGATGTCGAGCTTGCATGCGAGTTATAAACCGATCCCGATGTTAAGATGGGCGAGTCACCTACCGGCAGTCAAAACACATACCCAAAAATCAACCAAACACCAAAACGGTCCTTTGGCGTACCCCAAAGTGGGCTTCCATGGAGACGAAGATAAGTGGGAAGGTGGTAAAAGATGTGGATTATGGCTTTAGCACTGCCAAGGGCGCAAACAAGGCCAAAAATATGCCTAATCCATGACAGATTTAAAACACATATAGATGATAAATTTTAGTACTCCCTCATTAATGCGTTCACACAAAACTGAATTCATTAATGCGTTCCTATCCATATTCTAACTAAAGCTGTCTTGTTACAACAGCAAGCTGAATAATAGTATCTTGATCCACCAGAAGAGGAATAGTTATCATCTAATCTCAACAGCGAGTTATAAACTGATCCCGATATTAAGATGGGCGAGTCACCTACCGCCAGTCAAAACACATACCCAAAAATCAACCAAACACCAAAACGGTCCTTTGGCGTACCCCAAAGTGGGCTTCCATGGAGTCGAAGATAAGTGGGAAGGTGGTAAAAGATGTGGATTATGGCTTTAGCACTGCCAAGGGCGCAAACAAGGCCACAAATATGCCTAATCCATGACAGATTTAAAACGCATATAGATGATAAATTTTAGTACTCCCTCATGATAGCAAGTATGGACAAAATGTCAAGCCATGTCCCCATGATATTTTCAACAAACCCATTCTCTGTAGACTATGCACTGTCTGCAATCATAACATTCCATACCACCACATTTCTTTAAGGTATATTGTCAAACAGTCGACCTGCATTGTCTAAGCTTGCACATTTTGCATGCTGCCTGCCAAAATGTTTAACCACACAACCACGTTTCTTTTTTTTCTTTTTCCCATCATCCAACACCTGCGCACCCAACAACAACAGTAAACAAAAATGAGGCTTACATGCGTCCTAGGATGGGATCTGATGCCCAAAAACACAGCATGCGCAAGCTAAATTGGCATGATGATGGATAATTTAGAGTTTTTCCCCTAGACAGCTCGTACCTCCATGTAAGTGAAATAAAAAGATAAATAAATACATGCGCCCTCTGCGGGAAAAAAACACTTTATGATATAAAGCCAGATGCTTCACACAGTAGCCTGTGCGCCCATGGGAGTTGATGAGTAAGTAGTTTACACCTATCAAAGGCGTTTGTTTGAGACTTTTTTTTAAAGCCCTTTTAACAGAAATGAAACCCACTCTGTGCAGACCATCAAACATACAGTCTACCAGGTCACATTTCTTGCTAAAATTCTGTCAAACTGTTCATGCCTTGACTAGGCGTCACCCTATGACAACTAAAACCTATGACAAATGTTCCTCGTCCTTTGTGCTCTTATAGGCGTCCAAGGATTCATACTTTCCTAAGGAATTCTGGCTTGTTAAAAGATGTTGTCACAAGCTCCATGTTTGGAATTGGCACAGGTCGAGGACAAATCTACAGTTTTTAAAGTTCAAAACCACTACCTAATGCACAACCCAACTGGTGCCTACTATCTAATAAGACAGAATGAAGTTTACATTCTCTAGGGGAGCTCCAACTTGCAAATCCGCCAAAGAGATTTATTAAAATCCTTTGCCATTGCACAAGTCTTGAGGCACTCAGAATACTATCAAATGCTGACAATTATTTATTAGAAAAAACAGGCATAGCCGTCCCACCAAAACCAAAGCCAATCTTCTAAGATTACGTACAATTCGAGAAGGGGACAAAAGTTTGGTGATGCAATACTATAAACTTAGTGGTCATTATCGAGGCTATTTCCAAAACGATTGAAGAGAGCTTATCATTTACGAGGTCTGAGAGAAGGGTTCTGTTTTCCTCCTTCCACCTTAGAGTGCAACTTTTGTTATGTTTTCCTGACCCGTTCTCCTCTTCAGACCCATGTAAAGTGAATGCGTCATCTGTCCTACACTTCACTTAATTTTGTTCATATGGAATATTTTATTTTCACTGAGTTTAACTCGATCCGTTGAGTTCAATCTGTATTGGATTTGCATTCGGTTTTGAGATCAATGGCATCAATATTTGCATTGAAGGTCCTCTAAGCTTGGCATCATATTCTGTCCTGGATCCCAGTTGAGTATTGCGATTCAAACTCGCTTTCATCCGGAAGCTCCACGTACCACCGATAGGATCACCCAAGTTTGCATCTTCCTTTAACTTGCTTATTGTTTCACTTTGCATGCGGTAGTTAAACATTACATTGGTTAAATCTCTAAATGACTAACATTTGTTCAGTGCTAAAAATGCATAACTCCATGCAACATACATAATGGAATGCAATATGAGGAAGTAAACCAGCTAACCTAACAGAGAAACCAATAAAATCACACATAAACAAACAACGTTCAAGACAATTGCGCCAATATTTTTGTTATCAAGCTATAGTTCCTAAATTTTTGTGTTGTAACGATAAGGGTTAAATGGTGCCCTAAGCAAGGATACATGCGAGGGAAAAAATGGTGGACACAAGTAGTCCCATGGAAAGCATTCACACACTATTACACAATCTTGGACAACTCAGCACACTGCTTATTTGGAGTACTTACGTAGTAAGCAAGCCCAACTTTGTTTATGTAGGTAAACCACGATGATCGCAAGTCATTTGAGACAAGGACAAGCAAGAACCTAAGAAATATGTTTTTGTAAGACAAATTTTGATGTTCGAGGACAATGTATTGTTAACGCAAAATGATAGCACCCCCAAATGAGCTCTAAAAATATACTTTTCTAAGGCAGACTCATTTGGTGTGATTTGCATAACATTGGACCATCTCTCAAGCTGTGGGACTTGCGAACTTGAGATGGTCCTCCGGAGAAAGCCGGCTTCTTCTTCCTGATCCTAATGCGAAATGACATCTAACTACACCTATCCTAACAATTCTAAGGGACCAAGGAGATAGAGAGAGCATGAAAATAAAGAAATCCTACACTACAAAGGTGATAACACCGAGAAAAGGGAAGTGCTAGTCACAATCTCAGCTGCTTGAAGTGGAGAGAGGTGAGAAGAGGAGAGGGTGGACAAGATGCACCATAGACCAGAGATAGATTTCACACATAACACCACTTCAAAACCCATTAAACACAGCTCCCAGGACCTGCAACAAACATCAGAATATGCACAATATACCCTGCAATGGTGAGAGGTGAGAAGAGACAACAAAATGAGAAAAGGATGGACAAAACGCATCACAAAACATATTTTATTGCTCCAGGAGTTCACACAATGCACCATTAATGGGTAAGAGGCGGGAAAATGCCATTACAAATCCAAGGGAGGAGGCTTAAACTCCACAATCGATCCAAGAGAAGAAGAAAGAGAGAGGGGGCAGGGAGAAGAATGAACAACAACCTTTTACAATGAATCCTACCCCTGTATTTATAGATTTGATCAGAGAGAAGAAAGAGAGAGAGAGAGAAGCGGGAAAAGTAGTCGAAACTCAACCACCATTGTTAATGCTTCTAATAAAATTTGCCCCCAAATCCATCTTTACTGCATCAATCCTTGGTTCGGCACCTTGAAGGAAGAGGAAATGATGGAAACAGATCGAATCTGATCTAGTTGTTGAGACAGATGGATCCTACATTGAAGGCCTAAAGACATTTCCTCCATCTGGTTGGTGAGGCCGAGATCTTTCCAACGACATTAGATTTGTAATATTTTGAGCCTTGAGTCGAAAGATATGCCCCTTCAAAGTTTGTATCAAATCCGTACGAATGGACGGGAAAACAGATTTGAAAAATGGGTCCCCTTTTGATAATGTGGGACACGTGGCAGCTAGATTAGGTAAAAATCAGGTTTGCGGGCTCAAAATTTATCTTTTCCCCTTTTCCGTGAAAATCAAATTTTGAATTTTCCTCCGACTCTCTCGCCTTGGCTTTGACTCGAGTTCTAACGCTGAATTTTCCTCTTCCTCGTTACGGAATGCGTGCTCATAGGTATGAAACATTTTCCCTTCATATTTTATTTATGTGTAAGACTTGTTCGACCAAACTTTCGAGGGGGAAATTTGGGATAACATGTATTTGATACATGCTTCAACTGCGTGTATGTTGTTTACCAATTTTTGCATTTTTTTGGATTTTTAATGATTTTACCAATTTGTTTGGGTTTTTAATGATTTTACCAATTTTTTGGGTTTTTGATTGTTGTACCATTTGTTTGGGTTTTTTAAAACATATTTGAATGTTTTTGATTTTTTGAGAAGTTTTTGAAGCCATGTATAAGAAACGAAGAAACATGGATGCCCCCAATGTTAGATGAGATGTACAAGGGTAGAATGCCACATGTATGCACAAGAAAGTGAAGATACAAAATTTTCCCCAATGTTAGATGGGAATATTCAAAGGAAAACTCTTCACGTGCAGAAGTTGGATCAGGGCCAATATAGATAGCTTCAACATGATGATGAACATAACCTAATGACGTGTCAGGAAGGAGCAAGGATGACCCCAACGTAAGATGGCCAAGAAGCACATGATAGAAAGAAGTGGAAGATTATTTTGAGAAAGGGGACAAAGGTTCCCGTAAACATGGAAAAAAGGAAATATTGTACACATGGATGTTCTGAACGAAGTAGAATAACAACGTGAATGTTGTGAATGTAGCTTAGAAGCCTCGAGATGAAGAAGCGATTAGCCAAAGGCACAAATCGTGAGACAAGATACAGACTAGATTAAGAGTCTGAATAAGATAAAAAAGATGCTTGGTAACATACTAATCCTATTTTTCACAGATATCCAGTGTGTGCACGTGGAAATTTATTATCTCTTGGAGGGAATAATTGATAGACAATAAGTGAAGACACCTTAGCCAATGTGAAGGAATGATTTATTTTTCAAAGTTGATTTTTTTTTGTGAATGGATTGTGGAAGGAGAGTTGTGCATTTCTCCAATGCCACCATGTATCCATAACCTCGATGGAGATGCATTTGATTCTAATCACAACATTGCTATAATTCCGATCAGTGTCCATAGCCACAGTAGAGATTATTGGAAATACCCCAAGAGAGAATTATATATCAAGTTGTTTTTACTTTTAGCTTTTGCTTTTGATTTGATTGATTTTGTTTTCCTTTTTGAAAAGTTATTTCAACTCTCTTGTTTGACAAGGGTTAAGAACCACCGATGGCTTGATGGAAGGAGGTGGAAGTGCTTGTGATGACGACATTGGCTAGTGTCAACAAATATGTCCAAAATTTCTTCACAACAAGTTTTTTAGATGTTGATTGTGATAGGATCTCTATGAGGTCATTTGTTCTTTAATTTACCAAGGTGATGAAAGACCAAGGCCAAACATATATCATAGAGGTAAATGTCACAAAATGCATGTGAATTGGCTAACCAAAATATCATCGAAGGGATGAACATGGTAGGAAGACTTGCAAAAGAGGAGAAAGAAAAGGAAGAAAAAACATCCATGTGTATGCAATACCTGATTGCAATGTGTGTTTGTTTACCTTTGATTTTTTGAAATTTTTATTTATTTTTTTAATTTTTAATATCTTTTGAAAAGTAGGACCAACAAGGTCACTCAACATGATAAGATCAATGACAATGTTAGCAATTTGCTTAACAAGGAATACTAGGCATGTTTGCTTATCAAGAGTCATATTATCCCCAATCTTGATGATTGTGGTGAGCTCATACTCAACAAATGACTGTGATTTATCATGAAATGTGGATTTTGTGTGTGGGAGGTTCGTTTGCTATCTAGAGTTTTATGCACTTTGCACCATAATTGATGGTTGCGTTAGTGTGCATTCTTGAATTGTGTTTGATTACGAAATTTATGATGGTTTAAATTGTTGGGAGCTTTAGAGCTCTTTGAATTTTTAATCGAGCTTGATGAAGCGACCATTTGAGTTTCTTGTAAGCTATTACTTGACTTATCGATCCGAGAAGTGGGAGAAGAAAGTGGACGTTTAGACTTGATGTGAGAAATGATGGTGGGCTTGCCACAATCATTGATAGAAGGAAAATGTGATGGACATGAAGGGTACGATCCAAGAATTGAAGATGATGGGCTACCAAGAGGTGTCCCATAGAATGAAGATAAAGGACTACTAGGATGTGGCCCTAAGATTGAAGATAAGGGAATTCCGGAGGTGTCCCATAGATAGAAGATGATGGGCCACTAGGACGTGGCCCAAGAATCAAAGATGAGGGATTTATAGGACGTGCCCCAGTATAGATGAAGAGGGGCTACCCGGAGGTGCGCCACCTACAAAAGAAAATGGGTTACCAAGAGTGGCGAGCCACATAAAGATGATGAAGGGCTTCTTGGAGGTGGTTTAAGGATAAAAGTGGATGGGCTATCGAAGGTGTCCCATATGTAGAAGATCTTTGAGCTACTAGGATGTGGCCCAAGAATTGAAGACGATGAGCTACTAGGAGGTGAGCCACATATAGATGATGTGGGGCTACTTGGAGGTGTCCTACATATAAAAGAAGACGATGGGCTACCATCCAAGGTAAGATTGCAATGGAGGAATCTTGATAGATAAATAATGATAAGGTAAGGAGATGATAGGATATGGATCAATGCTAGACCCAGGCCATGCATCGCCCAATGAAGAATGTGATGATGGAAGAGCACGAGGAGGATCGAGTTCGATGATCCTAGGGTCTTCCTTTATTTTCTAACAAAAGGAATCAATTTTTTCCTTCCCATGCACAAGCCCATCGAAGTCAAAATTGAATCTGTGCTCATCATCCCCTAGAAGAGTGTCATCATGTAACCTCATGAATTCCTTGATCACTTCCTCATCTAGAAAGAAATCAACCGGAATGGGTATTTTTTCTTCGACCATGGGAGGTTGACTAGAAGAAATGGGTCCAACTGGTGTGGAAGATTGAGAAGATGATGACTCAAGAGATGAAGTAGATTTGGATCTAGATGTCTCGTGAGTAGAAGAAGATGTAGATTTGAAACCGATTGGTATTGGCTTTCTAGAAGACGACATATTTATATGGGAAACAATGAGGATCGCGTAGAAAATCAACATATGATTGTGACATAGGAGTCATTTGAGGTGTTTGTGATGTATGCGTCGACTTAGAAGATTGTGAAATAGGTGTCAACATGGGAGTCAACTTAAAAGGATTTGGATTTGCCCAAATATTCAACAGAGGAAGAGGTTTTCGAGGTGGCAAATAATGGAGGTCCTGTAAAGGAAGGGAGGTCCATGAATTAAGAACCAAATTGGATGTTTGATTGATGGATCTTGGAGCCGCACATATCTTTAAAGGAAGATGTCATTTAGGTGACTGATAAGTGGAGTCCTGTTAAGAGAGGGAGGAGTGCGACTCAAGAGTCGAATGAGGTTAGTAATTCGATGAGAATTTTTAGAAGACCGAGGTGAATTCAAAGAATAAGAAGAACATTTTGGATTGGAATTAGAAGAAGAGTGGGGGAACCCGAATAATAATTTGGATCAGAAGTGTCCAAACCATACCATCGATTATGAGATGAAGGTGGGGAAAAGGGTACGATCGGGTTCCATAAATAGCGTGAAGAACCAAACGAGGCTTAGCCATGATGGGCATCCTTTGATGGGAATGCCGAAACTTTGATTCCTTAGTGTCATACGTATAAGGAACCTCACAATAGTTGGTCATTGTTGGAGCTTGAGGGATACAAATGTCTAGACCGAGATAATGCGATTGAACTCCTTCAATTGGAAGGAAGTCCTATGTCGATTTGGGCAACACAACGAAACCAACTAGACATTTGGAAAACATGGGCCCTGAGACAAACAAAACAACGTAATGACGTCAAATCGTTACAAAGAATACCAAACAATAAATGGTCATGAATCCAAAGGATCAATATGAACCTAAGGACACCAAATATCAAAGAATCACCTACCCTAGCAAGGTAATATACGATATGATATTTTTATGACAATACAATGACGTATAAAGCTCAAATCTAGTAAGAAAAAAGTTCACTCCCCGATTTTTTGAGATAGATTTGAAACAAAATAGTGACAACACAATATCACCAATTAGGTCAAGTTTGAAACAAACAAGGCCTAAATGCTAACAGAGTGTTAACGCGATCCCCTACCAAGGTATACTTAAGACCTGTTTCTAAACACTAACAAATTCTAAGTCTTGTAAAATGGATGATACAAATGTGAGCAACACAATGACACTATTTGGACATGTGAACCAAGATTTGTGTGAAAGCAAGATTTTTAGTGTCAAAATGATGTTATCGCGATGCTAACAAAGTAACCTCAACACTCACAAAACTCAAGACAAGGCTAGGATGTTAAAACTATGCCTGAGTATATCAAGGAATTACCATGCATGCGAGCAACAGAACAATACAATCTAGAGATTTAGGTAAATTTTCTAAACGGAAACAAGACGTAAACATCACAATTGTATGGCTATAATGTGGGCAGCGTAATAACTCAAAATAAGTCAATGATAATAAGTCTCAATGTGGGTTTTGAGACAAGAGGGGCTACTAGAAATTGATGACATACCACTCACACTTTCAACTCTTGCATTCGGCATTGCAACCCTTTGGTCATGCAAGAAGACTACAAAAGTGGTGGACATGATTATTTCTAGTAGGTATCCGTATATGTTTGTTTTTATTTTGTCTCAAAATGAGAAACAAGAAAATCAAAGGAATAGACCAAGTGGTAATGAAACAAACTAAATGTAACTTTGGAAGAGTTTTGCCCTGTCTTAGGACAAGTGAAAAACTAGGCCAGAGTAACACATTGTAGGTTTCGTGATGGAATGTCATGCGGTTTCAACTTTTAAGATATTATTCTCCTTGTTCGAAAAATAAGAGTTTGAATCTAACAAAGTTGTTACTTTGTGAGAGCGCTCAAGTATAATATCAAGACAAAATTGGCTCTAAGTCGGCAAGCTTTCCTAGGGGTTCTCTCTATGTGTCACAAGATATCTCTATGAGCTCGGTTTGCCAAGGTTTCCCAAGGTGTATCCCGACTTAACTTTACCCCCTTCTAATACAATGAAAACTAGTGCGTTCAGTTGTATTATCATAGAACTCATGCAATGGAAATAACTTTGACTCTAATCTCACCAAGGCGTACTAATCAATTGGGAAGTGTGGAGCACTTTTCCCATTTTGTTCACAAGGTTCCCTCTTGTATGAACTAATTTAGGGTTCCTAAGACTACCCCCATTGTTGTAGCTTAAGGATTATGCCAAAGGGTTATGTCCTAGTTGAAAGTGGACGAACCGTAGCTCTTAATCGAAATCTACAATACGATGTTTCAAATGGTGTGTTGGTGTATTTTTTTATCTATTGGATTAATTAATTTGGTTTAGACCACTTTGTTGGCAACCTACAAACACATGTGAAAGTTAAAGTTTGGTTTGAAGAGAGTCCTCCTTTCTTTGGCTAGTGTTAGGTCCTTCACACAAATGGTTAGTAATTCAAAAAGATCTACAATATCATAAAAAGGGATCTTGAATGTCATTTTGGTTCCCAAGATCATCCAAGGACGCGAGAGAAGAGCATACACAACAAACCACCCAACTAGATAGCAATAAAAATCTTGTAAACCAATTAACTACCATAAAACTTTGCAATTTAAGGTTGATTCCCAATTAATCCAAGTACTTCTTAATGAAAGACTAAAATTGCTTTTGATTCCTAAGATCACACTAGGTACAAGGAAGAGCATACACAAATTTTAGCCTTGGTTTTTTATCAAGTGAAAAACTCTTAAACTAAAAGATCGAGATACATGTCAAAATGAAATTTTATTCCCTTAAGCATAACAATGAATGATGCACTCGGTTTAACACAGCACACCCAAAGTGATGCACATGCACAACCTTTGATGCACAGGTGCCCCCAATAGAGCACATGCACATGTTTTGTTGCACATGCTTTCCTTTGTCAAGTTTTACACTTTGTCAATTATGCACATGCTCGTCTAGTGATGCACATGCGCACCGGTGATGCACATGGGCACACGGTGATGCACATTTGAAATTTTTAATGCACTAGTGTACCCTCCGATGTAAAGATGCAAACTTTCATGTAGGTGCTCAAAATATGACTTTTGACAAGGAATTTTTGAAAAAGATCAAAACTTTGGCTTTTGAGGGAATTTTGACAACACTTCACATCCGTTTATCCTGCAAAGAACATGAAAACACAATTTCTACTTCTAATCTAGTTGAAACAATAGTTTGAAAATTGATCTACAAAGCTTTGAAAATTGCTCTAAAAAATTTGAATTTAATCTAAAAGCTTGAGAAACTAATCTAAAAACTTGAAAGCAATCTAGAAAGCTTGAAACTTCACTAGAAAACTTGAAACTAAACTAGAAAACTTGAAACTAATATAGAAAGCTTGAAATGAAAAACTTTGAAACTAAGTTTAAAAACGTTAGAAATGGATGGAATGGAGTTTTGCTCCCACTAAGGCGTGCCAAATGGTAACACCCTAAAATTTACAAACAAAATAGTATGACTAACTAGGGAAGGCTAACACCATTGTTACATATAGTCAAGCTCCAAATCTAGGAATGTAACACTAATGATCAAAGCTTAAAAGCATGCTAAGAATGTAAACTAAATGGAATTAAATACTAATCTACAAAGCATCCTTACTATGTATTGAATCACTAAACTAACAAATACCTAAATAGATCTAAGAGGGAAATCAAATTGGTATTGTTGCTGCTCCAAACAAGGTGAAATAGTCTCTCTAAATGACTACAAGGTCATTTTGAATACCCATCTACTAACCCCATTGAAAACTTTAGGCAAGGATTGAGCTTGGCTATAAATCATATTTCTTATATGAGATGCAAATCAAAGTGTGGTGTAAAGTTTAAAGATATGTGGTTAGTCCTTTTTATAGTTTTTCCTTTGAGGAAAAGTAGCATCTTGGTGCATGTGGGACTAAAAACACAAATTAGATTAAGGATTGCTAATCATGATTAATCTTTGCTAATCACAGTTAGTAAATTATCAAGTGATTAAGATGTGAGGAGCTTTAATCAACCACTTAGGGTCAATTAGGAGGCATCCTTCATTTTACTGTTTTTTCTTCAAAAATTTACTTGCGTATGCTTGTCTACTATATTTGAAGTGAAGTTACTTACTTCACCTCAAACTGGGGCAAACGTAGATACCTAAATTCCGTTTTTGCAATCTTATTGTCAAACGCACACAAATCACTTCCATTCTTACCATTTCGTTATAATTAGTGATTTCCACTAATTAACTAACATTTCTTACCATTTTGGTCAATTAACAACACATTGTTGATTTTCTATCCTCTTCCGCGTTCAGGATGCCACTTTGCACGACAAATTGTAAGATAAAATCCTCTTCCAAACACACAATTAGTGATTATTAGCTAATTAAGCCTATTTTGCTCTTATTTTGGTCAATATACCCTATTATTAGCTCAAACCTCTCTTCCAACCACTCAAAATCACCCCACTTCTTTCCACAACATCTCAAAGAAGCTTCAAAAGCTTATCCTAGCCTCCTAATTGACCCTAAGTGGTTGATTAAGGCTCCTCACAACATGTAAACAACTATGTAATGAAAGAAAATGTAGATTTCAAGCACATTGGGCAGTGCACATAGTTAAACACCTCTTTTTGGAAAAAAACTTATTGCCTATAACATATGGTGCATTTGTGGCATGATGTCTCCAAAAAGGAAAGATACAAGAGGATGCAAAAAGAATAGTAGAATTCAATTATAGATCATGAAACCCTCTATTGCTCAAGATTAACAATTTTTCTCTTTTGGGTGCCTAGAAAACTCATAACTAAAGTTATAAGAGAATACACATGTATTTTGCCTAAGACTTGATGCAACATTATGAAATTTGGTTTGGATAGATTGATTTTATCGAAACTAAAGTTTGACTATGATTGTTCTTAGGAAATACTATGGGTATGCGGGGACGACACTTCATTTCTCGACGCTTGAGTTGTCAAAACCGTCACCAAAACCAAATGGAATTCTTAACTTTCTGCAGCTTGTCCAACATTGTGATGTTCACCAATGAGCTCCTAGACAAGTGACAAAAATTGCCAAATGACTTTTTGTAATCATTTTAGGGGTTGAAGTAGCATTCCACATCACCAAAGTGAACATATTCAAAGCATCATTTCCTACCATAAGATTGGGAGGTGTATTTTATGTGTATAAGAAAATTTGTGATTTATTAAATTTTAGCAAGGTGAACAAGCGACATGGTTCAATGAAAGGTCATGTTTAATTTTTCAATCTAGGGCTATGGTTAACTGTTATATCAACCAAGTTTTCTAGGTCTCACATGACATGGTTTGAGAGTGTAGCTTACACAAAAGAGGCCCTAACCATTGACAAGATGCAAAGTAATTATATCCATTTTGTGCAACAAAACATTTTATTAACCATAACCCTACTTCCTTTAATAAAATTTTTCACTAGCTCCGTGAAGGGAAAACTATAAATGTGATGCTTGCAAGAATTTGGGAGAAACAAACATGCTTGATCATTTGAACTAGTGAGCGACCGATGATCAAAAAGTTCTCAGTTTGCAGCCATCCAAGAATTCCGTCAAACCATTCTCATGCCATACAGTTCATCAATCCCACATTATTGCTATTTTCCAACTATCTTATCAAGTCATGATCGAGATAGTTGAGCTCGTGATCGAGTTGGGTGAATCGAGTTGAGATTAATATTCTAGATGTCGAGCTTGCATGCGAGTTATAAACCGATCCCGATGTTAAGATGGGCGAGTCACCTACCGGCAGTCAAAACACATACCAAAAAATCAACCAAACACCAAAACGGTCCTTTGGCGTACTCCCAAAGTGGGCTTCCATGGACTCGAAGATAAGTGGGAAGGTGGTACAAGATCGATTACCCTAAAGATCACGCACGTTTGCAGTCAATAATAAAACTAAGTTTTTGACTTTGATATACTAAATTTAGCTGTGGCGCATTGGTGGGTGGCAGGAGTAGTTTGGAGGAGGTTGACGGTTTGATTTTTCTGCCCTCCATCACGAACGTGCGTGATGGATAGGGCCAGCCGTAAAAGATGTGGATTATGGCTTTAGCACTGCCAAGGGCGCAAACAAGGCCACAAATATGCCTAATCCATGACAGATTTAAAACGCATATAGATGATAAATTTTAGTACTCCTCATGGTAGCAAGCATGGACAAAATGTCAAGCCATGTCCCCATGATATTTTCAACAAACCCATTCTCTGTAGACTATGCACTGTCTGCAATCATAACATTCCATACCACCACATTTCTTTAAGGTATATTGTCAAACAGTCGACCTGCATTGTCTAAGCTTGCACATTTTGGATGCTGCCTGCCAAAATGTTTAACCACACAACCACGTTTCTTTTTTTTTCTTTTTTCCCATCATCCAACACCTGCGCACCCAACAACAACAGTAAACAAAAATGAGGCTTACATGCGTCCTAGGATGGGATCTGATGCCCAAAATCACAGCATGCGCAAGCTAAATTGGCATGATGATGGATAATTTAGAGTTTTTCCCCTAGACAGCTCGTACCTCCATGTAAGTGAAATAAAAAAGATAAATAAATACATGCGCCCTCTGCGGGAAAAAAACACTTTATGATATAAAGCCAGATGCTTCACACAGTAGCCTGTGCGCCCATGGGAGTTGATGAGTAAGTAGTTTACACCTATCAAAGGCGTTTGTTTGAGACTTTTTTAAAGCCCTTTTAACAGAAATGAAACCCACTTTGTGCAGACCCAAAAAACATACAATCTACAAGGTCACATTTCTTGCTAAAATTCTGTCAAACTGTTCATGCCTTGACTAGGTGTCTCCCTATTTGCCTGCAGGTGTGCAGAACAGCCACAACTAAAACCTATGACAAATGTTCCTCGTCCTTTGTGCTCTTATAGGCGTCCAAGGACTCGCACTTTCCTAAGGAATTTTGGCTTGTTAAAAGATGTTGTCACAAGCTCCATGTTTGGCACAGGTTGAGGTCAAATCTACATTTTTTAGAGCTCAAAACCACTACCTAATGCACAACCCAACTGGTGCCTACTATCTAATAAGACAAAATGAAGTTTACATTCTCTGGGGGAGGTCCAACTTGCAAATCCGCCAAAGAGATTTATTAAAATCCTTTGCCATTGCACAAGTCTTGAGGCACTCAGAATACTATCAAATGCTGACAATTATTTATTAGAAAAAACAGGCATAGCCGTCCCACCAAAACCAAATCCAATCTTCTAAGATTACGTACAATTCGAGAAGGGGACAGAAGTTTGGTGATGCAATACTATAAACTTAGTGGTCATTATCGAGGCTATTTCCAAAACGATTGAAGAGAGCTTATCATTTACTATAGGAGGTCTCAGACAAGGGTTCTGTTTTCCTCCTTCCACCTTAGAGTACAACTTTGTTATGTTTCCTGACCCGTTCTCCTCCTCAGACCCATGTAAAGTGAATGCATCATCTCCCCTACACTTCACTTAATTTTGTTCATATGGAATATTTTATTTTCACTGAGCTTAACTCCATCCCCCGAGCTCAATCTGTATTGGATTTGCATTCGGTTTTGGGATCAATAGGCATCAATATTTGCATTGAAGGTCCTCTAAGCTCGGCATCGTATTCTCGTCCCGGATCCCAGATTGAGTATTGCGATTCAAACTTGCTTTCATCTGGAAGCTCCACGTACCACTGATAGGATCACCCAAATTTGCATCTTCCTTTAACTTGCTTATTGTTTCACTTTGCATGCGGTAGTTAAACATTACATTGGTTAAATCTCTAAATGACTAGATGATGCAAGCTACACGTGTTCCCATGCTTTTCCATACAAGTTGACATCTCTTTCAATTTTTCTTGACCGACATCTATGCATTCAACAAATTCCATGCATTCAAATTAGTTTACTTATCAATATAAATTATAATCTTCAAACCTATCAACAAAATTATAATCTTCAAATCAATCAACTCGAACTCTAATCTTCAAACTAATCAACCGAATTATAACATTCAAACTGAAATATTTAGGTTGTTTATAACCTTAGATGAGCTAGAGGAAGGAAGTAGGACCTAGGCACGTACACAAAAATAATTTCTGTCTTTTTGCTAATGCCTCAAATGTTATTTATGCTAACAGCATTTGAAAATGAGATTCTTGGTAATTGTGTGTGACACACATTGGGGAAATGGAAGGTCGAGGTTTTATGTCGATGGTCACTAACGAATATGTCATCGTGGATTGTTGATAAGGGAAATCCTAATCACTAAAGAGAAACCCTAATCTTTAAAGAGAAACCATAATCACAAATATACATGAAATTAACGACATAAGGAACCATAAACACAGAGTTTTCATATCCAACATATGTAGAGTTCGGGATTCAAACATATGCAAGTTTCCCTTGGACGTATTTATCGAGCACACCTTTCTTTATGAGATATCTCCAAATTATGTCGCCTCAATGATCTCGCACTGCACCACCTTTCTCCTTCAAATGATGGGCAAAAATGGCATGTGGTTCATATGTGCTTGGGCGTAAGAAAGAAGAAATTTGCATTGGTCCCCCCAACATTTTCCCCACCCTTGCACTCCTTCTCCCTCGAACCCTTTCTTGGGGCAATCTTCTTTCAATAAAAATGATTTAAATCATATTACTACACACATAAATCAATCATTATAAAGGGCTAACTATTCGTAAGGAGGTCCTAAAATGACTTCAACACACTTAACAATACTTCACAATAATACACGTGAAAAAGCTGCAAAATTGTTAAGACCTAAAAAGAATTAGGGGGGAAAATATAAACATTCCTAATAGCGTTATTTAAATGGAGTAAAAATCGCTATCCCTCTCAGGTCAAGACTCGAGTCCTCACTCAATATTATATTTCCCGCGTGTAAATTCAGTCAATAGTCAACAACTTTGCTTAATCATTTTAAATCAACCCAATTTCCAGCGGTCAATATTTTGACGACATTTATTTAATATTTGACCAACCCAGCCGCCGCCTAGCAAAGGACTTAGTCCTACAATTAAATTATTCGATTTTACATTTACAATTTAGTTGACTCTTAATTTGAGAGGTTACAAAAATTGCCATTACCTTTTAAAATATAGTTAATAATATTTATATTCAATAAGATTGTGAAAAGTTCTATGGAAACAACTGAATGACAGATTTTTTAACAAAATATTCACAAACCATCAAAAGTTTTCCAGGTTTCTGGGGCTAGATGTCAGTATGAAATACGAAGATCACAAAAAAATTCCCACAGTTGATCCAAAATCCCACAGTTCATCCAAGTATGCACCTTGTTAGTCTTCTTTTCACATAGCTGTCTGCATTTCAATCTGTAAATCAAAAGCAAGAAGCCCTTAAATTAGATACATAATTCTATTAATGTTTATTGAAAAAATGAAATATTCAGCAACAAATAAGATTTTGAGAATTAATATTCATTTATATCAGAAGTTTTAGTTTGCTGTTTTTATATATAAATTTTAATTTGTTATGATGGATTACAAGACGTGATTTCGTTCATCAAAAATAATATTTTAAAAACAAAATAAAAAGAGAGGTCTTTTAACTGAATATGTGCAATTTAGTAAGTTGAGGTATATGAGATTCCGTACCTTAATATATTCAAAATTATAAATGAGTCAACTTACTCTTCTTCAATTGGTGAACATGCTTAGCTCACATACAACCACGATGACAAATAGACATACCCCGATATCGTGGTCTACACAGTTTATCTATTCAATTAATTTTTAGATCTATAAAAACAATGTAACTAATACAATAGATCATCAGGTTTACTGGCTTACCTAACTCAGTTCATTTAATTAATTTCTGAAATATATAATTAATACCATATATAACTAATGTAATAAATATATAGTCTCTGGTTAAGTGGCCTGCCGAACCAGTGCATTCAATTAATTTCTGAGACGTTAAAACTCTCTAATAAATGATAAAAATATTAAAGAATTGTTGTAATTAATTATCTGTAAAGGGCATGGAAGGTGGTGGGAAAACTATGTTCAACTCCATGAGTTGTCTATGTTTTCCCAACACCCACCATTCTTTTACAGTAATTACTACCGAAACTTTTTGAGTTCTCTGAAAATAGATTCAATACTGAAATCTTAAAGATCAAAACAAAACTTTTTAATACAAATGACCCATAACCCCATAAAAAAATATCAAAATAACAAAACCTAAAACCCAACATTTAGTAACTATACCTATATACAGATTTCTATGCTCATTGTGTACATATTTATAGGAAAAGGAGAATGACTATATCTATTGAAAATTCACCGAGCTAGAAAAGGAAAGAGGTAATCTCCGCGTTTGTAATTTTGATCTAATTACAACTGTTTTTTCATATGTATACATGGTTGACCATGAAAAATTTATAGAATTATTTTAACTTTCGAAAATTTTACAAAATTCTTGACCAGTAAACCTATACAATTCAGGTGGGAAGGGTCCAAGAAAAAATTAAAATGGTGGGGTGCGCTTAATGGGGTGTATTTGACTTGACTGCTTTGTTTTAATTGTTTTTTCCATGGTTTCACATGTTATCTTAGGAACCTTTCAAAGACAAATGGTTAATACAAACTCATGTTTAAATTATGAATATATGGGATCATATGGAGATTTAATTAAAATGGTGATAAATTATCTAACTAGATAGTTCCATCTTAATCTCCATATTTAGAACGTGACCCTTTGTTAGAGTTTTTATTTTTAATATAAAGAATAATTTTTCTATTATTTTCATAATCGAAAATAGTTGTTTATATATTTTAAAAAAGTCACCGAGGAAGAGTTTTTTTCCGTTCTGCTAGGGTTTAGGCTCAGCGAGTTATTTTCGCAGTGAATGCTCGGCCTTGCCGTACGCCGCCATCGCATCACACCGTGATCTGCAGATCCAGCGGGATTATTTGCATTAATTTTGTATCGATCGCCAGTCTACCCCTTGGGCGGTGGCTTATAAAATGACCACCTCCTCGGGCCATGCATCTATTGATGTTGGTCTTATCGCAGGAGCTCTGGACAATGGTGCCGAAATGAGCGAGGAAGTTTGTCCCGAAGGTATTCGACGAGGTAAGGATACTGATACTCCTTCCGGATATTGTTCTTGATTTACCAACTTTTGACAAAGCTTGCAACTGGTTTGAATCATTTTCTCTTGTTGCTTATTTTGTGGGCCGAGTTCCCCCTGAAGGTATCCTCCGCCAATGGATTCATAATCATTGGCAACCTCATGGAGTCAAGGTAGAGGGAGTCCAAAACATGACCAAGGGTTTCTTTCTGTTTCACTTTACCAATGTTGAACATTGCAAAGCCATTGTTAACCATGGTCCTTGGTTTATTCGCAATACTCTTGTGGTTTTCTCCCACTGGACTCGAGATTTTCAAGTCTCTGAGCAAGCCAAACTCAAAATTCTGTTTGGGTCAAATTTCTAGGCCTTCCTTTGCCTCTGTGGGGATTCGTTGATCAACTTATCAAACCCTTGGGTCGCCTCATCTGCCATGAGCAACATAAGTTCTACTCGGCTCGACCCCAGAAATGGGTCTGTGTTGAAATTGATCTTTCAAAAGACCTCAAAGATACCCTCGATATCCAGGTTGGAGACACACGCTTTGCGCAGAAAGTTCTATACATCAATCTGCCCAACACTTGTTTTCGGTGCCAATCTGCTGACCATATGATCAAGGATTGTCCTCTCATGACTCCAAGCCCACCGCCGGTTTCGGAGAAAACCCCGATGGACCCTAAATCCAACACTCCCTCCTCTGATGGATGGACTACTGTCATGGCAGAAAACCTTCGGCCTCGACCGAAATAAGCCCCAACAAGCTACTTACAAACCGGTGGTTACTTCCACTGCTTCTGCTCCTTTGAAGCCATCTGTTGTGACCCTTCCCAAGCCCGCCCGCCATCTCTCGGACTCGCAAGCTGCAATTGTCATCAAGCTCTCACCCCTCAGCTCCTGCTCTTTCACACCCCTCATTTCCCGAGACCTCAAGCTTTCTAGATAACACGACCGGTGGTTCGGCTGCTCAGATAGATAGAAAGGCTGCCTTACATGCCGTTCTCGAAGTCCTTCCCCTCCTTCGAGGAAGATTTCTCGCAGAGACCCCATCAACAGTTCGAGCTCGGTGATTTTATTCATGGGAATGCGTGGCAAGTCGCTTTCTCTAACCGCTTTGGAGCATTAGCCGGCCTCGAGGAGGAAACCATGCACCTTGATAGTTCTCCATGTTAGTTTACTCATGGAATGTCAGGGGGCTTACTGATCTGACTCGCAGATATCTTGTCAGAGACAGTTGTAAGCATTTTACAAAGTTTCAGGTGTTGTGTTTGCAGGAAGTCAAAATCTCTGGCTTCCATCTTTCTACTACTATGTGTACCATCTGGCCTGGTTCTCTCTGCCAGATGTCAGCTCATGATAATGGTCGAGGTGGTGTTGTCACTCTTTTAAGCCCTGACCTCACCTCCAATATCATATCTTGGGGTTCTGACCCCACTCATCGGGTGGTGTGGACCCTTTTTTATTTTGACGGCCACATTCTTGGGTTGGCCAATATCTATGCTTCCAACGATGCCTCTGAAGCGTTCTTCTTTTTGGCGGTGGTTGGCTGATCATCTACCCTCTGCTACCTGGATTTTTGTGGTGATTTCAACATGGTTGAATCCCCCGAAGACAAATTGGGCCGGCTTCCAATGCGTTGGTGTGCTAGTGAACGTGAAGCCTGGTTTTACTTGTGCAATAAACTTTGTCTTTTTGATCCCAACCACCAAGCACTCTTGCTACCACTCCTTGGTTCACTTGGTCTAATTTTAGAGTTGGCGATGACAGAGTTTATAAGCGTCTTGATAGAGCTCTGCTTTTAGAGCAACAATGGTTTTCCTTTGACTCTTCATACAGCCTCCCGGTCTCGGTGGTGGACACTGCTTTGGTTTCTGACCATAAGCCTATCTTCTTTGGGATTCAATGGAACTTTCAGTGTCCCAAGCCCAAGTCCACCCAGTTCTATTTAAATACGTCCCACCTTTCTCATCCCAAAACTTTGGATTATATAAGACGTATTTGGAATCTTGACCCGAGACCTGTTGATGGGATTGGCTGGATTGATTGGTGGTCTCATGCCATCACTCGTACCACTTCTTTCCTTGACTCTATGGGAAACAAGCTGCTCTTTTTCGCAAGAATGCTCATGAAGCCTCTCATATTGAATATTCGAGGGCTATTCAAGAGCTTAATCTATCTCCTTTCAACACCCACCTGCAAGTGCAGCTGCTACTCGTTGAAACATAAGCTTCAAATTGAGGAGCACTATAAGGCTAGAGGAGCCCAAGTTCGAGCCCCATCTCGCAAGCCCGCATTGGTGACAGAGTTACTAAGGAGTTTTTTTCTTCCCTTAAATCTAATCAAACTCTCACCAAAATCAAAGCAATCAAGGATGGAAATCAAAGGCTTACTCTCTTACCTGACATTCTGCAAGCTTTTGTGCATCACTATCATGTTGTTTTTGCTACTCAACCTGCTACTCCGGCTCATGATGCTGCTCTCCTCCAATGCATTGAAGTTGTTCCCTACAAGCTCTCTAAAAGTCAATGCATTGCTTGTGATAGACCTCTCACTCTTGATGATTTGAAGGAAGTTGTTATGCAGATGGCCTCTGATAAAGCCCCGGTGTTGATGGTTTTCCCTATGAGTTTTACCAGTCTCTTTGGATGACTGTTGGTCTAGATCTTCATCAAGTCTATCTAGAAGCTATGTCCTCCAACACCCTGGGTGATCTGATCAACCAAGGCAACATCAAATTCATTCCCAAATGGAGGATCCCGAGCTTATCACCAGTTGGTGGCCAATAACTCTGCTCAATGTCTCGTACAAAATTATTGCCAAAGCTCTTGCTATCAGGCTCACTAATTTACTACCCCTGATCATCAAGAGCAAGCAAACCAACTTTATCAAAAACAGATATATTTTGGACAACATTATTGTAGTTTGGGAGGGCATGGAATATGCCGCATAGACTTCTCAACCGACTCTGTTTGTTAAAATTGATTTTGAAAAAGCCTATGATAGAGTTGAGTGGCCTTTCATTCTAGCCATGCTGCAGGCTATCGGTTTTGGACCCAGATTCATCCACTCTGTTAATATGCTCTTTCAAAATGTGGGTGCTGTATTACTATCAATGGTCAATAGTCTGAGAGATTCTCTCTTCATCGTTCCATCCGGCAAGGTTGCCCTCTTGCTCCTTCTCTTTATGTCATTGTTGCTGAAGGTCTAAGCTACTTGCTTGCTAATGCTGCTAATGCTGGTTTGGTTAAAGGTATTCAACTACCTTCCTCTCCTAAGTAGTTGATTAATGGTCATTTTGCTAGATGACTCTTTTCTCACTCTGGCTGAAACAAAGGCCTCTGTCACTAATGCCATGAAATGTCTTGATATTTTTTGTCTTGCTTCTGGTTTTGCTATCCAATGGAAGAAAACCCAATGTTACAGACAGGCGATGGGTCCCAAACCTCCTTGGCTAGAGGGATTCCAATGGCTTTGGATTGAACCTGGTGTTCAATTCAAATTTTTAGGCATTCCTTTTGCCTTTATGGCATCCCCTGTTGACCTTTGGAACTATGTGATTCAACAAGTTGAGCAAAAATCTCTTTTGGATTACCAAGCATCTATCTCTTGCTGGAAAATTCCAAGTCTGCTCCAAGGTTCTGGCTACCACTCATGTCTATTACTCATCATGTTGGGCACCTTCTAAAGCCGCTTACCATAGCTGGAGAAAATTCTGCGTGATTTCCTGTGGGCCAACTCCGAAGGGAACCATGGTTTTCACAGAGTTGCTTGGGACATATGTTGTACACCAAGGACATTGGTGGTCTTGGCCTAATCAACATTCATATGCAGGGTTTGCTCTTACTGCCAAATGGATTATTTGCAGCCTTGAAGGTGAGGAATCTTGGAAAATTCTTCTCAGAAATTGTATATCTCAAGGGTCTCCACTTAATCGAAAGGCATGACAGGGTTTGAACTACTACTCCTTACTCCTATGCCCTGCTACTATTAAAATAGGTGGCTCTTTTGTGGCCAAAAGCATATGGAAAGCTTGGGAACTTCTCAAACCCCATCTGCTAGCAGGGTGATGGTTTCCGGAATGGGCTCTCTCTTAACTCTCTTAGTTTGTGGTGGAATCTGGTGTTTCAATTTCATGACAAACCCCTTGCTCTTTCCTTGCAGCTCAAGGGTTTGCATCTTTTCAAAAAAGGGATTTAGTATATTCAAGACCTTTTTGTCCTATCACCAGGGATTGGCTTCCATGGGATAGCCTAAAAGCTAATTTTGCTCTAAATGACAATGACAAACAAGCCATTTCTATCATTCAAGATCTCATACCTGGCGATTGTTTGCATAAAATTGGTGTTACTACGTGCCCGTGGTGGTTTGATTGGCATTGGCCCTCTGCCACCCCCTTCAGAAATTATAAACCTCGGTTGGGCTACAAGCTTCTCACCCAGAAGTAGCTTCCTCTCAATAAGTTAAATGCTCACTGGAGCCTACATTCCACTCGTTTTGGGTGGAAGCAACGCTTCACTTGTTGTTTGGGCCATTCCTATAGAGCCCAAAGTTGTGCACTTTCTTTGGAGCATTCTTCATCAAGGGCTTCCTGTGGGCAAGTGCCTTGTTCTTCTGGGAGCTCCCCCGCCACGTTGCCCTTTCTGCAACCACATTGAGACTCTTCTTCATCTCTTTTGGTTCTGCCCTCATGCTCAGTCTGCCTGGCGCTGGATTCATACCCTTTTCCAACCTTTTTTGCCCACCTTCTTCACGTGGAAAATGGTTCTTCTGGGGGATCCGACCTTTATTCCTGCAAAATTTTACAACATTTGGCATTCTTTCAGAGCGGCTATTTTATATCACATTTGGAAATCTAGAAATGTTGCTATTTTTAATAAGGAGACAGTGGATAGAATTTTTGCTATTTCTAACAAGCTTGTTGTCATCTCCAATGTTTCACTTCAGATCCAGGTGCAGGTGGAGAAAGTCCGCATAGAAGTTGAGCACTTGCAAACTCTTTTGGACCATTGGGGGAGTGCCCCTTGTGTTGTTAGTGTTCCGCTAGATTCCCCTCGCCGCCACTCCCGCTCGCAAGGTCGCCGCTCGCTTTCCCATGGGCGGTGCAATTTTGACCGGGGTCCGGCTCATGGGCGGTGTAGTACCTCTCCTCACCGGTGGGTCCCTTCTCCCTTCGTCTTGGACTCGCCCACTACCGGGGTATTTGGTGGGCTCTGGTAGTGGTGGTTCCAGTGGCAGGTGCCTAACCAATCAAAGTTTTGTGGCTCTCTTTGGCTATCTTGCCCTCTCGGTGGGGAAACGAGGAGGAGCAACAGCAGGACGGCTGGGAGCACTGATGACACCCCCGACACTACTCTTGGTGGTTGGGGTGACCATCCAAAGAGCCCACCGCCACCGCCACCATCTTCCATGTTTGTTGTTGTTGCCTAGCTCCATGTTTGGAGTTTTCTCTGGTTCTCTACACTTGTTTTAATCTTTTTGATTGAAAATGCTACTGTTGATATGACACTTTGCTACTCATAGCCTCTTTATGGCTACTTTGATCCTACTTATGGGGTGTGATCTTTTCCACCCGATTTTGTATGATTAGCATTGTACTTCTTATGTCATCTTTAATATATGGTTATGCTTTTCAATAAAAAAAACAAATAAGATTTTGAAAGTCAATATTCATTTATATCATAAATTTTAGTTTGCTTCTAATTATCAAAAGTAATATTAAAAAAAAACCATTTATAGAAGTTCTTCTATTATATTTAGATTATATAGTAATTTGAAATATATGAGATTCTCTACTAGCTAGTATATTCAAAATTGTAAATAAATCAACTTACTCTAGTTTAATTGGTACTTACACAATTTATCCATTCAATTAAGTTCTACATCTATTAAAATAATGTAATTAATATAATAGATCAAGTTTAGTGGCCTACCTAAAACACTCGTTAACTAATGTAATAGATAGTTTAGTGACCTACAATTAATTTTTGAGAAGTAAAAATAATATAACTAATGTAATAAATATATAGTTTGGTTTAGTAGCCTACTAACCAACACATTCAATTAATTTCTAGATGCAAAAGCACATTCTAATAAATACTAAAAATATTATAATTGTTTAAATTAATTTTCTATAAAGGGTATATGAGAGGTGGTGAGAAAATTATGTCCAACTCTATGACTTGTCTATGTATTCCCAACTCCTCCCATTTCTTTTATAATAATTATTAAGAACAAATATGTTTATTACTACAATACTAAACAAATGTAACTTCATTTTTCATTTCTCTAAAAATAAATTCAATTAGATCTTAAAAATCAAAACAATTTTTTTGATCTAAATGAATCTATAAAAATATTACTCATTATTATTGTTTTAAAAAAAAAAACTAATTTTTTTTTTTGCTATTGATACCTAGGAGAAGGCCTAGCCTGCGCAAAAAACACAAGAGGAACCAGTCCCTAGTAATATCTTACACCGGAGATTCTCATAAAGTTTTACGCACATTATCGTGCTCATACATACCAAAATTAATGGGAGAGCGCCGTAATCGGGATAACTACACCCATAACTACATCTTATCTATTTGCAATTTTAGATTCAAACCACCAATTTAGGCCGAAAATAAAAAAACCAAAAACCTAGACAGATTATCACCAAACACATACATTATCTTGGACACAAACCCAACATGATCTATCAGGACTTTTGGCCGCTCGGTGAGACCTCCTTGATAATATCCACATCCGAGTCCCCTTTACTTCACACCAAGAAGGAAGAAGGATCCACGTAGCATTTGGGCATCACAATCTCGACACACGCCGAAAGCTCTAAACCCGATTTTATAACGCACCTCTAGCCCCACACACAACCGCCCGCACACCCTGTCAAAGAGTGAATATGACACCGTAAGATTGCAACACCCACAAATACAACATTCTAAAACCACATTAATCCTTAAACAATTATCTAGAAGGTTTAATTTTTTTTTGTTTTAAACAGGTGACAAGGTGTTAACCCTATAGTACGTTTAATTAATTCCTACCAACAATTACTACACTACAAAGGATAGACTAGTACTAGGTTAAATAATTAAATATTCTTAATTCATCTCTAAGGTCAAATTAATTACAATCAACTAGGAAGGTGCCATAAATTAATTTACTTGGTTAAATGTTTTCCCCCTCTTAGATTAACCTTCAAACCCATATTTATTAAACCCTTGTCCTTAGTTACCTTAATTCTCTTAAGTTATTTTCCTTAAAGTCCATTCAAATAATTACTAAAACATACTAGGAACTAAATAAATAACTTAACATACAAGGGTATTAAATGGCCCCATTCACCCATTTACACATACCTTTAAATTATCTAAAAACCCATAATACATATTCCAAAATCCAAATCATGGCAACTACACAATGCTTCAACATCACAACACAAAATTTCAGGACCAAATAACACACATTCAACACAAGATACAATCACAAGAATGCAACTTATCAAAATACACAAGGCTTGAAATGCAAATTCAATGGAGCAAGGATCTATGGGAGATAACTTATGCCTCCCATTAAACCCTCCAATATACATCTCAAACCCCTACATAACTCTTATGCCTCCCTCAAGATACTCTTATTCCTCCCTACAATCTCTTATGTATCCCTTAAAAGAACCAAGTAAGAAATGCAAGCATATTCTTTTCAACGGTGGGGCACCCAACCTAAATCCCTCTCAAAACATGAAATAAACTATTATGCCTCCTTACATATAAAATCCCCATAGCCTTCTCCTACACCATACTTAGGCATTCTACCCAAGAACCCAACAAGCATACCAAAACATTCAACAACATACAAATATACACATATAAGAGAAAAAAAATAAAACAAGGGTGTAGTTCCTACCTTTCCATGGTAGAACTTGATCAATGGATCACCCTCCAAGCTCCTTCAAGCTCAATCCAACTCCAACAAGCTCCAAAACTAAAAAAACTCCAAAACTCTCCAAATCCAAAAATATAAGAGCACAAATGAAATGAAGTAACCCCCAAACAAACAATTAAACTTGCATAAATAGAAAAAGAGAGAGGAGGGTGAGGTGGCTCCACGTAGGATTCTACATCACTTATCCTCAACTCCACACCACAAGTCAAAACTCAACCCCAATGCATAATAAGCTGGTGGTTGAGAGGAATGACAAACCTCTTACACACACAATCCAAACCCACACCCTATAACGATAAAATTAAAACCCATGTAACAAAAGTGCAATAAATATCACTTTTGTCTTACAAAACACATAATGAGGTCTATTTTTGACCCCCAATCCATAGGTAGGGTTGGTATAAAAATTAAGAGGTGTGGGACAAGCTTAGCTTGTCCCACAAGCCTCCAAAAATGGCTCTTAAGCCCAAATCCGAAATTCCAAGATAAGGTAGAGTGTACAACACTGAAAGTCACTTACACTCAATCAAAATCACATAGTCCAAAAGATCAACAAATCTAATAAATGACCCTTTTGTCACATCCCCATATCACTTAATAATGTGATTTTTTACTTAACAAAAGCACATTAATCAACAATGATTAAATAAATTACATCATACATTCAATCACATACTCTACGATAAATAAAATAAAAGGGAAAGAATAACACACAATCCCATGGTCACAATTGGAGGTCATCCCCCAATGGGGACCCCCTAACAAAATAAAACAAACAAAACAACAACATTACACAAGTTTTCATAGTGACCTTCGTTGTATCCATCTAGTATTTATTGTGGTTGGTCTCCAATCCCCCTTTTGATTGTTGTGATATAATTACCTGCAAAATCACACAATACCTCCTTCGGCCTCGTGGCCACATTAAATACATCAAAGGTAAAATATACGCACATCAATCAATAAAAATCCACATATAATTAAATCATCATCTAGACTAACAATGTTATCATTTGTCTAAAATTTCAACAACATCTCAATTCTACTTTTTTATCAATATCAACAAGATCACGAGATTAGTTCAAATGATAAATCATAGTCAACATGATGAGAATTATGAATGTCAGTAATACATATATGCCAACAACACATCATCATCATCAATACAAAACATCTCTCTATATATCTAAGAATCCACGCAATCATACTATGAATCACAATCCATCAATAATTAGAATATCTCTATCATCTAACATCATGCTAAACCAAAATGATACAATAATATCCATGTCTATAGTCAAAAATGATCGAAATCAAAATATAATAAGTGTCGAAGAGGATTGGGCACTATAAATATGATCAAATGTTCCTCCAAAGCCGCATGCTCTTTATGGAGAATAAAGCGCCTAGATGAATTGGATAGGATGTGAGTCGTACTCTACCCCGAGCAATTTCAAATACGTTTCTCCGCCAAATTGGTTGATTGGGGTCCATCATAAGCTTCCTCATGCTTTCAAAAATGTCTACCTCCTCTTCTTCGAATCTCTTCGCCACCAACCAAACTTTTTCTAACTGCTCCTCATGGCAACATTCGAATTTTCCCATCTGTCCAAGACAAAAACGACTCCCTTGCCTTCTCACCAGTCAAGGTCCTCCACCTCTTCCTTCTTGGCCCTGGTTCCATAGTCCCCAAATTGTTCATCTAACACTCCAAATCCCCCACAAAGAAGAAACCTAGAGAAATTCACATCGTGAATCGAAAAACAGATCGGGCGAAGGAAAACTCGTCCTAACTCGAATTTAAAATGCTTCTTGTACACCTCTTACTTGTGAAGGCAAATGTGTAAATACGAAAGATCCACGGTAATATTTACCTTGCAATGTTATCATTATACTCATTAAATCTTTAAATGACCGACACCAATATAATTACTCTTCCTCATGATAATCCACCAACCTTGCATCATTTGTGATTAAAGACATGACATCACCCGAGAAGTTCTCCTCCCACATATGCCATTTCAAATAATAATTTTCCTGACATCCATGCCCCTATAAGCCAGAAATCAACTACCATATTCCCTTCTCTTTTAACATGGGATATCTTAAACTTAGAGAAAGAAGATAGAATTTCCTTAATTTTCTTACAAATTGGTCAGTAACTTCCAAGTAGAAGGAGACCCATCTTGGGCCAAACCGATAATAACTTTTGAGTCACCTTCGATCCATAAGTGAGATCACTTCTTCTTCCTGGCCTCTAATAACCGAAAAGGAGATCCATCCCCTCCGCTTTGTTATTTGAGGATATACCACAACCGACAACTATTGCTAGCAACGCTGACAATTAGAATTTTTCAAAATACATCCACAACTAGCTCTACTCAAATTCACTTTTGCCGCACCATCGAAATTCATTTTAATCCATACTTTTTCAGGAGCTCTTCATAGAATTGACTAGATTTCCCTAATCCCATTATCGGGAGAACAAACTAAAAAAACTAAAACCTATTATTTGTTATCTAAAAAAAATCAAACCTAACTTTGTTGAAAAGTTTAAGGAATTCTTAACTTTTTGCATGGGAGTGAGTAGTAAACCTATTTTACTTAGGTGCGAAGGGAATGAACGAAAATTTTCCAATGTTTGAAAAGACAAAATTGTAAGAAGGTATATTTGACTTGATTGGTTAGGTAAGTAAATTTCCAATCATTATTTTTTTGGTTTCACATGTTATCAAGGAACCTTTAATAGACAAAAGGATAATACAAATTCATGTTTAAATTATGAATATATGGGATCCTATGGAGATTTAACACCGATTATTCTTGTGTCATAAAATGTTATTTTAGAGGGTGTGGGTTTGTTTGTTTTACAATCGGCTCATTGTATGATGTTAAATAAATTTAAATACTTATCATATGAATGAAGGATATTATAGATTTAATATTTTTTAATTTTGAATATAAAGAATACTTTTTTAAATTATTTTAATGATCTAAAATGGCTTCGTATATATCTCAAAAATAGTTTTCAATTTAATTTATTAGTTGTTAAATTAAGTATGTTTTTGTATATTTTTGTCTAAATTATGTGTTAATGTGTTTGTCATTTTTATTGATTTAAAATGGGTGTTTGTCCTTCCAAGTATTTCTACTGTCCTCCCTATTTTATATAAAGTGTTTATGTGCTCGGATTTTTTTAGAGTGTTAAAAACAAATTTCCATAGTTTTTATGGAGCACATCGATGCTTACATGGTAGGTATTTTTCACGGGGTTCATTAGCTAGGCAATATCCTAGCACATGGGTTCATATTGAGGTAATTAAAATTAATAAAATTAAATTCAATATACCGGTAGACATGAGGGGGTGAAAGGGTTTAATTTATTAATGTTTTGAATCAGGTATTGAGGGTAGGTTAGAGAGGTGGGCCAAAGGAAAGGGAGGTTTAATTTTAATATAAAACTAAAACATTTGAACCCTAGTTTTTAAAAGTAAATACCTTAAAATTGCAAAAAGAGTGTGGTCATAAATTAAATTATAATCTTTTTTTATAAAGAAATCTCAATTAAGAGATTCTTAACCAAGAAATAATAAGATGGTAGAAAACTAGGATTGAGTATGCTTTTCAACACAAGTGATATTATTTCACCATCTTAATTATTTGAAGAACTATTGATAAATGATTAAAGCTTGACATTTATAAGGTGATTTTTAATAGGTCTTCAATGGCTTCAAACTATCTTTTGAGAGGAAATGCATATTAAAAAAATTGAGTGAGAAATATAATATATTTTTTTTAATATATTAGGGTACAAATAAAAAGGGGTAAATAAAATTGTAATTGAAAAATGGGTAAGTAAGGTACAAAGAAAAATAGGGGTATTTTCATTCTAATAATATAACATGAGGGGGTATTATCAATTGAATAATTGGAGGTAGAAACTAGAATTAAGGGTATTCTTTAATACCCTTCGAACGCACGTGTTATACCATACTTTTACTAAGTGAACCCCTTGGTATTTTTGATGTTTTGTGTAGCTTAAATATATTTTGTTTGTCTTCGATACAGTTTTCTTCTCAATGTTCGTGTGTGGAAATTTCACATTGTGGGGGAACATGACACCAATGTTCTATTTCCATTTTGTGCCTAAAACGACTAAAGTCAAAGGAAGCTTCCAGTGGTAGTGGTAGTTTTCTAAGTTGTTTGAGATCAAGTGGTAGCGATCGATAAATAAAGTGGATATAACTAAGAAAATTTTGATTCTTAGAGGTGGTAATGTGAAATATTTCGAGAATATGTTTAATTGTGCAGTTTTTGTAATAAGCGAGTTGTGATTCCTATATACTTCCTTGATGTATAAGCATAGTGGCGAACAAAAGCACCAAAGTAAGTCAGTTCATGGATCTTGAAAGGGTTTATGGGAGGATCCAGAAAACCACATGAGGTGGACAGTTGATGGGGTCTATTCACATCAAGGTTTGTGGTAAACCTATTTAAAACCATGGAAGGAGAGAGTCTTTCTTTTGATCAAGATCATGAGTCACATTGTAGGACATGTTTCATAGGGGTGATCATACTGCAGATGAGTGTGTGGATGTTTTTCTACCATGTTTGCACTAAGGGGAGGATGTTAGGAATATAATTGTTAGTGCTTCACATTAATAGTTTTGTATGAAATATAATTGTTTGTATAGTGGTTATAACCACTTACGTAGATAGGTTGTGGGAGAGATTTGTGGAGTGAATAGTTGAGAAAAATCCTTGTTTATAGGAAAATATTTAACTATAAATGTGTATTAGGGCAGATATCGAGCGGTCGAGTGTGAAGTCCATGGAGAAGTAATCCAAAGCCGAGAGCCTAGGATAAATTTTGTTCTTCATTTGAACAATGATGCTTGGCTAATTGATAAGGGAAATTTTAGCTATTTAATTGCCCCTATGATGATGATCTAGATTTATTGTAAGTGGCCATTAGCTTTATTATTTGTTATTATTTAGGTTTTATGTGTATTTAGCAATATTGTGTTAGATTGGAGCAGGTAGAAGGTAAAAATTATTGTATTAAATATCTACTCGCAATATCAATTTTCAGCGTACCAAATTAAAGATGCATGTTCCTCAATTTTCCTGGCTCGTTCCTCAGTGAAAAAGTTTTGAAAAGTATTGGCAGATCAACGACGACTTATATATACCTAGCTACACTCAGATTTGAATGGCCCATGTATTTCATCCTCAAAATCGAGAAAAGAGATCAATATTTCCGTGGATATTTTTTGGTTTGTTTTGTGGTATATTTTCCAGATGTGTGTACATATCTCTGTTGGTTTCATTTCCCTATCTGATAGTTATGCAAGCCATTTCATGCATCTAAATTGTTTGTTTGCAAATCTGGGCTCGTGGCTCTACTATTTCTGTTGCTCACATGTAATAATAATTAGAAGAAGGGAAATAATTCAAGTAATCGACATGAGTGCAGAGAATTACTACTCTCTAGAGGGGTTGTTTATAAGGAGACATCTTGCAGTGAATGACACTTAAAAATCAAGATGATGTGCTAAAATAAAGCTAGTTGGAGGTCATATTTTGTTACATTGGGAATAGGCATTTCACATTGCATCACCACGTTCCACAAGGGATGTCACAATTGGACGGTAGTGTTTTCCGTATGCATTCTTTATAAGGAAAGGTACCTGCATATACTTCAAATATAGATTGAGTCAATAATAGTTTATAGTTGGTCTTAGTTATCAAAATTAAGTGCCATTGCCCATTAAATTTGTCTAAGTCCTTTCATGTCTTATAAAAACCAATATTTAATTGGTTTTTCAATCGTTTAATTATGTCTCTTATTTTGCGAAGAGTCATTATATTTATTGTAAAAGTTGTTATTAGGGTGTCATTCGTAAAGAGTCAATCAGATTGTCGTCTCATTTCAAGTCTAGTCATGTCATTGTAAATAGTTCAAAGAGTCGTAAAATTGTAAAAAAAAAAAAATTGCCTGCATTTCAACTGGACGCACTATCGGTGGAATCCAACGTCCTTTGATATGCACTTGAGCTCCATGATCAAATCTAGCCAAAATAGCAACATGAAACTGGAGGATGGAGGCATAGAAGGTTGGAGGTCGATCAATGCCTCTTGTCAGTCACCAATGATGGGGCTGCATTTTGGTATGGTGGCATCTCTTTTTCAGTTGTGTGGTGTGTGCAAAATAAAATGGTGTGTGGTTTCCTTAATGTGTTATGATTAAAATGAGGAGAATGTGAATTTTGGAATATGAGAACAGTTGTATAGGAGGGCATCTGAACTGGAGTGATCCTCCAACTACTGAGATTCTTCTACTGTCATACTTCTAACATCGATTGACCGGTGAAAGAGAGTTCACTGGAAGTGAAAGCGGGAACTATTGAGTTTGCGTATGTAGGTGAATCGGTGGAAGTGTGATCATCTGATATGGGATTCATTGTGGTGAAGCGGATTGGTCATGTGCAGCAAGATCCAGACAACAAGATCCAATCTAGTAGTATGCAGACCTAAAAGTATGTGAGGCATACAATTCTGTTTCTAGTTCAAATGATGCACGCTGCTTCTTCCCCATGTTCACACTATGGGGGGAATATTAGGAAATATTTATTAATGTTCACGATATTATAAGTGTGTGTAATGTGAAGTTGTTTTAACAACTTCACATTACACACACTTATAATATCGTGAACACTAATAAATATTTCCTAATATAAATATACTATTTTTCCTTTAGTTCTTGATTGTTGGAAGTTAAATTGGGTGCAATAGGGTCCTGATTGAATTTTATTTGTCCATAAATACATGCTAAGTCATTTTATATACATCATTTAGTTAAAACTTTCTCATTTTAAAGATTTGGTAATCTAAGTGTGAAATCAAGCATTAGTAACCAATTCATTGAATTATTCTATAGATAAAACCATCATTAGAGTATTAATTGAAATAGAAGGGTCGTACACTATATCAAATTAATTTATCTAGATGATGTAATGATTGATTTTTTTTTGATTTTTGATAATATCATTTCATGAGTGTTTAAAAACCTAGTTTATAACCTGCAACATAGTGTATCTTGGAAGTGCATCTATGACTCTAAAAATCCTCACATGCCTCAAAACATACATTTTTATTGTTACGAGTCTTTAGATATTGTTGTCGATTGGGACAAGACATTGTTTTAATGTTTTGTAGGTGACCTAAACAAAAACACATAAATCAAAGTGATGTTTTTAGAGATAACAACTAGATGAATGTAGTTGTTAAATATTTTCTCGTGTGTCATTTTTTTCCTAATGCACCAAGATGCTCCACACATCAATAAGATAGTAAAATTATTTGAAGAAGATTTCATTTCTTGTTTTAACTTCATTGTACATCTAAATGCATATTTTGAGATATTGACAACGATATAATATATTGTGATGTTATATATTTTTGGTTTTAGAATCATTAATTAAGTGTCATTTACTATTTTATAATATCTTTTAAAACTTAATTTAATGTTTATAAATATTTTATTTATACAATTTGATTGAAACCCATTTATTTATACTAGATTTTGTTGAGTAGCTTTTCTATTTCAAATTCTATATTAAATTATGGTTAAATGTTCTCATAATATGTTACATTTAATTTTTATTTTATTTTTAGGGTCAATTGTATTAGATAAAAATACCCTAGTCTATATTTGCACAATTCCAAACCATAACCTATTCATTTTGTTAAAAATATTGGAAACTTTAGGTTGGTTAAAAATGTGTACAATTATATGTATTAGAGATCACATTATAATAATTCATTACCAATATTTTTCTATATATTTGTAATAGTTCTTTTATCATGGATATAATTTTTTTATATCTATATAAATTTTATAGATTATTTCATTATGGTATTCTTTAAAATGAATAGAGATGGCATTAGATAAAATTGTTTCTCATCATGTTACTTTTATCATAAGAGATGTTAGTATTTTTGTTCAACCATGGAAATGTATGCATATATATCCGAGAATAGAAATATCATTAGATACTTGTACTCTTGTTCAAGTATGTAAATATATGTATACAAATGGAATAGAATTAGGATTATATACATGTTTCTCATCATGCTATATTATTATAAAAGATGTTAGTATTCTTGTTAAAGTATGTATTTCATATATTGTTGTAAAATTATTTACTATATTTTTGATACATATTACGCTTTCATGCATTGGATTATTACTCCATGTTCCTTTTATTGCTTACTATCATTGGCTTATGTAGAAATTCCTTGTTCCAATACCCTTCAATGTATGATTAATTATGTACAATGTAAATGAAAGATATAAATAAATATACAATACCGTTAGCTCTCAATATTCCTCAAAGAAATAACCAAAATATTTATCCCAATTTCAGTAAACTTCTAAGATTACGTTACACATTTCAAAAAAGTTTGATCTTTATGATTGTTTGAAAAATACTTAATCCAAGAAATCCATTATTAAATTAGTGACTAAATCTAATTTATATAAATATATTTTCTATACAATATTGAAAGAAACTACAAACGACACTCAACCATCTCACTTTGCTTTTATTGTGAGACATTTGAAAGATAGTGAGACTCTACAATAACATATGAGGACGAGGAAATATTTGCAATAAATATATTAAACAACAACTGAATAAGTGCAAGGAATGATGGAAAAAATGGGGGTTGAAGTGGCAATGAAAATTCATAAAAACATACATAAGAAACTTTGAATAACTATTCAAGTGGCTTCTAGGAGAAATTTCATCATAGTGTAAGAAGAGTAGTTATAGTATTTTGAATGTAGTTCATAAGAATATTTTTCCCAACTAAATCACATTTTGTAGATGCATATTACCCGTATGCCTAGATTTGGATCACCAGTAAGATGGATTAGTTAATATGAAAACTCCAAATCAACACTGCTAAAAAAATGGGCTTATGCTACCATTGTGAAGAGAGGAAAAATTATGGTTTCTTTCATTGAATAAAGTGGTTAAAAACTCTTCCATATTTGAATCTAAACTTTCACACAAGCACATTTGAAAAAAGTTAGTTGTTTTTGGTAGTTATGAGACTTTCCTCAATTAGATCACTAAAATTTTTAAGGAGATAAAATTCATTTTATTGATGAAAATGAAAAAACAATTTATTTAATGAAAATAACACATATACCCGACTCAAATTGTATATGACAATCACGGTTGTAATTCACCAAAAATCATATGGAGATTGCAAGCCAATTGTAGTTGTGATTCCCTCATGTGTTGGATTTTTCTAAAAGCAGAACAAGTAGTATCTAGCCCTTATGCTTCACTTTCACTTATTCAAGACCTAAAAAACCAAGATATGTGAACAAGAGTGCAAGAAAACTCAATTATAGCCTTAGTGCACAAAGAGTCAAAGGTTGTAATGAGGGGGTGAGTGTTATTATATAGTTTTTGAGTGCATAGGGGAGGGACACATATGGGTGTAATGATAGGGTCCATAATACATTGGGCATGCACATGAGTAGGTGTGGGTGGGCATAATTAAATGTGAAAGGGTGAGGGTTAGTAATGTAGTAGTGAAGTGTTTTTTATTTCCATTTTGTGGGGTTTTATATTTTTTATTAGCTTTTCTGGGATTTTTTTTTTTTTTTGTGTTTTTATGATGTTTTTTGTGTTTTTAATAAGATACCTTATGTACAAGGTGCATTCAAGTGGCTTCCAGGAGAAATTTCATCATAGTGTAAGAAGAGTAGTCATAACTTATTTTGAATGTAGTTCATAAGAGTATTTTTTCCCAACTAAATCACATTTTGTAGATGAATACTATCAAATTCAATGTATCAATTAGATTATAATTTTTACTTCATAAAGAGAAAGAGACTTTCCACCTAAATGTTTTGGGATAATTTTTTTCATAAAAATTAAGAAATGTGGAAAACATGAAGAAAAATGTAACATTAACTTTTTAATTTTTAATACATGCACACAAAACACACACTTAATCATGGTAGAAGACTTGATCTGCGATTATTTGACCGTGAATTTATTATACATTCGGTCCCTCAACTTAGAATAGGCTCATGTTGGCACATATTCTCTTGATTTCGAATGTCTATTCCTATATATTCACCCATGCAATACTTATCTTCTATTTTATATATCTTGTCAATATTTTTATATGAGCCCCTAGTCATTTTGATTCCTTTAATTGTTTTTGTTGTTTCTAGGCATGTGAAATAATTGGCATCCGATAATTCCCACAATCTACCAATTTTATCAAGTAAACATCCATATTTCTAAATATGGTACTAAAGCTTATTATTTATATTACATACGAATTTGTGTTGGCTTATGCATGATAATAAGTTCCCAATTTAAAATTGAAGGATATTATAGAAACTTAAATTTAATCTTCAAGAATTAGCATCATCATTTTTGACATACTTTGACACACTTTGAAATTTGACATATATTCGAGTATGGATCTTATTTGACCATGGTGAGTATACAAAATTATGTCATGGTGAGGGTACCCACTGCGCAGAGCTATTGAAAAAATAATAATAATACTATTGAATGACAAAGGAATGTTATGATGTATTATAGATACGAAAACAAGATTCTACAGTCTTGATTGTTAGAATTTGAGGATTCTAACAAATATGGATTTAATAAACTTACATATTATATAATGTTACGATAAATATTTAAATAAACATTACATCATAACATAGGTAAATAAAAAAGTACTTACAAGAAATAAATAACACAGGTGACAAAGTATTTATAGTGGAAAACCCCAATAGGGTAAAAACTACTTTGAAAACAATCTTTTACTTTAGAGAACTTATTTTATATCTAGTAAGATCACCTCCTCCTTTAAAACCCGATTTACCAAGGGTAAAACCAAATCACTTGATTTGCAAACCTTTGATATATTTCCCGAATATATCAAATGAGAACCTAAAGTCCTTTTTATATAAGGTAGTCGGGTATGTCTTCCGACCCACCTTTTCAAGCTAAAATGGTTGACACATACACATAGGTTTATAAGATTTAATATTAGAAATATAATCATTTCATGATATTAAATATTTAACTTAAAGTACATACTTAGGTTAGCATATTTAATAATAGAAATATAAACCTATATATTAGTGATGGACTTATATACATTAAGGGTTGGCGGACCACTTAATCATTATATTCCAACACCCCCTTAATGTTAAGTGGGATAACATAACATATGCCAATAGATTACCTACTCGTGGTACTCTACACGATTTACAATTCTTAAACCATAAAGTTTTATGCTAGCATATCAGTTGAAGGAATTATAACACCTTCATCATACCGATATTATTTTTGGTACAAAAATATTTGGAATCCCAAAGATCATCCCATGATCAATGGCTAAGTATGACTTGTGAGTTTTACATGTTCTCACAGGTTCTCATAAAAGGTTATTGAACCCAAGCATATAGGAGCATTTTACAACCAAAGAACTCCTTAACAATATGTTTGTACTAGATGTTTACCAATAAAATCAATAACACTAAAGAGTTTACTGAAGACCGACTTTAAAATCTTTCTACATTTCTTTATAAAAAATAAGCCGAGGAGGTATACATGCCCGAAGTTCTTTTTACACTTTCCCGAAGGTCTTTTTTTACACTTGTCCGAAGGTCTTTTACATATGCCCGAAGGTCTTTTTACAAAAACCAAGTTTCATTAGGAGGTGACATTGTCATGCACACTCCCCCTCAAAGGAAACTCCGATAATCCAAGCTTTTATGAAAGTGACAAACTTTGCAGCACTCATGGACTTTGTGAAGATGTCGGAACTCCGTTCTTGATCAACATGAACTTGATATTTATCTCATCACTTTGCACCTTCTCACGGGTGAAGCATATATGTATCTCAATGTTCTTCGTCCTCTCGTGTTGAACTCGAATTCTTAATCAAGAAAAATACAACTCGACCATCACATAGAAGATAAATACTTCTTTTAACTTACATGTGTATCTCTACCACAACCATTGCAGTCATGACTTCTTTACTTTTTCCATTGTACATCTGTCTCAGTAGAAGAAATGGAGACTGTTGATTATATTTTTGTTCCAAGTAATGGTTCCTACACCAAAAAACTTGAACACATATCCAATATATTTTATAACACAACATCGGTATGGTTAGAATCACAAAATCCATATAAGATAATATTTTCATTCTTATTATAATGCAACCCATAATTGATTGTTCCTTTTAAAATATCTAAAAATTCTTTTTGTAAGATTCTAATAATCTCTAAAAAAAGTTCCTGCATAAACCTTGAAGTAATTCCTACTATATAGGAAATATCTGATCTAGTTATAGTTAGATAAATCAAACTATCAACTAACAACATATATAAAATATGATCAACATTTTTTCATATGTAGATTTAGGATCAATATTTATTCCAACTTCCATTGAAGTAGAAAATGGTTTACAATCAATCATAAGAAAATTTTTCAATACAATGGTTGCATATTATGTTTTAAAAAATAACAATAGAATGAAATATAGTCATACAAATAACATGATGTGAGAGACCTAACTCATTCATTTCAAAGTACTGCTTCAATTTCTCTTTAATCCTATGAATTAAATCAGAATTGTCACTAGACATAAGTAAATCATCAACATATATACATATAATGATAATATGCGAGCCTTATTGCTTGATGAATATATCATTGTTAGAAGAACAATTAACAAAACCTAACAGTTTAAAGAAGGAAACAATTTTCACATACCAAGCTCCAAGAGCTTATCTTAAACCATACAAGGATTTATCACTTACAAACATAGTTTTCTTTACCAGTTTCTTCAAATCCTTTAGGTTGAAACATGTAAATTTCTTCTTTCAAATCGTAATTAAATTTTTTTCTTATCCATTTGGTAGATTTTCTACCCAAATTGAGCGGCAATTGTAAATAAGACCCTAATAGTACTCATTTTAACTACATGAAATGTCTCAACATAATCAATACCGGGGTTACGAGTGAAACCTCTAGTAATAAGTCTAGTTTTATGTTTGTTAATACTACCATCAACATTATATTTTACTTTGTTTATCCATCTAGACCCTATAATATTTTACGGCTTAGGTTCATACAATGTAATTAATGCATAGTACATATGATGGCTTCTGGTCATTTTCTTAAGGTCAATAGGATTTGAACTTTCTAACATAGATTGCGCCTAATTTAATTTCTTATCTAGGAAGATAAGAGTTTCAGAAATATCTATAGTATCAAAACATCATCATGACCATTTACTAAATCGAATCAAAACCATCATTTAAAAGTATTTAATGAACTTCGAGAGAAGAATACAACACATGTAAGCTTTTTACTTGATTATATCTAGACCTTTCATATAAGCTTCGATAATTAACATGTCCTAACCTTTCATGCCATAGTTTTGAATTATTCAAACTTTGAGATATAAAACAAGATGCGAAAAGAAATCATCAAAAATATATAGACCATTTATTTGAATTCCTTCAACTATTGTACTCTTATTACTATCCTTGATATACCAAGTATCCTTCATGCATAGATTCTAGTTGTGTCCATACCTCTTTTGGATGTTCGATATTACCAATGTGTAGAAGGTACTCATTGTTCACATTACATAGAATCATAGAAAGAGCCTCCTGCATTCATTACAAGAATGTATTCATGTTATCTATAGTTGCTTGACAACCGGTGGGAGCAACCTCAGATCCAGAAACAATCGTCTAGAGTTTTTTCACCATAAATTTTGTTTTGACCCAAATGTTGTAGTTGGTTTCATTCAGGATTTAGGTTTTGTCAAGACAGAAATAGTTGGATGCCATTGTTTTCCTAAACTTGTAAAACACACCCCATTATAATATACAATGTACCATAGAGTTAGATACATATTTATCGATAATAAAAACACTTTTAATAGAATCAGATTTAAATTTTATAGATTTAAAGAAACTATTTAATCATAACTAATTTTGTCATTACAATGCATACTAATTAACCTTCCATGATAAAAATAATAACTCGATATAAAGGGCCTTGCATTATAACCCTAGATTTATATAAAAAATATTTTTGACCATATAGAAGCGAAGAAGAGACTCCTAAGAATGCATAACAACTTCAAATTTCTGAAAAAATTAAGGTAGAAAAAAAGCTCGCTAGCTTAAATTTGACGTTTAAATGACCGTCATAATGACTTATTTTTTGGTCTGTCATGACGATCATTTGACCGTCAATTTTAACATAGATGAAAGTTTTCTGGAACCTACGAGCTTAAATTTGACATCTAAATGACCGTCATATTGTCTTATGTTTGGTCTGTGACGGTCATTTGACTGTGAAATTTAATGAAGCCAAAACTTGTGTATTTCCAGAATGTGAAATTCCATAATTTCTTCTTTTGTATAATATTAGGAGGTTATATTTTAACACATTATAATAACATTTTATAATTTATAATGTAAAAATCTATACATTTTAAAAAAATGTATATGGTTTATAAAATGAAAATAAAAAACAACATATAGTTCATAAAAATTATAAGCTATAGTATATATATATATATATTTAAAGGGGTTTAAAGGACATAGACCAAATTCTAAGAATTTTAACAAGTGCAAGTAAATTTATAAGAATATAGATTAACTGCATATTTTATAGAGGGACAAGTAATTTCACCCAACCAATGAAATAAATTGAAATTCCTTTTTCATGAACTTTGTCTCCTCTCTTCATTTATCTTAATTTTACCCTACACACATTTAAAACTATGGAAAGATTGTAAAATATTTTATATAATTTTGCAAGCTAAAAACTTAAAAACTTTTATGTGGCTATAACTACCAATCCCATGTAATTTTAATATGGTTTAAGACTTTTAATATATAGTTTTTTCAAAACTATATCAATTTTAATATAATGTTTATATAAGTTATTATATAAACTTTATTCTATATATTTTTTAATTTTAAAAAATATAGTTATAGATTAACTATAAACTATAGTTTTTCAAATCAAATTCTTTTAGAGGGGTTCAAAAAAACATGGGTATGAATTTACCTTCCAAAATATTTAACCTACAAACATTTGAAATTATAGAAAACTTAAAAATTATTTCATATAGTAATAAATCATTTCTTTTTGTATGTGATTTTCACGCAGGTAAATATTTGAAGCCCCTTTCACCTGTGCACACATAATCTTCAAACAAACATTAATTCCATATACTTTACAAAATTTAAATGAAAGTAAGAATCATATCATATTACATCTCCTCCCAAAAATATAAGGGATTTAAAATTGAAAAACCCTAAAAATTTTACCGGAGTTTAATTGCACAAATGTAGTGCCAAAATAAATTGGGGAAAAAAGAAGGGGACCGGATACTTTTAAATACCCTTTTGGGTTGGTTGAAAAAATCCTACAAATTAAATAAATAAAATAAAAAACATTTGATCTTAATTTATTTAATTTATCTCGCTTTGTTACCATGTTAGAATTTGAGGATTCTAATAAATACGGATTTAATCAACTTACATATTACATAATGTTATAATAAATATTTAAATAAAGATTACATCATAACATAAGTAAATAAAGAAATACTTATAGGAAATAAATAACACAGGTGACACAATATTTATAGTGGAAAACCCCAATAGGGTAAAAACCACTTTGAAAATAACCTTTTACTTTAGAGAACTTATTTTACATCCAGTAAGATCACCTCCTGCTTTGAAACCCTATTTACTAAGGGTAAAACCAAATCACATGATTTGCACACATTTGATATATTTTCCGAATCTATCAAATGAGGACCTAAAATCCTTTTTATATAAAGTGATCGGGTATGTCTCCTGACCCACCTTTTCAACCTAAAATGGTTGACACATACACCTAGGTTTATAATATTTAATATTAGAAATATAATCATTTTATGATATTAAATATTTAACCTAAAGTATATACACGAGTTAACATATTTAATAATAGAAATATAAATATTTCATATTATTAAATATTAACCTATATATTAGTGATGGACCCATATACATTAAAGGTTGACCAGACCACTTAATCATTATGTTCCAACATAGATATTGATATTATTATATTGTAATATCCTTTTCATGTGCATGTATATGTTTTGGGGTTGGCGATTGAATAGATTTGGAAAACTACGGTGACACATCGACCATATGCTTTATTTTGGAAGATGCCAACTAACAAAGGAAAAATCAAATTATACAAACATTGAGCATGAATCATTGGTCGTGATATATGCCTTACAAAAATAATCACACTATTGACTAGCCACTCTAAAATATATTTTGTATAGATCACGAGCTATTGAAATATATTATAAAATTTCTGGTGTTACAAGAAAGGATATGCCTTTGGATAATGTTTTTCAATAATTCGATTATCCTATCTTAGTTAGACTAGGAAAATTGAATAACATACTAGATTATTTGTCACAAATCGACAACGGGGATGACGAGGAGCATATTGAATATGATTTTCCATGAGCACACGTGTTTTGATATTGAATTCATCCCAAAGAGATGGAAACCATGTATAAATTCTTGGATACCAAGAAATTTATGGAGGTCTATAGTAGAAAATACAAAAAGAGATTTTTGATACAAACATTCCCATTTATCCTCATTAAAGCTTTATTGTATGAGAAAGAATGGGATGACTACTAGAAAAAGTAGTATTGTAATATGAATGGAATAATATTCCAAGGAAAAAAATAATCACGTTGTAAGGGGACATAATGGAGCAATTAGAACAATGTGGAAGATAATGATGGTTGGAATGTTGTGGATAATTCTATTAAAATATGGCCATACATATGCAAACACTTGTGAAAGGGTAGGAAATTTCAATACTTGGGATGAGATGCCACTATGACCTTGTTAGTGTAGATTTTTAATTCCATTGTAGGGTTTTTCCTATGCATGTATTTAGCTTTCCTAGGTTTCATGGGGATATATGGGAGTTAAAACATCTCCACCTTTTTAGATAGGAGTTACACTTCTCCACTTATTATTTATGTATCTCTTGTAAAGCTATTTTTAATGTATTCAATATACAAATATCTTTTCGCTCATATTTGGTTCCTCTCTCTCTTGCAATATTATACTCTCTTTGTGTTCATATTTTATCGAGTGCTTGATCTTAGCCCACATTCTAACATGGTATAAAATCTTGTTATGGTAAGAAAATGGTATTATTATTTTTTTTATCTCGTTGGAATATTGTGTATTTTTGGATTATTATTACAAATCATTTTATATCTAAGTATGATCGGGAAAATTAGAAAAGAGAAAAGGAATAACATAGATTTTGTAGGAAAGATTTCATTTTGTGCATTTTTCGGAGAAATAGATCATGTGTTATTGAGTCTAGATTTTAACATGCCAAAAATCTAGGATAAATACAAAACTCGAGTATGCTATGAAGTAGGTTGAATTTGGTCATTTTAATTTTTTTCTTCTACGGCATATATGGTGGTATTATTTAATGTGCTAAAATTTAAGTTTTTAAGGTTTTTCCATAAAAATAGTGTGTTTTCGGTTTGATAGATCCAGGTGGATTATTTCTTTATTGAGGTTAGTCATTATATTTTCCCAAATGTTGTTGTTGATAAATTTGTACTTGTAATTGATGACCATACTTGGTGTACTCATTACAAACCATAACAATGATTGGATTTAGTTTGCATACTCATACTTGTTGGACCATGTACTTGCATTTATGTTATTGTTATTTTAACTTCCTTTGCATGCGGTGGTGGATCTTGTGTGTGGCTATACCTATTTACACACGGTCCACTAATGTTCCAAACCATAGCTCCTAGTCACATGGATTTTAGCCCCAGTCATGCCCAACCCAAAGGGGCTTAACTCAGAGGTAAATATTTTTTTCAAAGTGCACAATCAAGTGTTAAAAGTTTGTAAGCTAAAGGGATGCAAAGTTTTTCAAGACAACTTTGGAGAAAGTGTTAAAATAGGGAAGTAAAAGAAAATTATACTAGTCATTAATTTCTCCTACCATATCCTTTTAAGGTGACAATTTTGTGAAAATGTGTATTTTTAATGCTCTTCCTATTATTGTTGCTTACATTTCCTTGTTTGTCTTGTATGGGAAACTTTTAGGCCTTAAAATTCTACATAGACTAAATTAAAAGTGCGAACTTGGGGTTATTGCTGATAATTTTAGGGGGTTTACTCATGAGTTTTGGAATTAAATTCCATCTTTTTGTTGTTTTGATAAATTCAGAGAACCATTCATCTTAGAAACAAGAGATAAGAGATCACTACATTTGCATGATTTAATGAACTATATCCTTGGACTCTTTCCTATGTCTAATGACTATAAACAAAATATTGACTAGTTAAACAACAATGGAATGACCTATTGACTATATATATCATTTTTCATTAGGATATTCATCATCATCTTGAATACACTGAGTTCCCTTTCACTACTTTGACATTCATCCAATAGTTTTTGGAGACCACAATTCTCCATCTAAGAGTGGTCCTTCCACAGAAAAACTTTCATATGTGGATGATAGTAAGAATGATTCCAATCCTCCTCCTTCGGAACCCCATATATATTTTAGGACATTATTATTGTACCTTTTTCTACTTGAGTTCAAAGTCTCCTCTTTGAGGGTTTCTAGTGATTCTTTACTGTAGGATCATGACACTCCTCCTATACTTCTTGCTAATTTAGAGTTCTAAGTTGATTCTTTGAGGGATTTTATTGATTGTTTGCATCATGATTATATATGTCTTTTGGATTCAGCTCATCGGGACAAATACCTATTATATATCTCTTCTTTGTTTGTAGAGTAGAAAATTTTAGATCTAGATGACACAATTGAGGACATAAATTTCCTTTGGTAGGACATTACTCCATCACTTGTTTCTTCATCGAGTTAAGAGTCACTTTTTCAAGATCTTGCACTAATTATCTATAATAGGGTTTTTTCATGAGGCTATATGATCCACTTCATTGGGAGGTCTACTTACTAGACATTTAATATTTGTTTTTAGACTCTCGCCTTTCAAATATTGATGACACCATTGAGGATATTTTTCCTCTCTTTGATGAGAACTTTGATGGAGTTATTTCTAATTCTATGGATGAAGTTTCTCTACCACTACATCCTTACATGGTGACACAACATGCACTTCTTGATTCCTATGATTCACCTCCCTCATCATTCATGCTAACACCTTCTATAGTAGTACCTATTTCTTGGTTCATTTCTCATATAAATATTATGAACCATTTTGAGTCCTATTTGGTACTTGATTTTATTCATCAACACTTTTCATAGTTTAACATTGGATTTCTTTAGAAATATATGGATATATTCTTCATTGCCTCTACCTTTGATCCACGGTATTTCAAAGTGTAACATATAGAATTCCTTATTGGGATATAGTCTTCGCCGATTCCTTTAATGAGAACACGATTCTTCATTTGCGGGCTCTATTGGGAGTTTATGAGGGTTAATCTTTTAGGGGGCTATCTAGTCCTCTTTACTTATCTTCTTTCTCTCTCTATTTATTAGGAGAATTCTCTATGTTCTTTTGGTAGAGGTTAATCTATTGAGGGATATTTTTATGTGCTTATTTTCTCTCTTTTGGGGGGTTCTATGCATTTTCTCCTTTTCTCCACTTTATGGAATATATTCTTGTACTTGGGTACCTTATTAGGTCTTGTTTGTTGGACCCAATGCATGTACCCACCTAATCTATCCTTAATAGGGGTGTTAGTGTAGGTTATTTGATCCATCATATGATTTATTTTGGAAGATACAAACTAACTAAGGAGTAATCAAACTATACAAAAATAGAGCATGAATTATTGGTCGTGATATATGACTTATAAAAATACTCACACTATTGACTAGCCACTTAAAAATATATTGTGTATAGATCACGAGCTATTGAAATATATTATAAAATTCTTAGTGATACAAGAAAGGATATGCATAGTGCCCACTTCCCTTTGACACCCTTTTGACACGATCATGATACTGCTTGACTATATCATGGACATTATTATAGTTTTATTTAGTATGATGTTAGATGTTTGATCATGGATTATTGTTGACTTTGATTATTATATGATGCATGATGATTCTTAGAGACATTTTATATGTTGATGATGATAAAATGTTTGACATGGTTATATCATGGATGTTGTTCGGACATGTGATGTTTGGATATTGTGAGTAGACCTATAAATGAAAATTATTGGATGATGATATAGTTGTTGATAAAGCGTAAATGATATGGTTAGATTGCTTTGATTTTGTTGTGATTTATATATCTTGATGATTTTGGGAATTATATTTATATTATTTTGGATGTTGATATGGCCATGAGGCCGAAGGAGGTATTTATATTTTGCGGGTTTAAAATATCACAACAAACATCGGGGATTGGAGACCAACCAAATTGAAATTCTAGATGAATTCAACAAGGTCACCATGGCAACTTGTATTTGTTTGTGTTAGGGATCCACATGGGGATCACCTTTAAATGTGACCAAAGGATTATGTGTTTTTATTTATTGGTTCCTTTGTTTATGTTTGCATGTGGTTATTTTGAGGTGCTTTGACCCCTTTTCATTATTTATTAAATGGTGTGTAATATTGCGAGTAATCATGTTGTTAAATTAATTAATTAAAATATGTCATACGAAAGTAATAAATAGAGTTGTTGGCCTTGAATTAAAGTGTTGTAAGAGATGTGTAAGTGATGTGTAGGTGATGTGTAAGTTAACTTTGAGTGTGAAACACTCCACCTTGAAATTAGAATTTTTCCTTGGAGACTAATTTTCGAGGCTTGTTGGATAAGTTAAACTTGTCCCATACCTTTTAAATTTATTTTCCAACCATACCTACGGTTGGAGAGTTGAGATTAGACTTTTTTAATGCTTTTTGAGAAGACAAATTGTAGGTTTTAATTACACTTTTCTTGCATGATTTAATTTCATTTGGATTTGAGTATGTAAGTTTTAATTACAATTGTCGATGTCCACTTGACATGTTGAGAGAGGAAGAAGATCAAATTGAACAAATCTTATAAGTTAAAATTTATCGATTCTTTTTGTAAAAGATGGGAGACCGTTTTCTTGAAATTGACTTCTTAAACTTTATCAAAATAAAAATTTAATGATTCCTAAGTAAAGAGGATGTCGAGATATTTCCATAAAGTCTTGGTTTCCCAAAACTGAGCTCTCTATCAAAAGTTATGGCCTTCGAAGTTTTTCTTCATTTGGTGTCAAAAATAATTTTAATTGTAAAAAAATTTGGGAAAAATTTCTTGGCGGACCCGTGGACCCGAATTTTCCCTTAGAGCTTTGGAAATTTTTGGGAAAATTTTCCAAATTTTCCTTGCCACCCTGTAGCCAATCAAAGGCTGCCACGTGGCACCACGAGGTGTTGGCGGAGGGGATCCCTTTTTAACTTAGCGCTTCAGAAAAATTTTGGGAAAATTTTCCAAATTTTCTCACATGCCTCGCCTGACCGCAACTAATCGGAGAGTGCCACATGGAGACATGAGGCATCTGCAGAGGCACGAGTGAATTTTACCCTTTTTTCCCTTCGGGGCATTAAAAAGCTTTATCCCTTTGTCCCATTTTCCCGCATTGGCTTAGGAGGCGCCACGTGTCCCTTGCGAGACTCGTGGGAGCATGGGTGCAAAGGTGGCTTTTCACCCCACGTGGGATATTTCTAAAATATGTTCCACCACCCCACTAACACGACTCAATCTCCAGGAAAAATTTCTCCCTGTGGCCCGCAGACCCACTCCTGGGGAAAATTTTCTCCCCTGGGCCCGCAGACCCGCTCTTGGGAAAAATTTTCACCCTAAGGCCCGTCGGCCCATAACTCGAGAAATATGAGGAGTTAGGAGGACTTCTTTATATCACGTGAAAGGTGGGGAAATTTCCTATCCAATGGGAATGATTTAGGAAATTTTTGAATGTGTTAATTTTAGAAAAAATCAAGTTGAATATTTAAAGCCTGTTAGAGAGGGTATGGTGAGGAATTACCCTCTGAACCTAATTGAACTTTCTAACCCTAAATTTTTGACTTTGTGACCCTAATTATTGTTAATAAAAGAAAAGTATATTCTAGTGGATTAGAATTGATTCTGGAACTTGTTAGTGATAATTGTTGTCTTATAACCTGGTTGTAGACTCTTTTAAACAAAACAAAAAAATTATTCCATAATTTTCCTAACTAATCCTAGGTTGTCCTTGGGTCTCAAGTGGGTTGTTTTAGCGGGCATCACACTTGGTATTAGAGAAATGGTTCAAAATCTTGGGCCATTGGGCACACTAGAAAACTTGAGACATGAAAATTAAACCTAGCACACTTTTAAATCTAGAAAACAACTTAGTTTAGAAATTACATATGTTAGTAAACATGGAAATCGAATAAAACTTAGAAAGATGAACTAACTCGTGCCTTGGTCTATGCAGGAGGCGTAGACGGGATGAGGGGTCTTTTCACATAGACCTAGACTTACCACCACTAGATCATGTTGTAGAAGCTATCCTACCACATATTTTGTAGACTCTTCAGGATGTTAATGCCGCTCTATGCGGAGGATCAATAAGAGGGCATGCAACGCGACATGATAGAGTCACTTCCATTGAGGGTCATGTATCTCCTCGACCAGTGAGGAGCATGGAGGAGAGAAATTCCATGCGCAGAGTCATCTCCAGAGAGTCATAGAGGGGATAGGGTGACCAAGTTTCGGGACATAGAGAGAGGTCTCGGAGCCTTAGGCTTAGGGATGAGCATACAGAGAGGCCTAGAGGCCGTCAGACCACAGCTGCAGATCACATTAAGGAGATCCTGAAGCTTGACCATCAAATTATTTTGGTGACATAGGTGGATTCAGGTAGAGGCTCTGGTTGGTGAGCTTGAGCGGGTGCTTCAATCTGTGTCCTTGTTCTAACAAAATGAAAGCTCGTGTTACGATCCATCTCTTGAGGGATGGAGCTGGTGTTTGATGGAAAATAGAGGAGAAGAAGCTCCATGTTGATTATGAGACAATTACCTAGGAGCTCTTTGAGGAGCGTTTTTGGAGCAAATATTTGTCACAGAGGTTTATACAACAATGGATAAATGAGTTCCATGACCTCAACAAGCATCTCTTACAGTGGCTGAGTATGAGAGTAGATTTTGGATCTACTCCAATATGTTGATTACATGCAGGATGAGTAGGTACGGATCCATAGGTTCATCTGGGGCTTGAATCTAGACATTGGAGGTGTAGTGCGGATCCATTATCCATAGACATTAGTTGAGGCCGTCGAGAAGGCCTATATAGCAGAGGAGACTCGGGGAAAGACCCAGTAGGCTAGAGACCGAGTTTGGAGCTGCATACAGCCAGATGTAGGACAACAGAATGAGGGGGTCAGTACCTCTTCCTCGTGGTGGAAAGGGTTCAACACAGTCATCTTTTAGACCACAGCAGCAGCAGCAGTCCCACCCACCTTATAGACCTCCACAGAGATTTGATGCATAGAGAGGTCAGAGTATGGGGCCTCCTCCTAGTGGTCCCATCAGGACATAGGGTACCCAGAGAGCTCACTCAGCAGGATCTCGCCAAGAGAGACCTCAGCAGACCATAGCCAGATCATCAGGATCCACACCATAGACCTCCAAAGTACCGGCCGGACCTGCTACACAAGGGAGAGGATCAGGCGGTTGTTTTGGGTGTGGTGTTATTGGAAATTTTTGGAGAGACTTCCCATAGAAACTTAATAACAAGGGTAAGACACAAATCTTAGAGCCTACTATTGGTGATATGGGGTGCAGTCATAGGATGTATGTAGTGGTCGAGAACCGTCGGGCGAGCATTAGAGTATAATTATTGAGACTACAGGTAACATTGGAGGCATTCCTACCTCCATTTTGTTTGATTCTGGTTCTTCTGATTCTTTTATTGCACCATCTTTAGTAGAGTGATGCAGGCTGGTGGTAGTTAGGAGGGTCATAGTTGGGATGTTGAGATGGCTTATGGAGCCAAGATCTCTGTAGACTCCTTAGTTAAGGAGTGTGTGGTGGATTTGGGACCTTTCACCACTACCTCGGATCTTCGTATCCTTCCGTTGGGCTCTTATGGAGTCATCTTGGGCATGGATTGGTTATCTACACATAGAGCCAGAGTGGATTATTACCACAAGATCATATCTTGCATAGATGATCTAGGAGTGGAGGCAGTGATAGTGGGGGTTAGGAGACCCGTTTCTATTCGCACCATCTCCGCTATGTAGCTTAAGCAGTGTGTGCGATGGGGTTGTCAGATGTATGTTGTTTGAGTCGGTGCGGAGATCAGAGGATGGGTCTAGTGGACCATCACTAGATGATCATCCCATTTTGAGAGAGTTTGCAGATGTCTTTCAGGGGAGCTACCGGGGTTACCACCCCACGTGAGATTGATTTTCATATAGATTTGGTTCTGGGAGTAGATCCTATCTCATGAGCACCTTATCGAATGACTACCCCGAGCTCTGTGAGCTCAAGTTACAACTTGAGGGCCTTCTGGAGAAAGGCCTAATTCATCCTAGTGTGTCCCCTTGGGGTGCATCGGTGATCTTTGTAAAGAAGAAGGATGGATCCTTGCAGTTTTGTATTGATTACCGCTAATTTGAATAAGGTAATGATCAAGAATCGTTATCCCCTTCCACACATTGATGATTTGTTTGATCAGATGAAGGGAGCCACAAATTTCTCTAAGATAGACCTTAAGTCAGGCTACCATCAGTTGAGGATTTTGGAGGTGGACATTCATAAGACCACCTTTCATATGAGATATGGCCACTATGAGTTCACAGTGGTACCTTTTGGTTTGACTAATGCCCCGTAGTGTTTATGAGTTTGATGAATGGGGTATTCAAGAATTTCTTAGATCGCTTCATGCTCATCTTCCTTGATGACATTTTTATTTAATCACATATGTGTGAGGAGCACGAGGGGAACCTTCGCTAGGTTCTTCAGTGTCTTCGAGAGCAACAACTTTATGGGAACTTGGAGAAGTGTGCATTCTTTCAGACGAAGGTGTAGTATTTGGGTCATATCATTTCTGGGGAAGGTATCGTCGTCGATCCTTCCAAGATTAGAGCTATTATGGATTGGCCAACACCCACTATTGTGATTGAGGTGCGTAGCTTCATGGGATTAGCAGGTTACTAGGAGATTTTTTTAGACTTCTCTCGGATTACACACCCCATCACTTCCCTTTAACGGAAAGGGAAGAAGTTTTTTGGTCAGACAGGTGCGAGAAGGCCTTCAGGACACTAAAGGAATGCCTCACTACAACACCTATCCTTGTAGTGCCGGATCCACAAGGTGAGTTTTTCATTTGCATGGATGCTTCTTTAATAGGGCTTGGAGGTGTGTTGATGAGGGAGGGAAGAGTAGTGGCTTTTGAATCTCACAAACTCAAATATTACAAGCTTAATTATCCGACTCATGATCTTGAGCTTGTGGTAGTTGTGCACACTTTGGTTTGATGGAGGCACTTTCTGCTTGGTCGAGAGATTCACACTCAGGACAGATCACTTGAGTCTTCGCCACCTCTTCATACAACCTAATCTCACGCTCGTCGTCGGCGGCGTTAGATGGAGTTTCTTTGTGAGTATGATATGGAGATAGAGCATGTGAAGGGGAAGGAGAATGTGGTGGTAGATGCTCTAGTAGACGAGACATGTGGCTATGGCCACCTTAGTGAGCACAGATTTGCAGAGTAGGATTCTTTGACTTCCTCTTGACAACTTCTACATTGCGAGTTCGAGAAGAGATCGAGTCTCGAGACCCTTGAGGGAAGTTTGATAGTTTTTCCCTTAGGCGAGATGGTCTTCTCAGGCACAGAGGCTGGATTTATGTTCCCAGAGATGGAGGCTTGAGGTAGGACATTTTGACAGAGGCACATCGTGCACCTTATTCAGCCCATCCGGGGTGAAGAAGATGCACGCACCTTGAGATAGTTGTATCATTGGAGAGGACTTCGTAGAGACATGGCCCAGTTCGTGTCATGATGTTTAGAGTGCTAGAAAGTGAAGGCCGAGCATCAGCATCCAAGTTGGCCTTCTCTTTCCTCATGCTATATCGGAGTGGAAATGGGACACCATTTCCATGGACTTCATTGTTGGGCTACCAATGTCGAGATATCACCACGACGCCATCATGGTCATGATTGATAAATTGACAAAAGTGGCTCACTTTTCTCGGTGAAGACCACTTATACAGCTAGTGTAGTGGCACGGGTGTATCTTGATGAGATTTTAGGTTGCACGAGATTCCATGGAAGATCATTAGTGACCGCGATCCTTTGTACACTTCCCATTTTGGACTACCATGCAAAGCATGCCCTCGGGATGAGAATCAACTTCAGCACAACATATCACCCCGAGACAGATGGAAAGACGAGCGGGTGAATCAGATTTTAGAGGATATGCTTAGGATGTATGTGATGGATCAACAATCTAGATGGGAGGAGTACTGTACTTGGTGGAGTTCACCTACAATAATAGTTTTCAGAGTTCTATAGGCATGGCTCCTTTTCAGGCTTTGTATGGTAGAGAGTGCAGGACACCTCTTAGTTGGGATAGGTTAGAGGACAAGGTTTCTCTTGGACCAAACTTTGTTGTAGGACATGGAGCAGCAGTGGTTTTGATGAGACAGAGAGGCTGCGCAGGAGGCATAGGCCAGGCGGAGAAGAAGTATGTAGATCAACATAGGACGAGACCGTAGTTTTGATGTGGGCATGAAAGGTTTTCCTTGTGTTAGGCCATAAGAGCCCTATCCGTTATGGAAAAGGTTCTAAGTTAGCTCCTAGATTCGTGGGTCCTTTTGAGATCTTGGAGCATATGGTCCTTTGGCCTACCGTCTAGCATTGCCACCTAGCTTGTCTCATGTACATGATGTGTTTCATGTTTCAGTTCTTAGGAGATATGTTATAGATCCTTCTCATGTGTTAGATTGGACATCATTATAGGTGCAGGATCAGGGGTAGGTGATGGTGGAGCCCATTCACATCCTAGATCGCAGGACCCTGGGCCTTCGAGGTAGAGAGGTTGATTAGGTCTGGTGTAGTGGGATAGATATGATGAGATTGCAGCTACATGGGAGGATGCTACATTGTTACGAGTTCGAGTTTCCCCATTTGTTCCGGTGACTTCAGGAGGAAGTCGAGTCTAAGGAGGGGGATGTAGTGCCCACTTCCTTTGACACCTTTTGATACTAATCATGATATTGTTGACTATATTATGGACATTATTATAGTTTTATTATAGTATGATGTTAGATGTTAGATCATGGATTATTGTTGACTTGATTTTATATGATGCATGATGATTATTAGAGACATTTTATATGTTGATGATGATATACTGTTTGACATGGTTATATTATGGATGTTGTTCGGACATGTGATATTTGGATATTGTGAGTAGACCTAGAAATGGAAATTATTGGATGATGATATAGTTGTTGATAAAATTGTAAATGATATGGTTAGATTGCTTTGATGTTGTTGTGATTCATATATCTGGATGATTTTGGGAATTATATTTATATTATTTTGGATGTTTTGATATGGCCATGAGGCCGAAGGAGGTATTTTGTTTTTAGGTTTAAAATATCACAACAAACATCGGGGATTGGAGACCAACCACATTGGAATTCTAGATGAATTCAACAAGGTCACCATGACAACTTGTATTTGTTTGTGTGTGTTTGTTTGTGTTAGGGATTCCCCATGGGGGATCACCTTTAAATGTGACCAAGGGATTATGTGTTTTTATTTATTGGTTCCTTTGTTTATGTTTGCATGTGTTTATTTTGTGGTGCTTTGACCCTTTCATTATTTATTAAATGGTGTGTAATATTGTGAGTAATCATGTTGTTAAGTTAATTAATTAAAATATGTCATAAGAAAGTAATTAATAGAGTTGTTGGCCTTGAATTAAAGTGTTGTAAGAGATGTGTAAGTGATGTGTAAGTTAACTTTTGAGTGTGAAACACTCCACCTTCTTGGAAATTCGAATTTGTCCTTGGAGGCTGATTTTGGAGGCTTGTGGGACAAGTTAAACTTGTCCCATACCTCTTAAATTTATTTACCAACCATACCTATGGTTGGAGAGTTGAGATTAGACTTTTTAATGCTTTTTGAGAAGACAAATTGTAGGTTTTAATTGCACTTTTCTTACATGATTTAATTTCAGTCCTTTGGGGTGTGGGTTGGATTTGAGTATGTAAGTAAACTATCATATTATTCACCCACCTATTTATTATGCATTGGAGAATGAAGTTGACTTTTGGGGTTGGGGTTGAGGATGTGTGATGTGACATCCTACATGGATCCACCTCATCCTCTTCCCTTCCCTCTTCTATAAAATTCAAATTCCTTGCCTTGTTTTGGGTTGCTTCATTTTTGGAGACTTCATTTCTTGGGTGAATTCCTTGCTATTTTGGGAGCTCTTGATTTTTGGAGAAGCTTGAAGATTGTTGCATGCTTGTTGTTTGGTGGATTTTGGATTGTTTTCTTGGAAACAACTGTTATTTGGAACTGGGAAACTCCATCATGGAGAGGTAAGAGCTTGGATCTTGAAATGCTCTTCTTTTATGAATGTAAATGTTAATGTGTGAATGTTTTGGCATGTTTGTGGGCTGTTGGGTAGATGGCCTAGGAATGGTGTAGGAGAAGACTATGGGGTTTATTTTGTGGGAGGCACAAGTGTGTTTTAGGGAGGTATAAGGTGGAGGAGTTGGGATTTGGGTTCCACCTTACAAAGAAATAACTTTCATTTCTTTACTCATTATGGGGTGCCATAAGAGGTTGGGGAGGCATAAGGAAATGTGAGGAATAAGGGGTACTTGGGGAGGCATAAGGAATGTCAGGGTTTTGATATATTATATTTTGGTGGTTGTAATTTAGGTGGTGATACCCATTTCCCCTTTTGGGAGGCATAAGAAGCATCCCCATAGTTTCTTGCTCCTTTGGCTTGCTTGATGAAGCCTTAGTAATGTTTTCATGCTTTAATGTAGTTGTAAACTACATTCTATTTTGGATTGTGTTTTTATTGTGAAAATGTTGCTTGTGTGTTTGTGGAAGCTTGTTGTTGCCATGAGTTGGATCACATCTTTTATTGCATTGTGGTTGGGGCTCGGGGGCCAATGAAGAAGGATGGCTTCTCCTCTTCATTAGATGTCTTGGTTGGGTGGAGAGCATTTCCTTTCCCTACTCTTGTTGTGATCACAATTTGGAAGAATGAGAAATATGCATGTTGTTGTTCTGGAGCTGAGATAAAGATAGTTTGATAGTCCCTTGTGAAATGAAATCTTATTGTAACCTTTCCCACTTGAAGTGGATGAACTTGTATATGTTTTGTAATGGAAAGATGTTGTATTGGTTATGAAAGTGTAAATTGAAATGTGAAAGAGACATACTCTGTTATGTTCTTTTGAAAGCAAGAAATTGTGTTCTGTATGATGAAATTGAGGAATGAAAGAAGGAAGTTGTAAAGTTGTCTTTTGGAATCAATAAAGGATTGCATAACCTTCCTCAAATTGCATCATTGTATTGAATTTAATCATCTAAATGTGAGTTGTAATCTCTGTTTGAAAGAAAGAAATGCGTATGAAGGAAGTGTAATACTCTGTCTTTTGAAATATGTGAAAATTGGAAATCAAAGATGTATTTTAGCTTTGAATAGTTGAATTGAATCAACTAAATGTATTAGATTAGAATTGGAATGAAATCTAATACTTGGAAGATGAAAATGGCGAATAGATCCTTTAAAATTTGATCTCTATTTTGTATTATCAAACTAGAAAATACTTTATCCAAAATGCACAGTTCGAACCTACAATAATGAAATAACAAATTAAATGATTAAATTGAAGTAGTATGCCCTAAACGAATCCAATTGGACAAAAATACTTAAGGAAATTCTTAGAAAACTTAGCAAAAATGGGCTCAACCCTCTTACAGTTTTTTTGTCAAGAGATGTAAATTTTCAAATTGCAAATCAATCAAACAAATTGAATCTTGAAATCCTTCTTAAATCCATCTAAGAACAATTCTCCATGTCTATTTGACATGTTGAGAGAGGAAGAAGATCAAATTGAACAAATCTTATAAGTTAAAATTTACTGTTTGCATTGTAAAAGCCTACAGATCGTTTTCTTTAAATTGACCCCTTAAACTTTATCAAAATCAAAATTTAATGATTCTTGAGTAAAGAGGATGTCAAGAGATTTCCAGAAAGTCCTCGTTTTCCCAAAACCGAGCTCTCTATCAAAAGTTATGGCCTTATGAAGTTTTTCTTCATTTGGCGTCAAAAATAATTTTAACTGTAAAAAAAAAAAAAAAATTTGGGAAAAATTTCTTTCACAGACCATGAACCCAATTTTCCCTTAGAGCTTCGGAAAATTTTTAAGAAATTTTTCTAAAATTTCCCTGCCGCCCACAGCCAATCACAGGCTGCCACGTGGCACCACGAGGTGTTGGCGAAGGGGCGGATCCTTTTTAACTTAGCGCTTCAGAAAATTTTTGGAATTTTTTTCCAAATTTTCCCTGCAGCCCCACCTAGACCCGTAAGCTAATTAGGAGCTTTCACATGGTGTCATGAGGCATTGACAGAGGCACTGGTGAATTTTATCCTTTTCACCCTTTGGGGCATTAAAACTCTTTATCCCCGCCGCCTAGCTTTCCCGTGTTGGCTTAAGAGGTGTCATGTGTCCCTGTGGACTCGCGGGTGCAAAGGTGATTTTTGCCCCGCATGGGATATTTCCAAAATATCTTCCGCTTGCCCCCACCGACTTGACTCATCCTTTGGGAAAAATTTCTCCCCATGGCCCTGCTGCAAACCCACCCTTTGGGGAAAAGTTTCTTCCCTGGGCCCACTGGCCCGCTCTTGGGGAAAATTTTCACCCCAAGGCCCGCCGGCCCATAACTCGAGAAATATGAGGAGTTACGAGGACTTCTTTATATCATTGGAAAGGTGAGGAAATTTCCTATCAAATGGGAATAATTTAGGAAATTTTTGAATGTAGTAATTTTGGGAAAAATTAAGTTGAATCTTTAAATCTGTTAGAGAGTGGGTATGGTGAGGAATTACCCTCTGACCCTAATTGAACTTTCTAACCCTAAATTTTGAACCTTGTGACCCATAATTATTGTTAATAAAAGAAAAGTATATTCTAGTGGATTAGAATTAAGCTGGAAATTTTTAGTGACAACTGTTGTCTTGTAACCTGGTTGTAGACTCCTTTAAACAAAAAAAAATTATTCCATAATTTTCATAACTAATCCTAGGTTGTCCTTAGGTCTCAAGTGGGTTGTTTTAACAGGCATCACAATAGGCCCTTTGGATAATGTTTTTCAATAATTTGATTATACTATCTTAGTTAAAGTAGGAAAATTTAATAACATACTATATTATTTATCACAGATCGACAATGGGGATGACGAGGAGCCTATGAATATGACTTTCCATGAGCACATGTGTTTTGATATTGATTCCATCCCTAAAGAGATGAAAACCATGTCTAAATTCTTGAAGACCAAGAAATTTCTTGAGGTCTATAGTATAAAATAAAAAAAGAGATTGTTGATATAAACATTCTAATCTATCCTCATTAAAGATTTATTGTATGAGAAAGAATCAGATGACTACTAGAAAGAGTAGTATTGTAATATGAATGGAATAATATTCCAAGGAAAAAACAAAATCATGTTGTAAGGGGACATAATGGAGCAATTAGACCAATGTGGAAGATAATGATGGTTGGAATGTTGTGGAAAATTCTATTAAAATATGGCCATACATATGCAAACACTTGTGAAAGGGTAGGGAATTTCAATACATGGGATGAGATACCACTATGAACTTTTTAGTGTATGTTTTTATTCCATTGTAGGATTTTTCCTATGCATGTATTTAACTTTCTTAGGTTTCATGGGGATATATGGGAGTTAAACATATCCACCTTTTAGATAGGAGTTACATGTCTTCACTTAATATTTATGTAGCTCTTGTAAAGCTATTTTTAATGTATTCAATATACAAACTATCTTTTCGCTCATATTTGGTTCCCCTCTCTTGCAATATTACACTCTCGTTGTGTTCATATTTTATTAGTGCTTGATCTTAGCCCACATTCTAAGATGGTATAAAATCTTGTTATGGTAATCAAATGGAATTATTTTTGTGTTTATCTTGTTGGAATATTGTGTATTTTTGGATTATTATTACAAATAATTTTATCTCTAAGGGTAAGTGCAGGAAGTTGATGGACAAATATAGGGTCATCCGTGGATGTCATATTGCAAAAAACAACGAAATCTCAACTTGTAGGGATTATTAGCAATACGTGCACTCAAAATTAGAATTTTTTTATAAATATGAATCGTAACATTCAGAATCTAGTTTCTAAAATACTAATTTTTAAAAAAACGGACAAGTTTAGCTATATTAAACACTTAAAATTATATGACTTGGTTTTTTTTTGAAAAAACTTATTCGATCAGAGTTCGTTTGCCACATTTTGGATGATCAAATCTTGTTATTTTTTTCCTTTGGTGAAATTTTAGATGTAGTTGTCTATCTTGGGATGGATTTTATTTTGTATTTTTTTGAGCTATATTTTTTTAAATAATTTTTTCGTGAAAGTGGTCTGAAAATATTTAGAAAACGGAGCACTTTCTGTTTTCCCGCCATAACTATATCAAAAAATATTGAAATCAAATATATATATATATATATATATATATATATATATATATATTTTAACATGTATAGAATTTGTCCATGCTTGGGATGGTATAAGTTTTATCACATTTTGATAAGTGAAACAAAAGTTACAGTCTTAAACGTAGACATGAACATTCACGGGAAAAATGTCTTAAAGACCTATTGTTAGTAAAAAAATCATAAAATGATATTTATCTTATTATATTCACTTTAAAATCAATATTTCTACGAAGCTAACAGAGTCTCCTCTACGCGATGACACCATTTTTGTGAAATATTTTGAGTTTTTAGCATGGTTCAAGTTTTGGAAGAGCAAATTTGAGGTTTTTGACCCTTTACACTTCATAATGACCTTCCATAGCTTTGGTTGGGGAAAAACAAAGATTTCCCGAGGCTTAGGTTCGGCAAATAGATCCGTGATCACGGTTTATAAAGCGCGCTCGCGGTTCATAAATCATATTTACACACATCCCAATGTCTGAATTACCATGTGATTTTTACTCTTTGACCTTACCGTATGAATTACTATGAAATTCTATCTTTTTTTGCACGTTTTTCTTATCACCGGAAGCAAAACATCATGGGAGACAAGAAACGAAGTCAAAAAAGGAAGTCATTAAGTAAAAAAACACCAAATGAATTAGAGGCCAACAAAATTCAAAATGTTGAGCGAATGCGGAATCTTCGTGAATCAAGAAGAGGTTCATCTTCAACCCCAACTATTGTAAGCAATGAAGAACTAGGTAATGTTTCTACTGTCAATGTTGAAGTTGAATTAAATACTTGTGATGAAGATGTTTTTACTGTCAATGTTGAAGAAGAATTAAATACTCATGATGTAGCAAATGTTGAAATTGAAGGAGACAATGAAAATGTGAATAAAGAAATTCATGTTGAAACTGTAGACATGCAAAATTTGACAAAAACACCTCCTAGGATTTTACGTAAGAAACCTAATTTTTTTTATTGAAACTGATGAAAATATTTTGAAACCAATGTCTGACAAACTTTCTGAACAACAAATCAAAAGAAAAGCCACTGAAATTTGGGATAATCATTTTGAAATTTTAAATGATTCCCAAAGATGTCAGTTGTTGGTTGGTTTGATGAAATTGATTAAAATGAGACCTATATTAAACACCTTAGAATTGACAACATCTAATATACATGGTCAAACCTCTAAAATTGTTGAAAACCTTCATGATGCATAACACACTATTGGTGTTAAGAGACGCACTAGGGATAGTAATATTGTGTGTCGTGTGTACTTGCTACTAGTGTTGTAAGTGAATCAATAAAAAATAACGCGTTTTATTATGCAAACAAGTCGAATGTTGCAAGTTAATAGAAATACTCTAATAAAAGTAATTGAAAGACGTAATATCCTTCAATCACTCAATAATGCCGATTTTTAGACATTTTCTCGCTAGAGCACCGCGTAAGGACAAAAATAATTCTAATGCTATAAGAATGCACGCCAAGATGGGTGTGCAACATATTTGGAGTTTCACCGAGGAAATTTGGACATGGAAAAGGAGAGTATGATGGTGCGGGGGTATGTGTGAAAAGAGTTCTTGCAAGAGAAGAATTGAAGTACAAAGATGGTGCTAAATTAAAAGATGCAAAGAGCATGGTTGAATGGTGTATTGACAACATGGCTCGAGGTTCTCAAGAAAATTTCTTAGTTCGTAGATATTTTCGGTTGATAGAGGAACAACAAATTGCTAACTATGAGGATTGTATGACACTCACTGGGTCTAGTGATATGCACTCATTTTGTAGCTCATACACTACTGTGGGCCGTATGGACAAGAAAGTTGACATGTTTTTGTGCATTTTGTATCGAATTTGTCAACTGTTTGAGTGTGATTCACAAGAATGGGTGGATGGATGGATTTGTATGCCTCTAACCCCGTTTCCTAGTTATTAACCTCCACAAGCATTATGACTTGTTTTGCAGATGAAGTTGCGCAACATCGAAGGACTTTGACGAAATTTTGATTTTGGTACGACAAGGTATTTATAGTTATTTATTTAATTTTTGTATTGAGTTATGTCCATTGAAATTTTAATATGTAATTTAAATTTGAGTTGTTTAACCTAAATATTTTTGTAGGACATGTGTTTGTAGTTATTGCGACAGAAGACAATGAAGAAGGAACAGACTATTTCTTATGTCATTGCATTGAGGAAAGAAAGAAGTTGACTTCTCCTATTATAGATGGCAAAGATATTGAGTATCCTACAGGGTCAATGGTAGTTACTGGAACTTGGCTTCGACGGTATCCATTAAAAAACTCCTCTGTTTGGGTGTTTGAAGACTTTGAGACACACATGAAAATACTCTTATATTTGCATCTAGTTCTAGTGACAAATATTCAGCTGTATAGATATCAAGGAAGGCCTAATAACAAGATTCTTTGGAAGGTTTGAGAGTCAGATCATGAAGCAATCTTGACTACTATTGAGTAGATATGATTCGATGGTTCATTGGAATGAATTTACAATGCTCATGTCTAGTATATATAATTTCTTTGATATATATAAATTTTTTAGTTAGATCTAGATTTAAGTTCATATATTTTATTTTAAATTTGTGTATTTTGTATATATCTAGTATGGTTTTGATTTGAAACTTAAATTTCTTTGACTAACACTTTTATGTTCAGGTTAGTGGTGCCAGAAAATCTTCCACCTTCACGTGGTTGACACTGTTAGTAGAGAATTTTAAATTCTCAAAGCTAAGAGAAGCTTTCATTGTTTGAAAAAGTTGTAAATTTTGAAAACGACTCCTCCCCAAGTGTTTACAAGACCATACCTACACATGTGCACAATTGGTTTGGTGCCACGACCCACCGTTTGCAAAATATAGCATTTGACAACCTTACACTGGCTCAAACTGCACTATTTAGTGCATTTGCAAACAATAGGGCGAGTGAGAAGACCGATCTGGAAAGAAAAAAACCGAGAGAGGATATTGTAGAGGGTCCCTACACTGAGGTGTTGGATTAGATGAGACGTCTCTAGGTGCCACGGAGTCTGAGTAGTCACCCGTCGAAGTTGAACGATATTTTGGTCTCAAGGCTCTTAAGGGACTACGCCGAACGAAGTAGCCTGGAAGCAACGACCTTGTCACGCACCAAAATACCACCTCCTCTAGTGTTCACCTGGCCACTCAGACATGTCGATGTAGTTTTTTTGGTGCCACGACCCACCGTTTGCAAAATACAACGCTTGCATCGACCTTATGCTGGCTCAAACTGCACTATTTTACTTGTTTACAAACAATAGGGCAGCAAGAGCACCGATATGAGAAGGAAAAAACCGAGAGAGGCTATTATAGAGGGTCCCTATGCCAAGGTGTTGGATCAGATGAGATGTCTCTAGGTGCCATAGAGTCCGAGTAGTCACCCGTCGAAGTTGAACGATATTTTGGTCTCAGGGCTCTTAAGGGACTACGCCCAAACGAAGTAGCTCAGAAGCAATGACCTTGTCGCGCACCAAAAAGCGTCTCCTATAGCATTCACCGGCCACCTAGACTTGTTGGTGTAGTTGGTTCATTCACACGACCACCGTTTGCAAAATATAGCGTTTGACAACCTTACTAGCTCCAATGCACTATTTTACACGTTTACAAACAATAGGGCAGTGAGAGAACCAATATGAGAAGGAAAAAACTAAGAGAGGATATTGTAGAGGGTCCCTACACCAAGGTGTTGGATCAGACAAGATGTCTCTAGGTGCCACGGAGTCTGAGTAGTCACCCGTCGAAGTTGAACGATATTTTGGTCTCAGGGCTCTTAAGGGACTACGCCCGAACAAAGTAGCCCAGAAGCAACGACCTTGTTGCGCACTAAAAAACCACCTCTCTAGCATTCACTGGCCACTGGATGTGTCATCATAGTCGGTTCAAAGTGCCATGACCCACCGTTTGCAAAATATAACGTTTGACAACCTTACAAAGCTCAAACTATACTATTTCACGTGTTTGTAAACAATAGGGCAGCAAGAGCACCGATATGGGAAGGAAAAAACTGAGAGAGACTATTTTAAAGGGTCCCTATGCCAAGGTGTCAGATTAGATGAGGTGTCTCTAGGTGCCATGGAGTCTGAGTAGTCACCGTCGAAGTTGAACGATATTTTGGTCTCAGGGCTCTTAAGGGACTACGCTCGAACGAAGTAGCCCGTAAGCAACAACCTTGTCGCGCACCAAAACAACACATCCTCTAGCATTCAACTGGCCACCCATACATGTCGGTGCAGTTGGTTTGGTGCCATGACCCACCGTTTGCAAAATATAGTGTTTGACAACCTTATACTGGCTCAAACTACACTATTTTGCGTGTTTGCAATCAATAGGGCAACGAGAGCACCGATATGAGAAGGAAAAAGCGAGAGAATATATTGTAGAGGGTCCCTATGCTAAGGTGTCAGATCAGACGAGACATCTCTAGGTGCCACGGAGTCCGAGTAGTCATCCGTCGAAGTTGAACGATATTTTGGTCGCAGGCTCTTAAGGGACTACACCAACGAAGTAGCCTAAGCAACGACCTTGTTACGCACCAAAACACCACATCTTCTAGTGTTCACTGGCTGCCCAAATGTGTCGCCGAGTCGGTTTGGTGTCACAAGCCACCGTTTGCAAAATATAGCGTTTGATAACCTTACATTGGCTCCAACTGCACTATTTCACACGTTTGCAAACAATAGGGCAGCGAGAGCATCGATATGAGAAGGAAAAAACCAAGAGAGCCTATTGTATAGGGTCCCTACGCCGAGGTTTCATATCAGACAGAGACATCTTTAGGTGTCATGGAGTCTGAGTAGTCACCCCTCGAAGTTGAACGATATTTTGGTCTCAGGGCTCTTACGGGACTACGCCCGAACGAAGTAGCCCGGAAGCAAGGACCTTGTCGCGCATCGAAACACCACATCCTCTATTATTCTAATGGCCACGTAGACGTGTCAACGCAGCTGATCGGTTCGGTGCCACGACCCACCGTTTGTAAAATATAGCATTTAACAACCTTCGGCTGGCTTAAACTACACTATTTTGCGTGTTTATAAACAATAGAAAAGTGAGCACCGATATGGGAAGGAAAAAACTGAAAGAGTCTATTATAGAGGGTCCATACGCCGAGGTGTCGGATAAGACGAGGTGTCTTTAGGTGCCATGTAGTCCGAGTAGTCACTGTCGAAGTTGAGCGATATTTTGGTCTCGGGGCTCTTAAGGGACTATGCCGAATGAAGTAGCCTAAGCAACGACCTTGTTGTGCACCAAAACACCACCTCCTCTAGTATTCACATGGCCACACGAATGTATTGGCACATTCGGTTGGGGTGCCACGACCCACCGTTTGTAAAATATAGCGTTTGACAACCTTACACTTTGGCTCCAATGCACTATTTCGTGTGTTTGCAAACAATAGGGTAAGCGAGAGCACCAATATGAGAAGGAAAAAACTAAGAGGCTATTGTAGAGGGTCCTAGGTGAGGTGTCGAACAAACGATGCATCTCTAAGTGCCATGAGTCCGAGTAGTCACTGTCAAAGTTGAACGATATTTTGTATCGGGGCTCTTAAGGGACTACGCCCGAACGAAGTATCCCATAAGCAACGACCTAGTCATGCACCAAAACACCACCTCCTCTAGCATTCACCGGCCACCCAATCGTGTTGGCAGAGTCGGTTTGGTGTCACGAGCCACCGTTTGCAAAATATAGCGTTTGACAACCTTACACGGCTCCAACTACACTATTTCGACGCTTTTGCAAACAATAGGGCAGAGAGCACCGATCCGGGAAGGAAAAAACCAAGAGAGACTATTGTAGAGGGTCCCTAGACTGAGGTTTTGGATCAGACGAGGCATCTCTAGTTGCCATGGAGTCTGAGTAGTCACCCGTCGAAGTTGAACGATATTTTGGTCTCAGGGCTCTTAAGGGACTACTCCCGAATGAAGTAGCCCGGAAGCAATGACCTTTTCGCGCACCAAAAAACCACCTCCTCTAGTGTTCACCTGGCCACTCAGACATTTCGGCGTAGTTGGTTCGGTGCCACAACCCACCGTTTGTAAAATATAGCGTTTGACAACCTTACATTGGCTCAAACTGCACTATTTCACGCGTTTGCAAATAATAGGGCAGCGAGAGCACCGATATGAGAAGGAAAAAACTAAGAGAGGATATTATAGAGGGTCCCTATGCCGAGGTTTTAGATTAGATGAGGTGTCTCTAGGTGCTACGGAGTCCGAGTAGTCACCCGTCGAAGTTGAATGATATTTTGGTCTTATGGCTCTTAAGGGACTACGCCCGAACGAAGTAGCCCGGAAGCAATGACCTTATTGTGCACCAAAACACCACCTCCTCTAGCATTCACATGGCCACTCGGATGTGTTGGAAAATTTGGTTGGGTGCCATGACCCACCGTTTGCAAAATATAGTGTTTGATCACTTTACATTGGCTCTAAGCTGCATCTTATTTTGCGTGTTTGCAAACAATAGGGCAGCGAGAGTACCAATATGAGAAGGAAAACTGAGAGAGGCTATTATAGAGGGTCCCTATGCTGAGGTGACATATTAGATGAGGCGTCTCTAGGTGCCACGAGTCGAGTAGTCACTGTCGAAGTTGAACGATATTTTGGTCTCAGGGCTCTTAAGGATCTACGCCCGAACGAAGTAGCCCTAAGCAACGAACTTGTCGCACACCAAAACAACACCTCCTCTAGCATTCACTTGGCCACCCAGACGTGTCGGTGCATTTGGTTTAGTGCCATGACGTCCTGAGGCATGAATTTTCACTCATCGCCTCCGTTCATTTCCTAGGACTCAAAACATTCAATGTCACTTGTTTACCTTCCATCTCTCTTGTTCTCTTTGGACTTGCCTCTATCCTCTTAGGTGCTTCATCACTGTCCTTTCTTTTCTCTATTGAGCTATAGTGTTGTGGTGATCTCTCTCCATGCTCTGCTGCCCCAGCTATGTGCTTACATGCTCATTATGTTTGCATTGTAATATGGTCATGCTCTTGGCTACCTTGAAACTTTTTACATTTTCATCCCTTAATGGGTATCTAATACCCTATTTATCATGCTTTGAAGATTCACAAGAATAAAGAATTCCCTTGTTATTGTAATAGTGGATTAAGTATTTGAATATAGGTCAAGAAAGCTAAATAGAGTTGAAATTAAATGAGCCATAATTGCTAGTGAAGCAAGAACTAGTGAAAAGTGGTGAGTAAAGGTAAGTCATGTTAAAGGAATGAAATGCATTTATTCATTGTTTCTAATAGTATGGTGAGAATGTGAACATATGAATAAGATTATCAATAAAATGCTAAGGCAAGTAGCTTCAAGTTTGCATATTTGGATGGAATTTTAGAAGGAGAGTGAAGTGGCCAATCAAGTCACTTATGAAGCATGCTAAAATAAGTGAAGGAAACAAATAAGTGAGAGCCTATGAAGGAATAAGAGGAAAATAGTTTCCATGCATGAGAAACATGAAGAAGAGATTTAAGAATTCTCATAATGGAGAACATAGCACGAAAGAAGAATAATGGAGGAGAAAGGAAGTGCAAAATGAAATGCTTAGAGAATAAATAGGTACTGATTCTTGTACAACATTTAGGTTCTTCATTGAGGCTTTCACATCTCAGTTTGTAGAGGTTTCCCTTTCATCTTCAAAGGTTTCCATGCAAGTTTGAGAAAGATAGTGCATTCCTTTATTTGTTTTAAAAGAATTACAATTTACAACTTCTCTTTTCCATTTGGTTTCAAATACAGTTTATAAATTTCACAACACTCTTTCACATTCCTTTTCAAACAGAGAAGGGAATATAACTCTTTACATTTCACATTTCACTTTCAAACTTTCCTCATCAATACAAGCAACTTCTCATTACAAAAATTATACAATTCATCCACTTCAAAGTGGGAAGGAATACAATAAACTTGCTAACAAGAAGGAACTGTCAAACTGTACATTTCTTTGGCTTCAAAGCAACAACATGCTCCATTTCTTTTCTCCAAATTGATCACAACAAAGAGGGGGAAAGGCAATGCTCTCCACCCAACCAAGACATCCAATGAAAGGAGAAGCCTTCCTTCATCATTGGCCCCCAAGCCCCAACCAAGATACAATAGAAGGTGTAATTCAACCATGGCAACAATTGGCTTCCACACACAACATTCTTTCACATACACATTTCCTTTTAAAAACACAATGCAACACTAAAAACAAACAACAGTTCATAACTACATTTTAAAACATTTCAAAGCAGAACTTAGGATTGATCTTGCAAGCCAAAGGAGCAAGGCCTATGGAGAAGCTACTTATGCCTCCCAATTGAGATTTGGGGCATCCACCATATAAAAACCACCAAGTAATTCATCACACACATTTCCTTATGCCCCCCATAGAATCCATCCTTATGCCCCCACGATTCTCTCCTTATGCCCCCCAGAGATTCTCCCTTATGCCCCCCACAAAGTAAGAAATGCAAGCTATTTCTTTTCCATGGTGGATCCCAACCCCAAAATCCCTCCACAAAATTCTGATGCCAATGGCATTCCCTTATGCCCCCCCATAAGAATTCCCCATAGCCTTCTCCCACACCTTCCCTAAGGTAGTCTACCCAACTGCCAACAAATAAACAAAACATGCATTTTCCACACAACACAACAAGAGAATAATAGAAATAAAAAGAAAGTTAAGTCCCTACCTTTCCATGGTTATTTTGCTTCCCAACTACAAGCTTTCCAAGACAAAAACACAACTCCAAACAACAAGCTTTCCAAGACAATAACACAGCTCCAAAACTTCCTTCAAAAGCAAGAGCTCTCCCAAGAAAATGTGCCCCCAAGGAAGGATACAAAATGATTCAACAACCCAAAACAAGAAGAGAGTTTCAAATATATAGAAGAGGGAAAGAAGAGGATGATGTGGATCCATGTACGATGCCACATCATACATCCTCACAATCAACACAAAAGATAAACTCCAAACTCCAAGGCTCAATAAAGAGGTGGGTGAAGAATGACAAGTTACTTGCACACTCAAAAATAGCCCACACCTCAAGGGACAACCATTAATTAAAAATGTAAGAAAGTGCAATTAAAACACACACAAAAAGAATAAAAATGCATTATAAAAGTCAAAAATCACATCCTCAACCATAAGTATGGTTGGTAACATAAATTTAGAGGCATGGGACAAGTTTTAATTGTCCCACAAGCTTCCAAAAACAGCCCCCAAGGTCAAATTCGAATTTCCATGGAGGTAGAGTATTTCTTACTCTAAAATCTGACCTACACAAACTCTTACACCTCTTACACATCCCTTACAAATTAATTATAAACAGCCAAAAACTCTAATAATTACTTTCCATATCCCAATTTGATTTAATTAAACTTTAAACATATGATCTCTCACATTAATCCATCACAATTAATTAATTAAAAGAAGAGAACACATTACAAATAAAATACATACAACAATAAATAAACATTAACCATAAAAATAAAATACACAACCCATGGTCACATATAAAGATGATTCCCCCATGGGAATCTCTAACAAAACAACACACAACACAATAAAACGAGTTGCCATGGTGACCGTGTTGAATTCACCTAGAATTCTATTTTGGTTGGTCTTCGATCCCCTCGATGTTTTGTTGCGATATTTTTAACCTACAAAATGCAATACCTCCTTCGGCCTTGTGGCCATATTAGAACATCCAATATGATACAAAAATCACAAAAATCAACTACACAATGAATCACAACAACATCGAAGTCACTTATTACATCATTTGCATTTTTAATCAAAAAATATATCCGCATCATAAAATATTCATTTTCCAGATCAAATCACAATATCCAAAAATCACATATCCGACAACATCCATAAAATATCCATGTCCAATAATATATCATCATCCACATGTCAGGTGTCTCTAATAATCATCATGCATCATAATCAAATCAAAATCCACAATAATCCATAATCCAATGTCTAGCAACATACTAAATCAAAATATAGTAATGTCTATAATGAAATCCATAGTATCAACATAAGCATCAAAAGGTGTCAAAGGGAAGTGGGCACAACAAGAGTCAACAAAAAGAACCTAATCGGGATCATGAAGTGCACAATGAACATCAGCCGTAAACAATGGCATACAAAGGTCTTGTGCGCGCTCTGGGAAGATAGAATCACAGTTAAAAAAATGATAGGTACTTTTCCTTACAAGATTGTCTATGGCAAGGAGGCTACCCATCATTTGATACTCTAGTCTTGAAGAATCAAGAAACTCTACCATGATCAAGCTAGAACAACATCAACAAACAACAAAGAAATGGTTTGATAGAAATGCCAGGCCTCAAGCTTTCAAAGTTGGGGACTTGGTTTTGAAATGGGATGCTGATAGAGCTAAACCAATGTGTCATTCAAATTTTGATGCACTTTAGAGTGGCCCAAACATCATACGTTCATGCAAGGAGGCTTACTCTTCCGAGTTAACTCATCTTGATAGAGGCACGCTACAAATTCCAGAAATGGGATACATCTCAAACCCTTACATTAAGTTTTCTACATCGTTTTGTATATATTTGAATAGTTTCAATTCCTCCAAGTGCGTTGTGTGCACATTGTTTGTTTTTGTACATAAGTTCTTTCTTTTTTTGCGTTCTTCCTGTGTGTGCTCTTCCTTTTTGCTTCTAGTGGTGCCGACAATTTTCAGCAATTTGCATGATTGAGAATACAATGAAGAAATGATCCTTAAAGTGACTTCGGGACAATTCTTCAAATCCAAAGATCAAAATTTCATGATTACATGATAGAATCCATGCCCAACGGATGCTCTAGGCTATCTTTGCTATCCTTCATTTAGCAAGCGTAGATGGTCCCGAAAGTCGTAAAAACTATTATCCAAATAAATCTTCTAGTTATTCGGATAACTTACATACGTATTTTGGCTCAAGATATTCATTACAAGTGGCACACACCTTAGTTGTCTCCTCGACACAATCACTTGGTCACTATTTCCTCACGTGCCCTTGTGTACTTCAGCCTCCCTATTCCCTTGTCCTTTTCCTCTTTGTTACACTCTTTTCTTGTGCACATCTTCTACACACTCGCCTTCTTCCTAGCAGATATTCATCCCGCACGCACACCTTACAATTGCTTCAATCAGCTAAGTCCCTAGCCATCTCGTGCGCCCGCACATTACCTTGTGATAGTTATGTTTTAAACATATGTTTTCTCGCTCAACATGATTTGCCCCATTTCCTCCATGCACATTGTGATTGTGTGCATGCCTTCCTTTTGTCATCCTCTTGCACCTCATTCTTCTAAGCACATACCTTTGACCTCCTTTTGACAAATCAATGAGTGACACGTGGTAGAAACGACAAGAACATTTACACAGTTGGCCGTCCTTTCATCCAATCCACATGTGCCACATGTTTTGCATGCAGAGCTCCAATCAACGCACGCCTAGTGTCAATTGATAGTTACTGATGTAGGATATAGTGCTAGATATTCAAATTGAAATTCTTGGTGGATTTCGTAGGTGAGAAATGGGAAAATGTCTTTCTGGGAATTAATGAGCAGATCTAATTACTCCAACTCCCCGATTTGATCTAATCCGCCCTCTTTCCTTCTCCAACACGCCAAACAGACTTGGGGAAATGTATTTGACCGATTTACATGTAAATTTATAGGCATTAAATGCTTATTTTTGGTGGTTGTATTTCAAAATCATGTTTTTCCTCCTTTTTCTCTTTTTCTTCCATCGATTCATCAATAAATGTAAGAGTTGGGCTCATTGTTAATGTTAGACACTTTGAATCCTTATGCACTTTTCTAAGGACTTCATATTTCGTATTTCGAGTCGAAGACCTCTATATCCGGCTCCTTTATGGGGATATCAACCTCTTTCACTATCAGAATAGCTTATGTGCATTTCTAGAAGTAACGGAAGCATCATTTTGTGACTATTCTCTTTCCTAAACATGTTTGTATTCTTTCTTCTTGCCATTCTATTACATTGCATGCTTTTTGTGCCATTATACGTTCCTCAGTTCCATTTTTAGTTGTGTTCCATGAAACTAATATGGAAAATGCATTTTAGTTGTGCTATACGTTCCTAGCCTTCTTTCATGCCTTTCCCTTAATTTTCACTAACATATAAGTTTCCATCCCTCTTTTCTAGTGTCACCGCCTTCCTTAGATTAGTTTTTATTTCGTTAGCCTATTATCCCGGTCCATTGGCATTTTTAGCTTAGTTTTCCTTTAAGCATAAGGAGTAGCAGAGTAGCAATAGAAATACATAAAGGAACCTGGATTTTGGATATGTTGGTTTGCTTTCATGAACACGTATGGTGATTTGGAGCGCGTAGCGCTAATTTAACTAGATTAGTAGGTTGACACCTTTTATTTGATATTGTGGACACTAACACTTTTCTATGTGATTTGGGTCAAATTGATACATGTTGGATAATTAGTTTAGTCACATACCTTGATTTTGTAACGTATTCGTTTTGTTGATAAGGATACATGATGACATGGTGATATGACATGATATGTATTGTAATACCTAACATACGACGAATTGTGTGAGATTGTGCATTCCACATTGATGATGGTGATATCATTAATTTACATGTTTGAATCTATTCGCTTAGTGAGCAGCTAGTTTACTCTTGTATTGGACAGATGCGGTTAATGTGTGCAATGAGTGTGCAGGTGACAGGTCATAGGAGAACGTGGGATTCAGACTAGCTACACAATCTTGCACAAGCAGCCCCACATGGTGAGTCCTAGCCATGTTCTTTGTGTGAAGCCTTAGTATAGGTGATTATTATTTTGGGCACTATGAGTGACCCCAATGTATGTAATGTATTGTGCTTTGAATTATTAATTTTGGTTAGGGTAGTTGGTTATGATGTAAACTTGTTTTGGGAGTTAATAACTCCTCTTTCATTTAAATTGTTGATTATGTTTAATGTGTCACTTAATCACAAGGGTTTAGGGTCACATGTGAGACCCTTGGGTGGTCCCCACACCCTCTACCCTTGTGCCAAAAATGCAAAACCCGAAATTAGGGTATTTTGGGCATTTTTGGGGGTCCCTTTATAGCTTGGGAGTTCCCCCAACACAAAAATGAGCCCTTGGACCCTACCTAATGGGTAGGGGGGCTTATTTTCAAGGCTTGAGGGAGTTTTCCCTCCCTTTTTACCACTTGTTTGGTCACATCCATGTAAGGGATGTGGATTTGAGTGTTTATTAAAAGTTGCTCTTATTTTGTCTTGCTAACATTTTAGGGAATTTGGGAGAAGAGGGCAAAAAGATAATTTCACCCTTTCTCTCTTTTGTTTTGGCATCTTTGACCTTGTTGAGGGAGAGGGGTGACACATGTCACCCCCTCATTTGTGAGGATGCTTGCTTTCTCCTCTTCAAATTCCCATCCATGGGAATGGTGAGGGACTTTTTTTTGGTTGGTTCTTCTTTTTGGAGCTTTGGCTTGGTGCTTGAGAAATTTGGAGCTTGAGGATTTCTTGAGGAAGAAAGTTGCAAAATCTTGTTTTGGAGAGCTATTAGAGGTAACCTCTTGAGCTCATTTATGTGGTATGTTCCTTTACTAAATCTTAGCTTGCTCATAGTTGAATTTATTTGTTTAGTTGCTTGTATGGTTTGTTGCTTGAGTATATTTGTTGTATTGATTTTTACTCCATCCATCATATGGTTTGATGGATGTTTGAGTTATTTGGGGGGAAGAGAGAGGGATTTTCCCTCTCAAACCTCATGGCTTGATGGGCAAGCCATGTCGGTTTCTTTACTCCCCTCATATGGTTTGAGGTGGGTAAAGGGGTTCATTTGGTTTGAACCCCTTTCCCATTCTTGGAGAGGAAACCCAAGGGGTTTGAAAATCCTCCCAAGAAGGATTTTGGTGAATGGATGGAGTAATAAGGAGGATCTTGTTGACTTCGGAGAAATAAGGTGGAGAAGGAAGTTTGATGTGTGCATTCTTTTGTTAGATCACACCTTATGTCACTTTCGGGTATCTCATCTACTCTTCCCCAAATTTAGAGGATGAATATGGTTTCTCCTCTTTTCTTTTATTGCTCAATGTTGTGTTTTTCCTTCGTGCATGGTTTGGTCTTGTTTGTGAGTGTATTGTGGTGTTTGTCTCCCTAAAGATCTTGTGCTCAAAGTTGTGGAAGCTAGCTCTCTCTCCCATGGGCTTGGGGGAGGCTAGCATGTCTTCCAACCCTTGGAAAGGCATGTAATGATGCCTGAAGGTTGGGAGGTTAAACAAGCCTTGTTCTCTTGAAGTTGAATCCTTGTAAAGCATTCGAAGTTGGAGCCTTGTCCTTGAGGTGTGCTGGAGTATCTTTGGTGGCATGGTCCTTTATGACTCTCTTCTTGTCTTGGAAATTTCCTCTTGAGATTGGAAATTCACATGTAATCTTGAGTAACATATGTTGTTGTGACATTGCTTCATTCTTGGAAAGAGAACTTGAATGTTTGGACTCTTATGTATTTTAAACATTTTGGAATCATGGTGTGATTGTGATCTCAAGCTCCTTGAAAAACAATGTTGTAACAAGAATGATCCATTTAATAGGAAATTGATGGAAACCTTTTTGAAGTCTTTTTTAAAAGTTTGTTTATTAAAACTATGTTTTCTATAAGAATAAAAATAAGATAAAATGGGATATTAAGATTTCTATGGGAAAATGTGTCATTTCTTTGATTAGAAACTTGTAGTGCTTCGTTAGTTTTGTATTTGGAAGGAATATTGATGTCAATAAGAATAGAAGTTTGTAGTTGAGAAATGATACTTCTTAGTATTACAAAATTTTTTATAAAATGAAGGGTGCAAGAAAACTAGATTTAGACTTATTTCTATCCTCTTACAAATTGCATAGAAATTAATTGTTACTTTCAAAAAAAGTAGTTTACTCTTTTCCATGAGAATCTTAAAGTCTAGACTTTGTTAAGAAGCTAAAATTTGAGAATGTATTTTTTTGCATAATTTGAGTTACCTTCTAAGTCTCCTCTTAGTTGTATCATTTTGGCTACAATTGTCTTAACGTTTAATCAAGAAACTCATCTTAATATGGATATTTATTGGAATGGTCATCTTAACATAACATTTTGGAATAGTTAGTTATTATAATATATATATATATATATATGTATATATATATATATATATATATATATATATATATATATATATAATAAATAATTCATATATATTATGTATGTATGTGGAAATAACTATTGAATATCAAATAGCATTAGCTAAATTTTATCTATGGTTTTGCAACTTGGATGATTAAGTTTTCGTGTGTTAATATATAGAATGTCATTATATATTTTGGTATGACCATGTGATGCTTGCAATTATAAATATATATATAGAATAATATATATATATTATATATATAATATATAATATATATTATAATTTGATATATTATATATATATATGATATATAAGTTTCAATAAACAAAATCAATAATTAAATAGCATATATATATATATATATATATATATATATATATATATATATATTTTGTTTTTTTTATAAAAAAAAAATAAAATAAAAATAAAAAAATAAAAAAAATTTTATTAATATACATTATTGTTAATAAAAAAAAAAAAAAAAAAAAACAAAATGGGGGGGGTTCGGCCCCCCCCCCCCCGCACCTGCATGCAATCCGTGGGGGGCGCCGCCCCCCCCCCCCCTCCCTCCCCCCTGCCCCCTCGCGCCGCCGCCCCCCCTCCCCCCCCCCGCCGCCCCCCCGCCCCCCCCGCCCCCCTGCCCCCCTCCCCCCTGCCCCCCCTAGCCCCCGCCTCCCTCCCCGCCCCACCTCCCCCACCCCCCCTCCTCCCCGCCGCTGGGCCTCCTAAATCTCGCCTTTCCACTGTCTCCCTCCCCAACACCCCTCCCACCTCTCACCACCACCAAACAAAATAAATTAATCATATATATAAATAAATATATATCAACACATCACCACACTACGGTGACATACAAAAAAAAAAATAAAAAGGTTTATTCAATGGATCTAAAAAAAGCCAAAAATAACAAATTCCCATAGTTCCTCCTCCGCACAACACAAATAAAAAAAAAAAAACAAAAAAAAAAAAAAAAAAGAGAAAGAAAAAGAAAGAAAAGAACATAAGGAAAGTTTAGGGCAAAACTTAGATCTAAGGCTGAGATCCTTTTGATCCTAGGGTCAAAAATTAACCCTACATCCTTGAGTCATGGGTAGTTTTAATGGGAATGGGAATGGGAAATAAAATATTAGGTTGTGTGTGTGTGGATAATTTAAAAAAAGGGGAAAATGATTAAATTTTGGTAAAGGGGTTGGTATCTTCCTAGGGTGTTCCTAGTGGTCTTTATGGAGATTAAATAAATAAATTTGGTTGGGGATAGTGGTTGAGCATTAAGTAAAATGATTTAGTTAAATTAATTAATATCGGGAAATGTAATTGTATTATTAGGCATTCACTCAAAAAAAAAAATTACCCTAAATTTTTGCTATACTTTGGTCTGGTTTTTGTGTCCCGGACGGGGCATTACATTTGGTATCAGAGCGATGGTTCGCACACACGGACGCTCTGGGTAAAACACTTAATTGGTTATTAATGTTTTTATTACATTAAAAGTAAAACAATTGAAAATCGTTTCCGCTAAACCGTGCCATGGGTAAAGTTATCTGGAGTAACCGCATGGAGTTAAATGTTGCTAAGACAATAGATGGTAGGCACATTTTGATCACTAATTTGTTTAAAACAATCAGTAAAACTTAAGAAAAATGTCGTGTTTAGATAACGTGTAAAATGGCTTCTTGGTCTCCATAGTAGTAATGGATTTGGATAATCTTGTTCCCTAGTGACATGGGAAGTCGCATCAAATTTTAAACCAATTTATAAATCATTTGATCATATAGATAAAAAATTTTTTTGAGCTCTTTTAATCACATTCTTGTTTGGGTCGACAATTTAAATTCTAGAAAAATCGTTTCGATGTGGACTTGTAAAGTGGAGAGCGTTAGTCGGAAATTAAAACTTATGGCTTCTAACTTGTAGTATTTCTCCTTGTCGAGTGTTTACAATGATTAGATTCGAGAAAAAGGAATAGATAATTAGTTTGCCAAGTGTGTTTAGAAGGCCTCTAGATGTTTTGTTCAAAATACAAACTTGTAAATAACATTATTTAGCCCCGGAAAGTATGCCATATCTAGAGTTTCGATCATCAGTTTTTCATTTTGTGAGTTGCGTCGGGTTCTCTATTTATAGAAGAATAGAGTCAAGCTGTTAGAACTCATTTTTGAATTGGGATTACTTATTTTCAAGATCCTTTTTGTAGCCTTTTGTCACTATAAATATCTTTGGTATACAATAGTAAAACTGTAATAGTTGGCCTCGAGATAGTGCTTCCAATTTGAAACCTATTCACCAGTAATTAGAAATGTACGTCTTGTCGACTCTCTGCATAATAGAGAATTGAATGAAAGCTTTGTTTCACCATGTGGGTGTTGGGTACATGTCTTGGCAGGATCCCTTTGTAGCCTTTTTCTCTAGTTTGTGGAACAAGAAAATTAGGTCTTAATAAACAAATAGGTTTCTTAGGACACCTTTGGGAGTGAAACATGTTACAATATGGTTATTGTTTTAAGCTACGTGTTCTAGGTTGAATGCTAGGACCCAAAATAAACTTTGTACAACAAGTCATTTTATTTTGCTAGCGACCTTGGTTAGGTATGTAATTTTGGTCATCAAAGGTCTAGTTGTTGGTTTCGAAAATAATAAGTAGGTCGAATAAGAATGTGGAAATTGTAACCTTGATATAGGAAATTTGTTATGACGTTTGATTGGTTGGTTTCTTTGTCTAAGTGATCCTTTGTTCTTGGGAATATCAACTGTCGTGTTAGAGGTGCCTCTTTAGATCTAATGAAACCCTTTCGGTATGGGTGTAAATTAAATGTCTGTATCTTGTAAAATTTTTCCAATATGATAAAATAATCTTCCACGTTTTGATATTTCACTACTATGAAATTGGAAATAATTTGTACTCCTATGATATATGTTTCTAACCTTAGTTTTACAACCCTTTATAAGGAAATTTAGCAAATGATCTTTTGACCTTGTTGTTTTCCGCTTCAAAATTATGGTTTAAAATTGATTATAATTGGATGAAAATAATTGCTAACCCTCTCTAAAACATAAATGATAAAAGGAAAGAAAGTTAGTGCCTCTCCTTTTTGATGGTGATGCTCGAAATAATATTTCATGGCTAAGTTTATCCTCTTTGTGCGACGTAAGAACTCATTGTGCGATTATAAAACAAACCTAGTTTCACAACTTAAAATTATTATCGAAGCTCTTGGTATAAATTTTAGAGTTAACTTCGGAAATGATCTAGTTAATTTTCTTAATCCTTTTGGAGCTCGATAAACCTATCTTCATACCATTAACCTCTTATTAAGTTTTGTTGCATGGCAACTTGGTTAAAACCTTCTTACCTTAGTAATTACACATATGATTTCAACTCTCCTCAAGTTGATTTAAAATGTTATGAGTTAATCATGTTTATAATGCTTGTACTTACGTGTAGAAATAAGGGAATCACCCTCTTCTAACCTCAAATTAGTGGACTTATAAGATCAATGGTCATGCAAAATTTTATATCTATAATAAATATAAACAACGATATTGTATCCCTCTTGGAAAGAAAATAAAATGAAATGAATTAGTGTTGAACACTTTCTTGGTTAGGCACTATGTTGTATCGATGATGGTGTTGACTGTGAAAGCAAGTAATGTGGTCCTTTATGGGTGAAAGTAATGTTTCAAAATCCACAAAAGTATATATTTATTTATAAATCTAAAAGCACAATTGTGTACACTTACCTTATAAACAATAATGGAATATTGTAATTATTTGCATCTTGGAAAACTCGTTATATATATAATTAAACAATGTTGGTTGGATAAACAATGTTAATCATTGTTACCCCTTAAAAAGCTAAAATTTGTGGCGATCCTAAAATTATTGCTTCAGTTGTGATAGGTGTTGGTTACTAATTCTTTGTCTTGTGATGTTCATATGGTTTACACAATTAATGTTGGGAATTCTGTAAGAAACTTAGGTATTGTTTTGTCTTCCTAAATGTTTAGGTGAGAGAGTTAACATGATGATAGAATGGTTGCGATGATCTCGCAAATCCGTTATGCTCGACTATTAGACTCTTAGGAAACTCCTTTATAAGATTTCATCCACATAGAAGAACTCTTAGTATGTTATTATAATGTAAATGATGTGAGACCTTATTGCAAGGACTAACAATAATGACTAACTAGCCTTCCCACCTACCATAGGTAGAGACGTCCTTTGTAATTAGTATAAGCATAAGTTTTTTTTTTTATATATATATATATATATATATATATATATAAATTGAAATTATTTTGGGGTCCTCTCTAAAACACGGTTCTATTTTCTTTTACCACTCAAATAGGGTGGCGTGATTCAAATTTCTTTGTGTAATATGAATTCCACCCTTGTTAATAAGTGTAGTTATTTTATACTTATATCTTTTGTGACCTAATGGGCCAAATTTCGACCAAATAATTGTTAAGTAAAAGTTAACATAAGTCAGAAATCTTGAAAAAATTAGACCTTACCTTTCATTAAAGGAAAATGAGTGTTTAACTCTTGCATGCTTGAGGAAAGTATGGACGGAAAAGTTTTTGCATTCCATCATGTTGGTATTTTGTAAATTTTGATAAGTATGTTGATATGATTTGGGAAACACTCTCTTTAAATGGATTTTGTTTTTGCGTAACTCATTCTTGTTTTCTTTTGATTATAATAATTAGGAAATGATAAAAATAAAGTAAAACTTTTTATTGAACTGAAAATTTGTGGATTGTTGTTTCATTAAGAAGTTATGTCTTGTTTGGGGCGTAGAAAGTTCTAAAATTGCTTCGTCATAATGAGAACTCATATAAACCAACTTACAAACAATAATAAAATAAATTTTCGTTTATGAGACTTATAAATCATCTTGTCTCGGAATGGAAATGTTTTATAAAACGGTACATGCTATGAAACTTTGGAAAACAAATTAGAAAGCTAATCCTAACCTAGTAGTGGACTATATATATTCCACCCACAAATTTTATTTTATTTTTTTCTTACAATCATTTAGCAAACAAAAATAAATAAATAAATAAACAAATAAATAATGACCAAATTAAGACAACTCCTTTAACTATGTTTGGTAGTATGGGAATATTCTTCCTTGACCTTAGTGAATAATGTTGATTATTGAACTATGTTAAAAAGACGCGTGAACCTTCCTTTTTCAAAAGTTAGAGTAATGATGAGTTAGGAGATGAAACCACACGGAGCTTGGAAACTTTTTCTCTCTCATTGTGTGGTATTTGTGACACCTTGGATAGTTTCCTTAAGTGTTCTAGTATGCAATTAATATTCAAAACTTTAAATTCATTTAAAACAACATTTATGCTCCCTTCGCTCATCCATCATGTTGGACCTTATGTTGTATATCCTCTTATTTGGACCCTAATAGGAAACATAAATGATGAGGAAAATCAATTTGGTTTATACACTCCCCTTTGGTTAATACTACCCTATTTGAAATATACTTGTTCTTGGACCTAGTTACGCTTTCAAAAGACATGTTGTTAAGAAAAAAATAAAAAAAAAAAAAAAATAAAAATAAATAATATGTTAATTCCTTTAAAAATGACCTTAATGTAGTACTCACACTACGATGTGATATCCAATAAAATCTTATCCCTAGCTCTTCCAGTGACTTCCCGGAGGAAGTCTAATTTTAGGAGAGGGGGATGTAGTGCCCACTTTTTCTAGCCTCTATGATCTGCTGAATTCTTAAACCACAGTTATGGATTTTGGATATGTTGGTTTGCTTTCATGAACACGTATGGTGATTTGGAGCGCGTAGCGCTAATTTAACTAGATTAGTAGGTTGACACCTTTTATTTGATATTGTGGACACTAACACTTTGCTATGTGATTTGGGTCAAATTGATACATGTTGGATAATTAGTTTAGTCACATACCTTGATTTTGTAACGTATTCGTTTTGCTGATAAGGATACATGATGACATGGTGATATGACATGATATGTATTGTAATACCTAACATACGACGAATTGTGTGAGATTGTGCATTCCACATTGATGATGGTGATATCATTAATTTACATGTTTGAATCTATTCGCTTAGTGAGCAGCTAGTTTACTCTTGTATTGGACAGATGCGGTTAATGTGTGCAATGAGTGTGCAGGTGACAGGTCATAGGAGAACGTGGGATTCAGACTAGCTACACAATCTTGCACAAGCAGCCCACGGGCTGAGTCCTAGCCATGTTCTTTGTGTGAAGCCTTAGTATAGGTGATTATTATTTTGGGCACTATGAGTGACCCCAATGTATGTAATGTATTGTGCTTTGAATTATTAATTTTGGTTAGGGTAGTTGGTTATGATGTAAACTTGTTTTGGGAGTTAATAACTCCTCTTTCTTTTAAATTGTTGATTATGTTTAATGTGTCACTTAAGCACAAGGGTTTAGGGTCACATGTGAGACCCTTGGGTGGTCCCCACACCCTCTACCCTTGTGCCAAAAATGCAAAACCCGAAATTAGGGTATTTTGGGCATTTTTGGGGGTCCCTTTATAGCTTGGGAGTTCCCCCAACACAAAAATGAGCCCTTGGACCCTACCTAATGGGTAGGGGGCTTATTTTCAAGGCTTGAGGAGTTTTCCTCCTTTTTACCACTTGTTTGGTCACATCCATGTAAGGGATGTGGATTTGAGTGTTTATTAAAAGTTGCTCTTATTTTGTCTTGCTAACATTTTAGGGAATTTGGGAGAAGAGGGCAAAAAGATAATTTCACCCTTTCTCTCTTTTGTTTTGGCATCTTTGACCTTGTTGAGGGAGAGGGGTGACACATGTCACCCCCTCATTTGTGAGGATGCTTGCTTTCTCCTCTTCAAATTCCCATCCATGGGAATGGTGAGGGACTTTTTTTTGGTTGGTTCTTCTTTTTGGAGCTTTGGCTTGGTGCTTGAGAAATTTGGAGCTTGAGGATTTCTTGAGGAAGAAAGTTACAAAATCTTGTTTTGGAGAACTATTAGAGGTAACCTCTTGAGCTCATTTATGTGGTATGTTCCTTTACTAAATCTTAGCTTGCTCATAGTTGATTTATTTGTTTAGTTGCTTGTATGGTTTGTTGCTTGAGTATATTTGTTGTATTGCTTTTTACTCCATCCATCATATGGTTTGATGGATGTTTGAGTTATTTGGGGGAAGAGAGAGGGATTTTCCCTCTCAAACCTCATGGCTTGATGGGCAAGCCATGTCGGTTTCTTTACTCCCCTCATATGGTTTGAGGTGGGTAAAGGGGTTCATTTGGTTTGAACCCCTTTCCCATTCTTGGAGAGGAAACCCAAGGGGTTTGAAAATCCTCCCAAGAAGGATTTTGGTGAATGGATGGAGTAATAAGGAGGATCTTGTTGACTTCGGAGAAATAAGGTGGAGAAGGAAGTTTGATGTGTGCATTCTTTTGTAGATCACACCTTATGTCACTTTCGGGTATCTCATCTACTCTTCCCCAAATTTAGAGGATGAATATGGTTTCTCCTCTTTTCTTTTATTGCTCAATGTTGTGTTTTTCCTTCGTGCATGGTTTGGTCTTGTTTGTGAGTGTATTGTGGTGTTTGTCTCCCTAAAGATCTTGTGCTCAAAGTTGTGGAAGCTAGCTCTCTCTCCCATGGGCTTGGGGGAGGCTAGCATGTCTTCCAACCCTTGGAAAGGCATGTAATGATGCCTGAAGGTTGGGAGGTTAAACAAGCCTCGTTCTCTAAAGTTGAATCCTTGTAAAGCATTCGAAGTTGGAGCCTTGTCCTTGAGGTGTGCTAGAGTATCTTTGGTGGCATGGTCCTTTATGACTCTCTTCTTGTCTTGGAAATTTCCTCTTGAGATTAGAAATTCACATGTAATCTTGAGTAACATATGTTGTTGTGACATTACTTCATTCTTGGAAAGAGAACTTGAATGTTTGGACTCTTATGTAATTTAAACATTTTGGAATCATGGTGTGAAGGTGATCTCAAGCTCCTTGAAAAACAATGTGGTTACAAGAATGATCCATTTAATAGGAAATTGATGGAAACCTTTTTGAAAGAAAATTTGTTTATTAAAACTATGTTTTCTATAAGAATAAAAATAAGATAAAATGGGATATTAAGATTTCTATGGGAAAATGTGTCATTTCTTTGTTAGAAACTTGTAGTGCTTAGTTAGTTATTGTATTTGGAAGGAATATTGATGTACAATGAGAAGTTTGTAGTTGAGAAAGGATACTTCTTAGTATTACAAATTTTTATAAAATGAAGGGTGCAAGAAAACTAGATTTAGACTTATTTCTATCCTCTTACAAATTGTAGGAAATTAATTGTTACTTTCAGTAAAAGTAGTTTACTCTTTTCCATGAGAATCTTAAAGTCTAGACTTTGTTAAGAAGCTAAAATTTGAGAATGTATTCCTTCTTGCATAATTTCGAGTTACCTTCTAAGTCTCCTCTTAGTTGTATCATTTTGGCTACAATCCGTCTTAACGTTTAATCAAGAAACTCATCTTAATATGGATATTTATTGGAATGGTCCTCTTTAACATTGTTTGTGGAATAGTTAGTTATATAATATATATATAATAATAATAAAAATTTTCTTATTGTGAGCATGTGGAAATAACTATTGAATATCAAATAGCATTAGCTAAATTTTATCTATGGTTCTGCAACTTGGATGATTAAGTTTTCGTGTGTTGTATATATAGGTTGTCATTATATATTTTGGTATGACCATGTGATGCTCTGCAATAAATATATGTATATAGAATAATATATTATATATTATATATCATAATATATAATATATATTATAAGTTTGCATATCTATATATCATATATGATATATAAGTCAAAAATAAACAAAATCAATAATTAAATATATATATATATATATATATATTTATATATATATATATTTTATATATATTTTAAATTTAAATAAAAAGAAAATAAAAAAATAAAAACGTTTTTTATTAATATACAAAGTGTTAATAAACAAAATAAAATAAAAAAAATAACAATGGGGGGGGGGTTCGGCCCCCCCCCCCCCCGCACTGCACAGATCCGTGGGGTAGGCGCTACTCCCACCCCCACCCTCCCCCCCCTCCCTCTATCCCTTCGCCGCCGCCGCCCCCGCCCCGCCCCCTCCCCTCCCCCCTTCCCCTCTGCACCGTTCCCCCCTCCCCCCCGCGCCCTCTACCGCCCCGACCCTCCGCCCCTCGCTGTCCCCCCCCCCGCACATGGCCGCCCTCCACCACGCAGCCACCTCCTCCACGCGGCCACCACTCCCCCCCCCCAAAGCCACCAACCCACACCTTCACACAAAACAAAATTAATCATAATATATATATTTATATATATCAAACAAAGACTACGGTGAGGTTACACACAAACAAAAATAATAAAAATATATTATTAACCAATGGAGGAAGCAAGCAATATTTTGGAAAATTTCAAGCAAATCCCATAGTCATCCTCCATTTACCCCAACAAAAATAAAAGAGAAAAGGAAACAAATGAAAAAAAAGGAAAAGAAAGGAAAAAAAAAGAAAGAGGTAAGGAAAGTTTAGGGCAAAACTTAGATCTAATGGTGAGATCCTTTTGATCCTAGGGTCAAAAATTAACCCTACATCCTTGAGTCATGGGTAGTTTTAATGGGAATGGGAATGGGAAATAAAATATTAGGTTGTGTGTGTGTGGATAATTTAAATAAAAAGGGGGAAAACTGATTAAATTTTGGTAAAGGGTTGGTATCTTCTACAGGTGTTCTAGTGGTCTTCATGGAGATTAAATAAATAAATTTGGTTGGGGATAGTGGTTGAGCATTTAAGTAAAATGATTTAGTTAAATTAATTAATATCGGGAAATGTAATTGTATTGTTAGGCATTCACTTTCAAAAAACATCATATGATCATCATTACAACACTGTGAATTTTAAGTTCTCATATATGGTTGGTTGAAAAATCACTTCAATAGTATATTTTTGGGGAAGAACTCGGGATGGGGATCGTTAGGGAAGTTCATGCTTTGATAGAAATCCATTTTGTGGTATTATTTGTGTTTTAAAAATGAAGCTTGTACAAAAATTAGAAATTTTCTTTGCTTTTGGTGAGATTAATACTACTCTTTCTTGGTGAGCACTCCAGATCTTGTAGAAAAAACTTCCATCGCATTCAAGATTCCAACTATCATTATGATTTTCTTTCATCACTTTACATCCTTTGTCTTCTCTTACATATTTTATCAAATAGTTTCCAATACTTTCATCTTTATATAGGATTTCCACATGAATATCATATGATTTTGTGATTTGTATACCTAGCTTTTGATTTAGGTTCTAACTTTTCATCTCTACCATAACGAGAATCATTACTTAAGACCAATCCATTTGAATTTCACCTCTAAGTTCTCTACAAATTTTCTTAGTGAGAAACATTCCATATGATGTAGGAATATTCCCTACTAAGATAGTTATTTTAAATCCCTTTTATGGGTAAGCAACTAAGGCTACTTATGATTGTCTTTAATTTTTCCAATCAAGCGTACTTGTTTTATCTCCATTGAGTAACATGTTCCATAGAATCTTGTACAAGTAAGTCCAAGACCATGTGATACCTTGGCTAGCATGCCATTATCAAATGCTCCGAGAATGGATGACGCAGATTACTCAACTTGCACCCATTGATAAAAAAGAGACATAAAAGGGTTATACTTTTCTTTATTGCGAAGTGTTGACAATTATACGATTATGATCTGTTGAAATTGTGGGTGTTTCCAAGATTCCCTTAGAAGTGATTTGAGAGCTACCTTTAATGAACATGATCGATATTTTGAGTTGATCAATATTGGACTCGAGGTATTTTTATTGAGACATCTTAATCCCATTTTTGTTAATATGATCAATAATGTTGAATTTAGGTAGGGTAGTTGAACTTTGGACTTCAAGAGGAGCTTCCTTTTGAATTGGGGGATAGCTCTTAGCAATTGTACTAACTTTTGGAGTAGTAGTAACAAAAGGAGAAGTAGTACATGTTGCACTAGTGTTTTTTACAAACACTTTGTCTTGAGACGGACTCAACAGAATATTTTCTTTCTTTAAAATGGCCTTTACAATGGATACCTTTGTGGCTTACCTATTTTGAGACTCTTTTTGGGTTTCTTTGTTTTTAACCTTTTATTAGATACTTTCGTGGGATCCTTTACTTCTACCTTTATTTGTTTTTTCTTTTTTTTGCGATCTCGTGAAAAATACATAAGAATGACTATTCATCTCTTCAATAGTCTCATCATATTATTCATCGACACATACTCAAAATAGCCTATGTTATTGTTACCTTCATGTTCTCCATCTTCACATTATGAAATACCCGAATGTCCTTCTTCATGGGCTTCGTTACTTTAAAATTTTCATCGTCAATCTCTTCAATGATCTCGTACTTGGAATTATTCACGGGTGTTACCTCAATTGCCAATATCGGCGAGGGCCTAGAAGCCAATTTTTGTTTGGAACAAAGTTCCTCCTCGTACATCCTTATAAGGAAGTGTCAATTTGTTTTGTGTGGCATGTTTCTTCATTGGCCAACTTTTGTATCGAGCCTTAGAAGATTTTTGACCAATATCTTGGATTTTTATTTTACTAGATATTTTCTTTAATTTCCCCGCCATGATGAGATCATCCTCTATTTTAACTACTCGAGTTTGTGCAAGATCCAAGTTCATAACTCTAGCTCTCCTCAAGAGGAAACCAACTTCCAACAGTTGTTTATTGATGAAGAAACACTTGTGATTATTTTCCATAGGCATGGATCCTTGTTGAATTTTGTATGATCATATGGTTCTTTCTTCATTTGAGAACATTTTTCCAAGAGTGCATGTGCATCTTCTACATGTTTTATTATTTATTCAAATTTACGTTTCATAGTATCCTAGTTATTGATAGTACCTACTCCCAAATGATAGAACCAATCAACAACACCTTCCTTTAGAGTCTCTACGAACAAGTGAACAACAACATATTCATGTCCAATTCTAAGGACCCCACATATAATGAAAAATTGCTGCATTTTGATTTTCAAGAGATGTTTTACCATCACCATTCAATTTAGGGAAATTATTTATAGAGCATTTTGAAAGTTCATGAAGTTGTCCAAGAGCCAATGGACCAATGACGGGTCCCCTAGGTACAACAACCATCTTAGGAAAGATAGTTTGTAATGGAAGGAATTTGTGTTAGGGAGAATAGAATCTTGAATTTTGTGACATCTTCTTTTGGTTTCTTCGAGGACTTAAAGTGAGACTCACAATATTTCTTGAGCCTTTCCTATTTTGGGAGTAAGTTTGAAATCTTTTTTTTTTAAAAATCAAATCTTGGATCACTTATTCATTTTTCTTTATCACCTCTCGTAAATCTTTTATCAACCATTTTGAAATAAATGATTAATTTTTAGGGTTGCGGAGCAACACCTCAAATAAATCATACCACAACTTATCTTGATCTTCTTATGGCTACAAGTTCGGAAACTATTCTTACAAGTTCCACACGATACACTTCAAGATTGTTAAGGAACGTGGGGATATATAATGCATAGATTTATAGATCCACTAAACTAAATTGCCAAGGATTATAATTTATGTTTAAACAATAATAAAAGATATATCACATTACATCATGAAAATTAGAGATTATATTAAGTGAATAACCATGAAAGAACCTGAACACATCACATGAACACAAGATATAAGTGGGAAAACCATGAAAGGTAAAAAAACCCACTCAAAATCACTTATCTTTATTGAGAAAATGAATCTAACCCAACAATCCTACTATTTCCTTGCCTACACAAAATTCACTCATCATCTCACCTATAGCTTGCATGACAATTTATTCTTCTTGGTCAACGATCATTTTTCTATCTTTTTCTCTGTGTGTGTCCATTCTTAAAGAGATCACCTTGATTTATATCAAGGCATATGGTCCAGATCACTCGTAATGTTGACTCGGTTCATGCTTATATTTTGAATTTAATTCATAAGACATGACCGTTAGTCTTTGGCAATTTTTCTATTAAGTTAGTTTCGCTTAATATTACAACCCCAACACTCACACTTAATGTTAGGTAAGGAAACATGAAATTAATCCATAAATCTTCACATGAAGATTTAGGCTAGCATGTAAATATACAAAACTTGTTCTAAATAACACATGCCAAGTTACCTTTTTGTACAAAAAGAATTACAATCCATAAATTATCTAAGTGATTTAGGCTAGCATGCAAAAAAAAAAATGTTCCGCGGATTTGTAATTCCATAGTGTATTAATTTAGTGTTTCATGGGTTTTGCAACTTCACAATATACTACTTAAGCATATCATGGACTTAGATAAGATGCGAACCGAATGTAAGTGCTATGCGGTTTTTGGGAAAGTTGTGATTTACTGCTTTAGTGTTATGCATACTTCAAGAAGCCGCAACATAAAACAATTGTTCAACAGATTTTATTTAGAACCACAGTACACTGTAAAACATGTTTTGCTATTTTTGGAAAAAAAAAATTTACGTGGTACACTACATAGTGTTCCACAGGTTTGTGGAAAAACAAAAACACACAATACATAGGAATAAAGCATATGTATCAAGATAAAGTGATTACATATGGAGTCTTTCATAAGATTATCATATCTAATGCTTCACTGGGTATTACAAGTAAGCTTCACATAAAATGATAATTTACTTAGAAAAAATGGAAATAGTATAGGAATATTTCAATTGGCATAATCAGGCTAATAAGAGGTGACATTGCAAACAATATGCAAAACATGCTCATTCATCTTTATTTCCCCCTCAAGGGAAACTTTGAAAGGCCAAAGCTCAATCTGATTCAGAGGTGAAGACATCATTCACATGCTCATTTGATTTTTTCCTATCTGATTCAAAGTTAGAGATCAAAGTCATCCAAATGATCAATTGAGTCACATTCTACCACTTGATCATTAGATTAAGAGGTGGAGAAAAAATTCACCTTTTGAACTACACACCACCTTGATATGATCCATTCTTTAATGTTGATTTGCCCTGTTGTTTTTAAGAGAAATGAAACATTGGTTGTCACTTACCGAAGTAGAATGCTTCCTTTGACACCCATATGAAGCCCATCAACAAATTTTCCCACTTTGAAGCTTCCTTTGTTGCTTCTATAGTACTTCATATTGATTGTTCCTTACTACTCCAACTAATTACGCTGCATTAAAATTGAGACGAGTATATCTAAAAGTAGACATTCTATCTACAATATCATCAACATGGTTATAATCACAAAAATAAAATAATTCGCATTAAATTACTAACATAATAATACAAAACATAATTGATTATACCTCAAAGTCCTTTTTCCATTTTCCAATGATTTTCATAAGTATATTGCATGAATATTTAGAAAAAAATCCTAGTAAAATAACTTTATCGAATGTAGGTTTATAATCAATGATGCCAACTCTTTAAAGTAAGTCAAGTAACATACAACAACATACTTGTGGTCTTGACATACAACCATGCTTAAAAGAATGATTTAGTAATCTTAAATTAGTAGATTTGAAACATTGGACCTTAATGTATTTTTGATTTTAAGAATTAAATTCTTATTGCTACAAACAATAAAGAGATCATATGACAAGGTAAAAATATGATTGTTTTCAAATTCAACAAGACATATTTTGTAAATTAAGGTCTTGAAAGAAGTAACTAGTCTTATTCAAAGCTGTAAAGACTCATCCTTTTCCAATTACATTAGAATGATGAGGTGTTTCTCAATACTTAAGAACATGTGATAAAACCCTAAACTTTACAAAGAAAATAGTATGATTAACTAGGGAAGGCTAACACCATTGTCACCTATAGTCAAGCTCCAAGTCTATGAATGTAACACTAATGATCAAATTTTAAAATCATGATAAGAATGTAAATTAAATGGAATCAAACCCTAATCTACAAAACATCATTACTATGTATTGAATTGCTAAACTAACAAAGACCTAAATAGATCTAAGAGGGCAATCAAATTAGGATTTTTGCTACTCTAAACAAGGTGAAATGGTCTCTCTAAATGACTACAAGGTCATTTTGAATACCCATCAACTAACCCCATTGAAGAATTTAGGAAAGGATTAAGCTTGGCTATAAATCATATTTCTTATATGAGATGTAAATCAAAGAATGTTTTAAAGTTTAAAGGTATGTGGTTAGTCCTTTTTATATTTTTGCTTTAAGAAAAACTAGCATCTTGGTGCATGTGGGACTAAAAGCAAAAACTAGATCAAGGATTGCTAATCATTATTATGCTTTTATAATCACAATTAGTGAATTATCAAGTGATTAAGATGTGAGGAGCCTTAATCAATAACTTAGGGTGAATTAGGAGGCTAGGATAAGCTTTTAAAGCTTGCATGGAGATGTTGTGGAAGGAAGTGGGGTGATTTTGAGTGGTTGGAAGAGGGGTTTGAGCCAATAATAGGGTATATTGACTAAAACAAGAACAAAATAGGCTTAATTAGCTAATAATCGCTAATTATGTGTTTAGACAAGGATTTTGTCTTATGATTTGTCATAAAGTAACATCCTGAATGTGAAAGAGGATAGGAAATCAACATTGTGTTGTTAATTGACCACAATGGTAAGAAACTTTAGTTAATTAGTGGAAATAACTAATTAAAATGGAAATGGTACGAATGAAGTGATTTGTATGCGTTTGGCAATACGATTGCAAAAATAGAATTTAGGTGTCTACATTTGCCCTTGTTTGAGGTGAAATAAGTAACTTCAATTCAAATATAGTAGACATGCATAAGCAAGTAAAATTTTGAAGAAAAATTAGTAGAATGAAGGATGCCCCCTCGAGTGTCGATGGGGTGATAGAAGAAGTCAATTGATGATTGAAAATATTATTGAAATGAATAGAAGAAATAAGGATAAGGATAAACATGGTTATTTATTGCCCTTGGTGATATAGAAGAAAATTAGTAGTAATAATAAATGATAATGAAGATGAAATGATATTGGAGAATATAGGACAAGCCCAATCTTTGTATCCAATATTTCAATAAGCAACTTTGTTGTATCATTTTTCCCCTAGATCTACATCATCGACCTTTATTGAAATAAACAAAAGTGTAAGATAACATGAAAAACTAAATTACTAACATTTGTTCATTGCTAAAAATGCATAACTCCATGCAACATACATAATGGAATGCAATACGAGGAAGTAAACCAACTAACCTAACAGAGAAACCAATAAAATCACACATAAACAAACAACGTTCAAGACAATTGCACCAATATTTTTGTTATCAAGTTGTAGTTCCTAAATGTTCGTGTTGTAATGATAAGGGTTAAATGGTGCCCTAAGCAAGGATACATGTAAGGGGAAAAATGGTGGACACAAGTAGTCCCATGGAAAGCATTCACACACGATGACACAATCTTGGACAACTCACTCACTTTACATTGAGTACTTACATGTAGTAAGCGAGCCCAACTTTTTTAATGTAGGTAAACCACGATGATCCGCAAGTCGCTTGAGACAAGGACAAGCAAGAACCTAAGAAATATGTTTTTGTACTTGACAATTTTTGATGTTCTAGGAAAATGTATTGTTAACGCAAAATCACAAAGCACCCCCAAATGAGCTCTAAAAATCTACTTTTCTAAGGCAGACTCATTTGGTGTGATTTGCATAACATTGGACCATCTCTCAAGCTGTGGGACTTGCAGACTTGAGATGGCCCTCTGGAGAAATCTGACTTCTTCTTCCCGATCCTAATGCAGAAATGACGTCTAACTACACCTATCCTAACAATTCCAAGGGACCAAGGAGAGAGAGAGCATGAAAATAAAGAAATCCTACACTACAGAGGTGATAACACTACGAAAAGGGAAGTGCTGGTCACAATCTTAGCTACTTGAAGTGGAGAGAGGTGAGAAGAGGAGAGGATGGACAAGATGCACCACGGACTGAGAGATTTCACACGAACACCACTTCAAAACCCATTAAACACGGCTCCCGGGACTTGCAACAAACATCGAATATGCACAATATACACTGCAATGGTGAGAGGTGAGAATAGACAACAAAATGAGAAAAGGAAGGACAAAACACATCACAAAACATATTTTATTGCTACAGGAGTTCACACAATGCACCATTAAGGTAAGAGGCAGGAAAATGCCATTACAAATCCAAGGGAGGAGGCTTAAACTCCACATTCGACCCTAGAGAAGAAAGAGAGAGGGGGGTAGGGGAGAAGAATGAACAACAACATTTTACAATGAATCCTACCCCTGTATTTATAGATTTGATCAGAGAGAAGAAAGAGAGAGAGAGAAGAAGGAAAAACATGTCGAAACTCAACCATTCTTTGTTAATGCTTCTAATAAAATTTTCCCCCAAATCCATCTTTACTGCATCAATCCTTGGTTCGGCACCTTGAAGGAAGAGGAAATGATGGAAACATATCGAATCCGATCTAGTTGTTGAGACAGATGGATCCTACATTGAAGGCCCAAAGACGTTTCCTCCATCTGGTTGGTGAGGCCAAGATCTTTCCAACGACATTAGATTTGTAATATTTTGAGCCCTGAGTCGAAAGATATGCCCCTTCAAAGTTTGTTCAGATGGATCCGTGCAGACGAATGTACAGGAAAACTTGATTTGAAAAATGGGTCCCCTTTTGATAATGTGGGACACTGGCCAGAGATTAGAGCAAAAATCAAGTTTGCGGGCTCAAAATTTATCTTTTCCCCTTTTTCCGTGAAAAGCAAATTTTCAATTTTCCCTCCGACTCTCCGCCTTGGCTTTGACTTGAGTTCTAAAGCTGACTTTTTCCTCTTCCTCGTTACGGAATGCGTGCTCGTAGGTCCGAAACATTTTCCCTTTATATTTTATTTATGTGTAAGACTTGTTCGACCAAACTTTCAGGGCAAATTTAGGATAACATGTATTTGATACATGCTTCAACCTGTGTGTATGTCATTTACCAATTTTTGAATTTTTGCATTTTTTTGGATTTTTAATGATTTTACCAATTTGTTTGGGTTTTTAATGATTTTACCATTTTTGGGTTTTTAATGATTGTACCATTTTTTTTGGGTTTTTTGGAACATATTTGAATGTTTTTGATTTTTTGAAAATTTTTTTGAAGCTATGTATAAGAAACGAAGAAACATGGATGCCCCCAATGTTAGATGAGATGTACAAGGGTAGAATGCCACGCGTATGCACAAGAAAGTGAAGATACAAAATTTTCCCCAATGTTAGATGGGAATATTCAAAGGAAAACTCTTCACGTGTAGAAGTTGGATCAGGGCCAATATAGATAGGTTCAACATGATGATGAACATAACCTAATGACGTGTTAGGAAGGAGCAAGGATGCCCCCAACGTAAGCTGGCCAAGAAGCACATGATAGAAAGAAGTGGAAGATTATTTTGAGAAAGGGGACAAAGGTTCCCGTAAACATGGAAAAAGGAAATATTATACACATGGATGTTCTGAACGAAGTAGAAGAACAACGTGAATGTTGTGAATGTAGCTTAGAAGCCTCGCGATGAAGAAGTGATTAGCCAAAGGCACAAATTGTGAGACAAGATACAGACTAGAGTAAGAATCGAATAAGATAAAAAAGATGCTTGGTAACATACTAATCCTATTTTTCACGAGATATCCGGTGTGTGCACGTGGAAATTTATTATCTCTTGGAGGGAAGATTCAAAAGACAACAAGTGAAGACACGTTAGCCAATGTGTAGGAATGATTTATTTTTCAAAGTTGATTTTTTTGTGAATGGATTGTGGAAGGAGAGTCGTACATTTCTCCAATGCCAGCCATGTATCCATAACCTCGATGGAGATGCATTTGATTCTAATCACAACATTGCTATAATTCCAGTCAGGTGTCCATAGCCCTGGTAGAGATTATTGGAAATACCCCAAGAGAGAATTATATATCAATTTGTTTTTGCTTTTAGCTTTTGCTTTTTGATTTGATTGATTTTGTTTTGCTTTTTGAAAACTTATTTCAACTCTCTTGTTTGACAAGGGGTTAAGAACCACTGATGGCTTGATGGAAGGAGGTGGAAGTGCTTATGATGACGACATTGGCTAGTGTCAACAAATATATCAAAAATTTCTTCACAACAAGTTTTTTAGATGTTGATTGTGATAGGATCTCTATGAGGTCATTTGTTCTTTAATTTACCAAGGTGATGAAAGACCAAGGCCAAACAGATACCATAGAGGTAAATGTCACAAAATGCATGTGAATTGGCTAACCAAAATATCATTGAAGGGATGAAAATGGTAGGAAGACTTGCAAAAAGAAGAGAAAGAAAGGGAAGAAAGAACATCCATGTGTATGCAATACCTGATTGCAATGTGTGTTTGTTTACCTTTGATTTTTTGAAATTTTTATTTATTTTTTAATTTTTAATATCTTTTGAAAAGTAGGACCGACAAGGTCACTCAACATGATAAGATCCAATGACAATGTTAGCAATTTGCTTAACAAGGAATACTAGGCATGTTTGCTTATCAAGAGTCATATTATCCCCAATCTTGATGATTGTGGTGAGCTCATACTCAACAAATGACTGTGATTTATCATGAAATGTGGATTTTGTGTGTGGGAGGTTGCGTTTGCTATCTAGAGTTTTATGCACTTTGCACCATAATTGATGGTTGCGTTAGTGTGCATTCTTGAATTGTGTTTGATTCTGAAATTTATGATGGTTTAAATTGTTGGGAGCTTTAGAGCTCTTTGAATTTTTAATCGAGCTTGATGAAGCGACCATTTGAGTTTCTTGTAAGCTATTACTTGACTTATCTGATCCTGAGAAGTAGGAGAAGAAAGTGGATGTTTAGACTTGATGTGAGAAATGATGGTGGGCTTACCACAATCATTGATAGAAGGACAATGTGATGGACATGAAGGGTGCGGTCTAAGAATTTAAGATGATGGGCTACCAAGAGGTGTCCCATAGAATGAAGATAAAGGACTACTAGGATGTGGCCCTAAGATTGAAGATAAGGGAATTCCTGGAGGTGTCCCATAGATAGAAGATGATGGGCCACTAGGACGTGGACCAAGAATCAAAGATGAGGATTTATAGGACGTGCCCCCAGTATAGATGAAGAGGGGCTACTCAGAGGTGTGCCACCTACAGAAGAAAATGGGTTACCAGTAGGCGAGCCACATAAAGATGATGAAGGGCTTCTTGGAGGTGGTTTAAGGATAAAAGTGGATGGGCTATCAGAAGGTGTCCCATATGTAGAAGATGCTGAGCTACTAGGATGTGGCCCAAGAATTGAAGACGATGAGCTACTAGGAGGTGAGCCACATATAGATGATGTGGGGCTACTTGGAGGTGTCCTACATATAAAAGAAGACGATGGGCTACCATCCAAGGTAAGATTGCAATGGAGGAATCTTGATAGATAAATAATGATAAGGTAAGGAGATGATAGGATATGGATCAATGCTAGACTCAGGCCTTCCATCGCCCAATGAAGAATGTGAAGATGGAAGAACAAGAGGAGGATCGAGTTCGATGATCCTAGGGTCTTCCTCTATTTTCTAACAAAAGGAATCAATTTTTCCTTCCCATGCACAAGCCCATCGAAGTCAAAATTGAATCTGTGCTCATCATCCCCTAGAAGAGTGTCATCATGTAACCTCATGAATTCCTTGATCACTTCCTCATCCTGAAAGAAATCAACATGAATGGGTATTTGTTCTTCGACCATGGGAGGTTGACTAGAAGAAATGGTTCCAAATGGTGTGGAAGATTGAGAAGATGATGACTCAAGAGATGAAGTAGATTTGGATCTAGATGTTTTGCGAGTAGAAGAAGATGTAGATTTGAAACTGATTGGTATTGGCTTTCCTAGAAGACGACATATTTATATGGGAAACAATGAGGATCGCATAGAAATTCAACATATGATTGTGACATAGGAGTCATTTGAGGTGTTTGGGATGTATGCGTCGACTTAGAAGATTGTGAAATAGGTGTCAACATGGGAGTCAACTTAAAAGGATTTGGATTTGCCCAAATATTCAACGAGAGGAAGAGGTTTTCGAGGTGGCAAATAATGGAGGTCCTGTAAAGGAAGGGAGGTCCATGAATTAAGAACCAAATTGGATGTTTGATTGATGGATCTTGGAGCCACACATATCTTTAAAGGAAGATGTAATTTAGGTGGACTGATAAGTGGAGTCTGTTAAGAGAGGGAGGAGTGCGACTCAAGAGTCGAATGAGGTTAGTAATTCGATGAGAATTTTTAGAAGACCGAGGTGAATCCAAAGAATAAGAAGAACATTTTGGATTGGAATTAGAAGAAGAGTGGGGGGAACCCGACTAATAATTTGGATCGAAGTGTCCAAACCATACCATCGATTATGAGATGAAAGTGGGGAAAAGGGTACCTGATCGGGTTCCATAGCGTGAATAACCAAACGAGGCTTAGCCATGATGGACATCCTTTGATGGGAATACCGAAACTTTGATTCCTTAGTGTCATACGTATAAGGAACCTCACAATATTTGGTAATTGTTAGAGCTTGAGGGATACAAATGTCTAGACCGAGATAATAAGATTGAACTCCTTTAATTGGAAGGAAGTGCTATGTCGATTTGGGCAACACAACAGAAACCAACTAGACATTTGGAAAACATGGGCCCTGAGACAAACAAAACAACGTAATGACGTCAAATCGTTACAAAGAATACCAAACAATAAATGGTCATGAATCTGAAGGATCAATATGAACCTAAGGACACCAAATATCAAAGAATCACCTACCCTAGCAAGGTAATATACGATATGATATTTTTATGACAATACAATGACGTATAAAGCTCAAATCTAGTAAGAAAAAAGTTCACTCCCCCCTGATTTTTTGAGATAGATTTGAAACAAAAAGTGACAACACAATATCACCAATTAGGTCAAGTTTGAAACAAACAAGGCCTAAATGCTAATGAGAGTGTTAACGCGATCCCCTACCAAGGTATACTTAAGACCTGTTTCTAAACACTAACAAATTCTAAGTCTTGTAAAATGGATGATACAAATGTGAGCAACACAATGACACTATTTGGACATGTGAACCAAGATTTGTGTGAAAGCAAGATTTTAGTGTCAAATGATGTTATCGCGATGCTAACAAAGTAACCTCAACACGCACAAAACTCAAGACAAGGCTAGGATGTTAAAACTTTGCCTGAGTATATCAAGGAATTACCATGCATGCGAGCAGCGTAACAATACAATCTAGAGATTTAGGTAAATTTTCTAAACGGAAACAAGACGTAAACATCACAATTGTATGGCTATAATGTGGGCAGCGTAATAACTCAAAATAAGTCAATGATAATAAGTCTCAATATGGGTTTTGAGACAAGAGGGGCTACTAGAAATTGATGACATACCACTCACACTTTCAACTCTTGCATTCCGGCATTGCAACCTGGTCATGCAAGAAGACTACAAAAGTGGTGGACATGATTATTTCTAGTAGGTATCCGTATATGTTTGTTTTTATTTTGTCTCAAAATGAGAAACAAGAAAATCAAAGGAATAGACCAAGTGGTAATGAAACAAACTAAATGTAACTTTGGCAGAGTTTTGCCTTGTCTTAGGACAAGTGAAAAACTAGGCGAAGTAACACATTGTAGGTTTCGTGATGGAATGTCATGCGGTTTCAACTTTTAAGATATTCTTCTCCTTGTTCGAAAAATAAGAGTTTGAATCTAACAAAGTTGTTACTTTGTGAGAGCGCTCAAGTATAATATCAAGACAAAATTGGCTCTAAGTCGGCAAGCTTTCCTAGGGGTTCTCTCTATGTGTCACAAGATATCTCTATGAGCTCGGTTTGCCAAGGTTTCCCAAGGTGTATCCCGACTTAACTTTACCCCCTTCTAATACAATGAAAACTAGTGCGTTCGGGTTGTATTATCATAGGGCCTCGCATGATGGAAATAACTTTGACTCTAATCTCACCAAGGCGTACTAATCAATTGGGAAGTGTGGAGCACTTTGCCCATTTTCTTCACAAGGTTCCCTCTTGTATGAACTAATTTAGGGTTCCTAAGACTACCCCCATTGTTGTAGCTTAAGGATTATGCCAAAGGGGTTATGTCCTAGTTGAAAGTGGACGAACCGTAGCTCTTAACTGAAATCTACAATACGATGTTTCAAATGGTGTGTTGGTGTATTTTTTTTATCTATTGGATTAATTAATTTGGTTTAGACCACTGTTGGCAACCTACAAACACATGTGAAAGTTAAAGTTTGGTTTGAAGAGAGTCCTCCTTTCTTTGGCTAGTGTTAGGTCCTTCACACAAATGGTTAGTAATTCAAAAAGATCTACAATATCATAAAAAAGGGATCTTGAATGTCATTTTTGGTTCCCAAGATCATCCAAGGACGCGAGAGAAGAGCATACACAACAAACCACCCAACTAGATAGCAATAAAAATCTTGTAAACCAATTAACTACCATAAAACTTTGCAATTTAAGGTTGATTCCCAATTAATCCAAGTACTTCTTAATGAAAGACTAAAATTGCTTTTGATTCCCAAGATCACACTAGGTGCAAGGGAAGAGCATACACAAATTTTAGCCTTGGTTTTTTATCAAGTGAAAAAACTCTTAAACTAAAAGATCAGATACATGTCAAAATGAAATTTTATTCCCTTAAGCATAACAATGAATGATGCACTCAGTTTAACACAGGCACACCCAGTGATGCACATGCACAACCTTTGATGCACAGGTGCCCCCAATAGAGCACATGCACATGTTTTGTTGCACATGCTTTCCTTTGTCAAGTTTTACACCATCAATTATGCACATGCTCGTCTAGTGATGCACATGCGCACCAAAGTGATGCACATGGGCACACAAGTGATGCACATTTGAAATTTTTAATGCACTAGTGTACCCTCCGATGTAAAGATGCAAACTTTCATGTAGGTGCTCAAAATATGACTTTTGACAAGAAATTTTTGAAAAAGATCAAAACTTTGGCTTTTGAGGGAATTTTGACAACACTTCACCTCCTTTTATCCTGCAAAGAACATGAAAACACAATTTCTACTACTAATCTAGTTGAAACAACTATCTAGTTTGAAAATTGATCTACAAAACTTTGAAAATTACTCTAAAAATTTGAATTTAATCTAAAAGCTTGAGAAACTAATCTAAAAAGCTTGAAAGTAATCTAGAAAGCTTGAAACTACACTAGAAAACTTGAAACTAAACTAGAAAACTTGAAACTAATCTAGAAAGCTTGAAATGAAAAACTTTGAAACTAAGTTTAAAAACGTTAGAAATGGATGGAATGGAGTTTTGCTCCCACCGGCGTGCCAAATGGTAACACCCTAAAATTTACAAACAAAATAGTATGACTAACTAGGAAAGGCTAACACCATTGTCACATATAGTCAAGCTCCAAGTCTAGGAATGTAACACTAATGATCAAAGCTTAAAAGCATGCTAAGAATGTAAACTAAATGGAATTAAACACTAATCTACAAAGCATCCTTACTATGTATTGAATTGCTAAACTAACAAAGACCTAAATAGATCTAAGAGGGAAATCAAATTGGTATTGTTGCTACTCCAAACAAGGTGAAATGGTCTCTCTAAATGACTACAAGGTCATTTTGAATATCCATCTACTAACCCCATTGAAGACTTTAGGCAAGGATTGAGCTTGGCTATAAATCATATTTCTTATATGAGATGCAAATCAAAGCATGGTGTAAAGTTTAAAGGTATGTGGTTAGTCCTTTTTATAGTTTTTCCTTTGAGGAAAACTAGCATCTTGGTGCATGTGGGACTAAAAGCACAAATTAGATTAAGGATTGCTAATCATGATTAATCTTTGCTAATCACAATTAGTGAATTAACAAGTGATTAAGATGTGAGGAGCCTTAATCAACCACTTAGGGTCAATTAGGAGGCATCCTTCATTTTTTCGCTTTTTTCTTCAAAAATTTACTTGCGTATGCTTGTCTACTATATTTGAAGTGAAGTTACTTACTTCACCTCAAACTGGGCAAACGTAGATACCTAAATTCCGTTTTTGCAATCTTATTGTCAAACGCACACAAATCACTTCCATTCTTACCATTTCTGTTATAATTAGTGATTTCCACTAATTAACTAACATTTCTTACCATTTTGGTCAATTAACAACACATTGTTGATTTTCTATCCTCTTCCGCGTTAGGATGCCCTGCACGACAAATTGTAAGATAAAATCCTCTTCCAAACACACAATTAGTGATTATTAGCTAATTAAGCCTATTTTGCTCTTATTTTGGTCAATATACCCTATTATTAGCTCAAACCTCTCTTCCAACCACTCAAAATCACCCCACTTCTTTCCACAACATCTCAAATAAGCTTCAAAAGCTTATCCTAGCCTCCTAATTGACCCTAAGTGGTTGATTAAGGCTCCTCACAACATGTAAACAACTATGTAATGAAAGAAAATGTAGATTTCCAAGCACATTCAGCGTGCACATAGTTAAACACCTCTGTTTTGGAAAAAAACTTATTGCCTATAACATATGGTGCATTTGTGGCATGATGTCTCCAAAAAGGAAAGATACAAGAGGATGCAAAAAGAACAAAGAGAATTCAATTATAGATCATGAAACCCTCTATTGCTCAAGATTAACAATTTTTCTCTTTTGGGTGCCTAGAAAACTCATAACTAAAGTTATAAGAGAATACACATGTATTTTGCCTAAGACTTGATGCAACATTATGAAATTTGGTTTGGATAGATTGATTTTATCGAAACTAAAGTTTGACTATGATTGTTCTTAGGAAATACTATGGGTATGCGGGGACGACACTTCATTTCTCGACGCAGTGTCAAAACCGTCACCAAAACCAAATGGAATTCTTAACTTTCTGCGGTTGTCCAACATTGTGATGTTCACCAATGAGCTCCTAGACAAGTGACAAAAAATTGCCAAATGACTTTTTGTAATCATTTTAGGGGTTGAAGTAGCATTCCACATCACCAGTGAACATATTCAAAGCATCATTTCCTACCATAAGATTGGGAGGTGTATTTTATGTGTATAAGAAAATTTGTGATTTATTAAATTTTAGCAAGGTGAACAAGCGACATGGTTCAATGAAAGGTCATGTTTAATTTTTCAACCTAGGGCTATGGTTAACTGTTATATCAACCAAGTTTTCTAGGTCTCACATGACATGGTTTGAGAGTGTAGCTTACACAAAAGAGGCCCTAACCATTGTACAAGATGCAAAGTAATTATATCCATTTTGTGCAACAAAACATTTTATTAACCATAACCATACTTCCTTTAATTGAAATTTTCACTAGCTCGTGAAGGGAAAACTATAAATGTGATTGCTTGCAAGAATTTGGGAGAAACAAACATGCTTGATCATTTGAACTAGTGAGCGACCGATGATCAAAAAGTTCTCGGTTACGACCATCCAAGAATTCCGTCAAACCATTCTCATGCCATACGGTTCATCAATCCCACATTATTGCTATTTTCCAACTATCTTATCAAGTCATGATCGAGATAGTTGAGCTCGTGATCGAGTTGGGTGAATCGAGTTGAGATTAATATTCTAGATGTCGAGCTTGCATGCGAGTTATAAACCGATCCCGATGTTAAGATGGGCGAGTCACCTACAGCAGTCAAAACACATACCAAAAAATCAACCAAACACCAAAACGGTCCTTTGGCGTACCCAAAGTGGGCTTCCATGGACTCGAAGATAAGTGGGAAGGTGGTACAAGATCGATTACCCTAAAGATCACGCACGCGTTTGCGATCAATGATAAAACTAAGTTTTTGACTTTGATATACTAAATTTAGCTGTGGCGCATTGGTGGGTGGCAGGAGTAGTTTGGAGGAGGTCAGAGGTTCGATTTTGCTCCCCACCATCACGAACGTGCGTGATGGATAGGGCCAGCCGTAAAAGATGTGGATTATGGCTTTAGCACTGCCAAGGGCGCAAACAAGGCCACAAATATGCCTAATCCATGACAGATTTAAAACGCATATAGATGATAAATTTTAGTACTCCCTCATGGTAGCAAGCATGGACAAAATGTCAAGCCATGTCCCCATGATATTTTCAACAAACCCATTCTCTGTAGACTATGCACTGTCTGCAATCATAACATTCCATACCACCACATTTCTTTAAGGTATATTGTCAAACAGTCGACCTGCATTGTCTAAGCTTGCACATTTTGGATGCTGCCTGCCAAAATGTTTAACCACACAACCACGTTTCTTTTTTTTTTTTTTCCCATCATCCAACACCTGCGCACCCAACAACAACAGTAAACAAAAATGAGGCTTACATGCGTCCTAGGATGGGATCTGATGCCCAAAATCACAGCATGCGCAAGCTAAATTGGCATGATGATGGATAATTTAGAGTTTTTCCCCCTAGACAGCTCGTACCTCCATGTAAGTGAAATAAAAAAGATAAATAAATACATGCGCCCTCTGCGGGAAAAAAACACTTTATGATATAAAGCCAGATGCTTCACACAGTAGCCTGTGCGCCCATGGGAGTTGATGAGTAAGTAGTTTACACCTATCAAAGGCGTTTGTTTGAGACTTTTTTTTAAAGCCCTTTAACAGAAATGAAACCCACTCTGTGCAGACCATCAAACATACAGTCTACCAGGTCACATTTCTTGCTAAAATTCTGTCAAACTGTTCATGCCTTGACTAGGTGTCTCCCTATTTGCCTGCAGGTGTGCAGAACAGCCACAACTAAAACCTATGACAAATGTTCCTCGTCCTTTGTGCTCTTATAGGCGTCCAAGGACTCGCACTTTCCTAAGGAATTTTGGCTTGTTAAAAGATGTTGTCACAAGCTCCATGTTTGGCACAGGTTGAGGTCAAATCTACATTTTTTAGAGCTCAAAACCACTACCTAATGCACAACCCAACTGGTGCCTACTATCTAATAAGACAAAATGAAGTTTACATTCTCTGGGGAGGTCCAACTTGCAAATCCGCCAAAGAGATTTATTAAAATCCTTTGCCATTGCACAAGTCTTGAGGCACTCAGAATACTATCAAATGCTGACAATTATTTATTAGAAAAAACAGGCATAGCCGTCCCACCAAAACCAAATCCAATCTTCTAAGATTACGTACAATTCGAGAAGGGGACAGAAGTTTGGTGATGCAATACTATAAACTTAGTGGTCATTATCGAGGCTATTTCCAAAACGATTGAAGAGAGCTTATCATTTACTATAGGAGGTCTCAGACAAGGGTTCTGTTTTCCTCCTTCCACCTTAGAGTACAACTTTTGTTATGTTTCCTGACCCGTTCTCCTCCTCAGACCCATGTAAAGTGAATGCATCATCTCCCCTACACTTCAATTAATTTTGTTCATATGGAATATTTTATTTTCTTGAGCTTAACTCCATCCCTGAGCTCAATCTGTATTGGATTTGCATTCGGTTTTGGGATCAATGGCATCAATATTTGCATTGAAGGTCCTCTAAGCTCGGCATCGTATTACGTCCCGGATCCCAGTTGAGTATTGCGATTCAAACTTGCTTTCATCTGGAAGCTCCACGTACCACCGATAGGATCACCCAAATTTGCATCTTCCTTTAACTTGCTTATTGTTTCACTTTGCATGCGGTAGTTAAACATTACATTGGTTAAATCTCTAAATGACTAGATGATGCAAGCTACACGTGTTCCCATGCTTTTCCATACAAGTTGACATCTCTTTCAATTTTTCTTGACCGACATCTATGCATTCAACAAATTCCATGCATTCAAATTAGTTTACTTATCAATATAAATTATAATCTTCAAACCTATCAACAAAATTATAATCTTCAAATCAATCAATCGAACTCTAATCTTCAAACTAATCAACCGAATTATAACATTCAAACTGAAATATTTAGGTTGTTTATAACCTTAGATGAGCTAGAGGAAGGAAGTAGGACCTAGGCACGTACACAAAAAATAATTTCTGTCTTTTGCTAATGCCTCAAATGTTATTTATGCTAACGAGGCATTTGAAAATGAGATTCTTGGTAATTGTGTGTGACACACATTGGGGAATTGGAAGGTCGAGGTTTTATGTCGATGGTCACTAACGAATATGTCATCGGGATTTGTTGATGAGGGGAAATCCTAATCACTAAAGAGAAACCCTAATCGTTAAAGAGAAACCCTAATCACAAATGTGCATGAAATTAACGACATAAGGAACCATAAACACAGAGTTTTCATATCTAACATATGTAGAGTTCGGGATTCAAACATATGCAAGTTTCCTTGGACGTATTTATCGAGCACACCTTCCTTTATGAGATATCTCCAAATTATGTCGCCTCAATGATCGCACTTTGCACCACCTTTCTCCTTCAAATGATTGACAAAAATGGCATGTGGTTCATATGTGCTTGGTCGTAAGAAAGAAGAGTTTTGCATTGGTCCCCCAACATTTTCCCCACCCTTGCACTCCTTCTCCCTCGAACCCTTTCTTGGGGCAATCTTCTTTCAATAAAAATGATTTAAATCATATTACTACACACATAAATCAATCATTATAAAGGGCTAACTATTCGTAAGGAGGTCCTAAAATGACTTCAACACACTTAACAATACTTCACAATAATACACGTGAAAAAGCTGCAAAATTGTTAAGACCTAAAAAGAATTAGGGGGAAAATATAAACATTCCTAATAGCGTTATTTAAATGGAGTAAAAATCGCTATCCCTCTCAGGTCAAGACTCGAGTCCTCACTCAATATTATATTTCCCGCGTGTAAATTCAGTCAATAGTCAACAACTTTGCTTAATCATTTTAAATCAACCCAATTTCCAGCGGTCAATATTTTGACGACATTTATTTAATATTTGACCAACCCAGCCGCCGCCTAGCAAAGGACTTAGTCCTACAATTAAATTATTCGATTTTACATTTACAATTTAGTTGACTCTTAATTTGAGAGGTTACAAAAATTGCCATTACCTTTTAAAAATATAGTTAATAATATTTATATTCAATAAGATTGTGAAAAGTTCTATGGAAACAACTGAATGACAGATTTTTTAACAAAATATTCACAAACCATCAAAAGTTTTCCAGGTTTCTGGGGCTAGATGTCAGTATGAAATACGAAGATCACAAAAAAATTCCCACAGTTGATCCAAAAATCCCACAGTTCATCCAAGTATGCACCTTGTTAGTCTTCTTTTCACATAGCTGTCTGCATTTCAATCTGTAAATCAAAAGCAAGAAGCCCTTAAATTAGATACATAATTCTATTAATGTTTATTGAAAAAAATGAAATATTCAGCAACAAATAAGATTTTGAGAATTAATATTCATTTATATCAGAAGTTTTAGTTTGCTGTTTTTATATATAAATTTTAATTTGTTATGATGGATTACAAGACGTGATTTCGTTCATCAAAAATAATATTTTAAAAACAAAATAAAAGAGAGGTCTTTTAACTGAATATGTGCAATTTAGTAAGTTGAGGTATATGAGATTCCGTACCTTAATATATTCAAAATTATAAATGAGTCAACTTACTCTTCTTCAATTGGTGAACATGCTTAGCTCACATACAATCCTGATGACAAATAGACATACCCCGATATCGTGGTCTACACGGTTTATCTATTCAATTAATTTTTAGATCTATAAAAACAATGTAACTAATACAATAGATCATCAGGTTTACTGGCTTACCTAACTCAGTTCATTTAATTAATTTCTGAAATATATAATTAATACCATATATAACTAATGTAATAAATATATAGTCTCTGGTTAAGTGGCCTGCCGAACCAGTGCATTCAATTAATTTCTGAGACGTTAAAACTCTCTAATAAATGATAAAAATATTAAAGAATTGTTGTAATTAATTATCTGTAAAGGGCATGGAAGGTGGTGGGAAAACTATGTTCAACTCCATGAGTTGTCTATGTTTTCCCAACACCCACCATTCTTTTTACAGTAATTACTACCGAAACTTTTTGAGTTCTCTGAAAATAGATTCAATACTGAAATCTTAAAGATCAAAACAAAACTTTTTAATACAAATGACCCATAACCCCATAAAAAAATATCAAAATAACAAAACCTAAAACCCAACATTTAGTAACTATACCTATATACAGATTTCTATGCTCATTGTGTACATATTTATAGGAAAAAGGAGAATGACTATATCTATTGAAAATTCACCGAGCTAGAAAAGGAAAGAGGTAATCTCCGCGTTTGTAATTTTGATCTAATTACAACTGTTTTTTCATATGTATACATGGTTGACCATGAAAAATTTATAGAATTATTTTAACTTTCGAAAATTTTACAAAATTCTTGACCAGTAAACCTATACAATTCAGGTGGGAAGGGTCCAAGAAAAAATTAAAATGGTGGGGTGCGCTTAATGGGGTGTATTTGACTTGACTGCTTTGTTTTAATTGTTTTTTTCCATGGTTTCACATGTTATCTTAGGAACCTTTCAAAGACAAATGGTTAATACAAACTCATGTTTAAATTATGAATATATGGGATCATATGGAGATTTAATTAAAATGGTGATAAATTATCTAACTAGATAGTTCCATCTTAATCTCCATATTTAGAACGTGACCCTTTGTTAGAGTTTTTATTTTTAATATAAAGAATAATTTTTCTATTATTTTCATAATCGAAAATAGTTGTTTATATATTTAAATAAAGTCATTGAGGAAGAGTTTTTTTCCGTTACGCTAGGGTTTGGGCTTAGCGAGTTATTTTTGCGGTGAAAGCTCGGCCTTGCCGTATGCCGCCATCGCGTCACACCGCCGATCTGCAGATCCAGGCGGGAATATCTGCATTAATTTTGTATCGATCGCTAGTCCGCCCCTTGTTATGTTTGTGGAGCCTATTTTCATGTTAGAGTGTGGTACACCTTCTATGTGTTACACTCGGGTATTTTTATGGCGGTCCCGCTCGCCGGTGAGCGGGTCAGGGGGGTTCGGGGCGAAGCCCCAAGAAAATTTTCATGGGTGGTTTATTAACCCATGGGTAATGGGTAACTGTTATGGGCTGTTTTTGGGCCCATGGTTTTTCGGTACCCATTGTTTTGATACCCACGGTTTTGTATCAAACTGCTTAAGCAATTGTCTATTTATATGGTCTTATGCATATGATACATATACAAACAAATGTATTGCAGATGTGTTTTGAATTCAGGTGTGAATTCTGTAGAGTTTGTTGAGTATAGCTCCAAACGGATCTGGGTATTGTATTGAGAGAGTGGAGGCTTGTAATAAAATCTGAGCAAGTGATTCTTGGTGGACGTAGCCCAAATTGGGTGAACCACGTTAAATCTTGTCTCTCTATGTTGTGTTATTTATTCTACACTTTTATTTGAGATCTGTAATATTTTCTGCATATTAGTTTCTCTTACCATTCCGATTCGTAAGGGATTATTCTGCATATTTTATCTCTTATTTCCTAACAATTGGTATCGAGCTTGGTTTGGTTTCTTTGAAGTGTTGAATCACGGGAAAGTTTTATCTTGAGTGGGAGCTATGGCGAGATGATGGAAGATCTAGGGTTGATAAATTCAACGGGCAAAATTTGAGTCTTTGGAAGATGCAGATGGAAGATTACCTTTATCGAAGGATCTTTATACTCGTTGTCGAGAAGATGAACAAACCCTCGAGTATGACATATGCGGAATGGGATTTGTTGGATCGGAAGGCACTTGGAGCGATCCATTTGTGTCTTGCATCTTCGGTATTATTTAATGTTTCAAAAGAAAAGACTACAAAAGAACTCGATGGATGCATTAGGAAGTTGTATGAAAAACCTCTCGCCTCTAATAAGATATTTTTAATGAAAAAATTGTTTAATATGAAGATGCCTTAGAATAGTTCGATGTGAGATCATTTAAATGATTTCAATACGGTTGTGAATATGCTAGCTTCGGATTCTAATAGAATTTGATGAAAAAGTTAGGGTTTATTAATTCGTGCTCTTTACCTTAAAGTTGGAATAGCACGGTAATGGCGGTAAGCAACTCAATTTCAGCTAACTCGAAGTTGAAGTTTGAGGATGTTGTAGGGGTGATTCTAAGCGAGGAAATGCGAAGAAAAAGCTCGGAGAATCTTCTACTTCAAGGAATGTTTGATCAGTGGAAACTATAGGGAGACAAAAGAATAGAGGAAACCGTGGAAAATCGAAAGATCGGGCAAAGTCAAAATCCAAGAGCAAGATTTTATGTTGGGCTGTGGAAAGTCAGGTATGCAAAGAAGGACTGTTGGGAGCTTGGGGACAAGAAGAAACAACAGGAAGAAAACAAGGAGGCAAATGTGGCATCGGGTAATGTATGCTAGGATGCTTTGATTATTTCTTTACATAATATTATTGAATCTTGGGTTTTAGATTTAGGGGCTTCTTTTCATGCAACTCCACATAGGCATTATTTTGTTGATTATGTTAAAGGGGATTTTGGGCATGTTTTTCTTGGTGATGATGCCTTGCAGTATAGTTGGAAAAAGTTCTTTTCGAGGTTAAGATGTAGAATGAGAATACATGGCTATTGAAGAATGTCAGACATGTGCTTACATTAAGGAGAAATTTGATATCGGCGGGGCAATTGGGAAGTGATGGTTGTATTGTGATATTTACAGTTGACTCTTGGAAGGTTACCAAGGGTTCTCTTGTGGTGGCAAGAGGTAAGAAGGTTGGAACCTTGTATTTATCCACTGATAGTACTAATGATTGTAATCTTGTGGCTTCAGATGCAGATACAACATTATGGCACTATAGGCTCAGTCATATGAGCCATAAGGGCATGGACATCATAAAGAAGATTTTTCCTGGATATACAGAAATAGGTTTGGAGTTCTGTGAGGACTGAATATATGGGAAACAGAAGTGAGTAAGGTTTCTCAAGGTTGGACCTACAAAGAAAGAGAGTAAGTTAGAGTGGTGCATTATGATGTGTGGGGGCCAGCTCATGTATCATCTCTTGGGGGTTCAAGTTATTATGTTACTTTTAATGATGATGCAACAAGGAAAGTTTAAGTTTATTGTATTAGAAACAAATCGATGTATTTGACACTTTTGTTAAATGGAAAGCCTTGGTAGAGAATGAAACAGTCTTAAGCTAAAATGTCTCGGGTCGAGATAATGTAGGGGAGTATAAAGTAATGAATTTAATGATTCTTGTTCTAAGAATGGAATCCGTAGGAAAAAGATGGTTCTAGGAACTTCGTAGCGAGAATGGGGTATCGAAAGGATGAACAGAACAATAATGGAATGTGTTAGGAGCATGAGGTTACATGTAGGACCGCCTCTTTCTTTTTGAGCGAGAAGCGGTGAGTACTGTTGTGTACTTGATAAACAGAGGACCCTCAAGTGCCTTGGATGGAGGCATACCCGAGGAGGCTTGGTATGGTAAGAAAGTTGATTATTCATTTCTTAGAGTCTTTAGATGTGAGGTGTTTGTTCATATAGACAAGGAGATGATAGGACCAAGCTAGAGGCTAAATTAGAAAAATGTACTTTCTTTGGTTATGGTGGTGATGACTTTGGATTTAAATGTTGGAGTATTAAGGACAAGGAAATTATTTGGTCTAGGGATGTGGTCTTTAATGAGAAAGTCATGTATAAGCAACAATTACAGGAAAACAGGGAAGAATCCAAGAAAGAATATGCAGTGGTAAATGATCTTTTAGATGGGACAGTGACCCATGAATCAGTTTAGGAACCGACTCAACAGGAACCCCAAACTCCTACGGTGAGGAGGTCTTCTAGTGTAAGAAAAAAAGAACACGAACGTTTTTCTCCTTCTCTTTATTATTTATTACTCACTGATAGTGGAGAGCCAGAGAACTTTGATGAAGCAATGCAGGTAGATGCTAGTAAGAAGTGGGAGCAAGCCATGGATGAGGAGCATAAGTCTCTCATGGAGAACTAGACTTGGGATTTGGTGAAGCTACCGGAAGGCAAAAGAGCATTACTGAGAACAAGTGGGTGTACAGAGTTAAAGACGAAGAAGGATGAAAGAAAAGATATAAGGCCCGGTTGGTGGTCAAGGGGTTTGCACATAAACAAGGTATAGATTTTGATGAGATCTTTTCTCCTGTAGTAAAAATGACTTCTATTAGAACTATTCTTGGAATAGTGGCAGCAGAAGACTTGCACTTAGAACAGTTAGATGTAAAGACTGCATTTCTCCATGGTGATTTGGAGGAGGAACTATATATATGCAGCAACCAGAGGGCTATGAGGTCAAAGGTAAAGAGGAGATGGTGTGTAAACTGAAGAAGAGCTTGTATGGCTTGAAACAAGTTCCACGTCAATGGTATAAGAAGTTTGATAGCTTCATGATGGAGCAAGGTTATATTAGATGTCATTTTGACCATTGCGTGTATACAAAGAAATTTGAGGATGGAAGTTATATTATCCTGTGTTTGTATGTTGATGACATGTTGGTTGCAGGTAAAAACATGCAGAAATAAAAGTACTCAAGAAACAACTAAGTGAATCCTTTGATATGAAGGATTTGGGGCAGCCAGACAAATCCTTGGTATGAGGATAACTCGGGATAGGAAGGAATGAAAGCTGACTTTATCTCAGGAAGAATACATTAAGAAGGTATTGGATAGGTTTAGCATGCGGGATGCTAAACCGGTTGGGTACTCCTTTGGCGAGGCTATTTTAAGTTATCAAAGGAGCGGTGTCCCAAGAGAGAGCGGGAAAGAAACCGGATGTCTAAGCTACCTTACTCATCAGCAGTTGGCAGTTTGATGTATGCTATGGTGTGCACTAGGCCTAATATTTCCCATGCAGTGGGAGATGTGAGTAGATTTATGAGTGATCCAGGTAAAGATCATTGACAAGCAGTAAAGTGGATCCTTCGGTATTTGAGAGGGACCATGGGGATAGTTTTGTGCTACTGATGGATCAGACACCACTTTACGTGGTTATGTAGATTTAGACATGGCTGGAGATGTAGACAGCAGGAGGAGCACGACAGGTTATATTTACACTGTAGGTGGGACAACAGTGAGCTGGATTTCACGACTACAGAAGTTGGTGGCTTTGTCAACCACGGAGGCTAAGTATGTTGCTGCCACAGAGGCAAGCAAAGAGATGATTTGGTTACAACAATTGCTTGAGGAGTTGGGGCATAAGCAGGAGGAATGTAAGATGCATAGTGATAGTCAGAGTGCTATACACCTAGCTAAGAACTCTACTTTCCACTCTAGGACGAAGCATATACAATTGAGATATCACTTCATTAGGAAAACTTTGGAGGGAGATAAGTTGAAGTTGGAGAAGATTCATACCAGTCAGAATCCTGCAGACATGATGACCAAGGTGGTCACAAGGGATAAACTAAAGCTATGTTCAGCTTTGGTTGGCCTTCGTGGATGGTAGTGAAGGGTTGAGAAGCTTGCTCAGTGGAAATTAGTCTCAAAGTGGGAGATTGTTATGTTTGTGGAGCCTATTTTCATGTTAGAGTGTGGTACACCTTCTATGTGTTACACTCGAGGTACTTTTATGGCACTCCGCTCACCGGTGAGCGGGTCGAGGGGTTCGGGCGAAGCCCCTGAAGAAAATTTTCATGGGTGGTTTATTAACCCATGGGTAATGGGTAACCGTTATGGGATGTTTTTGGGCCCATGGTTTTCGGTACCCATTGTTTTGATACCCACGGGTTTTTACCCATGGTTTTGATACCCACAGTTTTTGCCCATGGTTTTGATACCCACGGTTTTGTATCAAACTGCTTAAGCAATTATCTATTTATATGGTCTTATGCATATGATACATAGACAAGAAAATGTATTACAAATGTGTTTTGAATTCGGGTGTGAATTTCAGAGAGTTTATTGAGCATAGCTCCAAACGGATCAGGTATTGTATTGAGAGAGTGGAGGCTTGTAATAAAATTTGAGCAAGTGATTCTTGGTGGACGTAGCCCAAATTGGGTGAACAACGTTAAATCTTGTCTCTTTGTGTTGTGTTATTTATTCTACACTTTTATTTGAGATCTATAATATTTTTTACATATTGGTTTCTATTGTTGCGATTCTGTAAGGGATTATTCCGCATATTTTATCTCTTATTTCCTAACACCCTTTGGGCGGTGGCTTATAAAATGACCACCTCCTCGGGCCATGCATCTATTGATGCTGGTCTTATCACAGGAGCTCTGGACAATGGCGCCGAAACAAGCGAGGAAGTTCGTCCCGAAGGTATTCGACGAGGTAAGGATACTGATACTAAGTAAATCGAGATATTGTTCTTGATTTACCAACTTTTGACAAATCTTGCAGCTAGTTTGAATCATTTTCTCTTGTTGCTTATTTTTTGGGCCGAGTTCCCTCTGAAGGTATCCACCGCCAATGGATCCATAATCATTGGCAACCCCATGGAGTCAAGGTAGAGGGAGTCCAAAACATGACCAAGGGTTTCTTTTGTTTCGCTTTACCAATGCTGAACATTGCAAAGCCATTGTTAACCACCGGCCTTGGTTTATTCACAATACTCTTGTGGTTTTCTCCCGCTGGACTCGATATTTTCAAGTCTCTGAGCAAGCCAAACTCAAAATTCTTGTTTGGGTCAAATTTCCAGGCCTTTCTTTGTCTCTGTGGGGATTCGTTGATCAACTTAGCAAACCCTTGGGTCGCCTTATCTGCCATGAGCAACATAAGTTCTACTCGGCTCGACCCTAGAAACAAGTTTGTGTTGAAATTGATCTTTCAAAAGACCTCAAAGATACCCTCAATATTCAGGTTGGAGACACACGCTTTGTGCAGAAAGTTCTATACATCAATCTTCCCAACACTTGTTTTGGTGCCAATCTATTGACCATATGATCAAGGATTGTCATCTCATGCCTCCAAGCCCACCGTCGGTTTAGGAAAAACCCCGATGGACCCTAAATCTAGCACTCCCTCCTCTGATGGATGGACTACTGTCAATGGCAGAAAACCTTTGGCCTCGACCCGAAATAAGCCCCAACAGGCTACTTACAAACCGGTGGTTACTTCCGCTGCTGCTCCTTTGAAGCCGTTTGCTGCGAATGTTTCCAATCCTGCGTCTGCCATCTCTCGGACTCCGCAAGCTGCAATTGTCATCAGCTCTCACCCCTCAGCTCCTGCTCTTTCACACCCCTCATTTCCCGAGACCTCAAGCTTTCTAGATAACACGGCCGGTGGTTTGGCTGCTCAGACAGATAGAAAGGCTGCCTTACGCCGTTCCCGAAGTCCTTCCCCTCCTTCCAAGGAAGATTTGTCGCAGAGACCCCACCGCAGTTCGAGCTCGGTGATTTTATTCATGGGAATGCATGGCAAGTCACTTTCTCTAACTGTTTTGGAGTGTTATCCGGCCTCGAGGAGGAAACCATGCACCTTGATAGTTCTCCATGTTAGTTTACTCATGGAATGTCAGGGGGCTTACTGATCTGACTTGCAGATATCTTGTCAGAGACAGTTGTAAGCATTTTACAAAGTTTTAGGTGTTGTGTTTGCAGGAAGTCAAAATCTCTGGCTTCCATCTTTCTATTGCTATGCATACCATCTGGCCTAGTTCTCTTTGCCAAATGTCAGCTCATGATAATGGTCAAGGTGGTGTTGTCACTCTTTTAAGCCCCGACCTCAGCTCCAATATCATATCTTGGGGTTCTGACCCCACTCATCAGTGGTGTGGACCCTTTTTGATTTTGACGGCCACATTCTTGGGTTGGCCAATATTTATGCTTCCAACGATGCCTCTGAACGTTCTTCTTTTTGGCGGTGGTTGGCTGATCATCTGCCCTCTGCTACCTGGCTTTTTTGTGGTGATTTCAACATGGTTGAATCCTCGAAGACAAATTGGGCCAGCTTCCAATGCGTTGGTGTGCTGGTGAACGTGAAGCCTGGTTTTACTTGCACAATAAACTTTGTCTTTTTGATCCCAACCACCGCAAGCACTCTTCTGCTACCACTCCTTGGTTCACTTGGTCTAATTTTAGAGCTGGTGATGACAGAGTTTATAAGCGTCTTGACAGAGCTCTGCTTTCAGAGTAGAAATGGTTTTCCTTTGACTCTTCATACAACCTCCTGTCTCGGTGGTGGACACTACTTTGGTTTCTGACCATAAGCCTATCTTCTTTGGGATTCAATGGAACTTTCAGTGTCCCAAGCCCAAGTCCACCTAGTTCTATTTAAATACGTCCCACCTTTCTCATCCCAAAACTTTGGATTATATAAGACGTATTTGGAATCTTGACCCGAGACCTGTTGATGGGATTGGTTGGATTGATTGGTGGTCTCATGCCATCACTCGTACCACTTCTTTCCTTTGGCTCTATGGGAAACAAGCTGCTATTTTTCGCAAGAATGCTCGTGAAAGCTCTCATATTGAATATTCAAGGGCTATTCAAGAGCTTAATCTGTCTCCTTTCAACACCCACCTACAAGTGCAAGCTGCTCATTGGAAACATAAGCTTCAAATTGAGGAGCACTATAAGGCTAGAGGAGCCCAAGTTCGAGCCCGTCTGCACTGGCTTCACATTGGTGACAGAGTTACTAAGGAGTTTTTTGCTTCCCTTAAATCTAATCAAACTCTCACCAAAATCAAAGCAATCAAGGATGGCAATCAAAGGCTTACTCTCTTACCTGACATTCTGCAAGCTTTTGTGCATCACTATCATGTTGTTTTGCTACTCAACCTGCTACTCCGGCTCATGATGCTGCTCTCCTCTAATGCATTGAAGTTGTTCCCTGCAAGCTCTCTGAAAGTCAGTGCATTGCTTGTGATAGACCTCTCACTCTTGATGATTTGAAGGAAGTTGTTATGCAGATGGCCTCTGATAAAGCCCCGGTGTTGATGGTTTTCCTTGTGAGTTTTACCAGTCTCTTTGGACGACTGTTGGTCTAGATCTTCATTAGGTCTATCTAGAAGCTATGTCCTCTAACATCCTTGGGTGATCGATCAACCAAGGAAACATCAAATTCATTCCCAAATTTGGGGATCCCGAGCTTATCACCAGTTGGTGGCCAATAACTCTGCTCAATGTCTCGTACAAAATTATTGCCAAAGCTCCTTGCTATCAAGCTCACTAATTTACTACCCCTGATCATCAAGAGCGAACAAACTAGCTTTATCAAAAATAGATATATTTTGGACAACATTATTGCAGTTTGGGAGGGCATGGAATATGCCTGCCAGACTTCTCAACCGACTTTGTTTGTTAAAATTGATTTTGAAAAAGCCTATGACAGAGTTGAGTGGCCTTTCATTTTGGCCATGTTGCAGGCTATCGGTTTTGGACCCGATTCATCTGCTCTGTTAATATGCTCTTTCAAAATGTGGGTGCCTGTATTACTATCAATGGTCAGTAGTCTGAGAGATTCTCTCTTCATCGTTCCATCCGGCAAGGTTGCCCTCTTGCTCCTTCTCTTTATGTCATTCTTCTGAAGGTCTAAGCTACTTGCTTGCTAATGTTGCCAATGCTGGTTTAGTTAAAGGTATTCAACTACCTTCCTCTCCTAAGCAATTGATTAATGGTCATTTTGTAGATGACTCTTTTCTCACTCTGGTGAAACAGAGGCCTCGTCAATAATGCCATAAAATGTATTGATATTTTTGTCTTGCTACGGTTTTCTTTGTCAATGGAAGAAAACCCAATGTTACTGATGACAGACGATGGGTCCCAAACCTCCTTGGCTAGAGGGATTCCAATGGCTTTGGATTGAACCTGGTGTTCAATTCAAATATTTAGGCATTCCTTTTGCCTTTATAGCATCATTGTTGACCTTTGGAACTATGTGATTAGTGAGTTGAGCAAAAATCTCTTTTTAGATTACCAAACATTTGTCTCTTGCTAGCAAATTCCAAGTCTGCTCAAGGTTTTGGCTGCCACCCATGTCTATTACTCATCATGTTGAGCACCTTCTAAAGCCGTTTACCTGATGGAGAAAATTCTACGTGATTTCTGTGGGCCAACTCGAAGGGAATCATGGTTTTCGCAGAGTAGCTTGGGACATTTGCTTTGTACACCCAAGGACATTGGTGGTCTTGGCCTAATCAACATTCATATGCAGGGGTTTGCTCTTACTACCAAATGGATTATTCATAGCCTTGAAGGTGAGGAATCTTGGAAAATTCTTCTCAGAAATTGTATATCTCAAGGGTCTCCGCTTAATCGAAAGGCATGACTAGGGTTTGAACTACTACTCCTTACTCCTATGCCCTCGCTCTTTGTTAAAATAGGTGGCTCTTTTGTGGCCAAAAGCATATGGAAAGCTTGGGAACTTCTCAAACCCCATCTGCTCTGGCAGGGTGATGGTTTCGAACGGGCTCTCTTAACTCTCTTAGTTTGTGGTGGAATCCGGTGTTTCAATTTCATGACAAACCCCTTGCTCTTTCCTTGCAGCTCAAGGGTTTGCGTCTTTTCAAAAAAGGGATTCAGTATATTCAGGACCTTTTTTGTCCTATCACTAGGGATTGGCTTCCATGGGATAGCCTAAAAGCTAATTTTGCTCTAAATGACAATGACAAACAAGCCATTTCTATCATTCAAGATCTCATACCTGGCGATTGTTTGCATAAAATTGGTGTTACTATGCAGTGCCGTGGTGGTTTGATTGGCATTGGCCCTCTGCCACCCCCTTCAGAAATTATAAACCTTGGTTGGGCTACAAGCTTCTCACCTAGAAGTAGCTTCCTCTCAATAAGTTAAATGCTCATTGGAGCCTGCATTCCACTCGTTTTGGGTGGAAGCAGTAGCTTCACTGTTGTTTGGGCCATTCCTATAGAGCCCAAAGTTGCGCACTTTCTTTGGAGAATTCTTCATCAAGGGCTTCTGTGGGCAAGCACCTTGTTCTTCTGGGAGCCCCCGCGTTGCCCTTTCTGTAACCACATTGAGACTCTTCTTCATCTCTTTTGGTTCTACCCTCATGCTCAGTCTGCCTAACACTGGATTCATACCCTTTTCCAACCCTTTTTGCCCACCTTCTTCACGTGGAAAATGGTTCTTCTAGGGGATCCGACCTTTATTCCTGTAAAATTTTACAACATTTGGCATTCTTTCAGAGCGGCTATTTTATATCACATTTGGAAATCTAGAAATGCTGCTATTTTTAATAAGGACACAATGGATATAATTTTTGCTATTTCTAACAAGCTTGCTGTCATCTCCAATGTTTCACTTTAGATCCAGGTATAGGCAAAGAAAGTCCGCATAGAATTTGAGCACTTGCAAACTCTTTTGGACCATTGGGGGAGTGCCCCTTGTGATGTTAGTCGCATTCCGTCAGATTCCCCTCGCCGTCGCTCCCACTCGCAAGGTCGTCACTCGCTTTCCCATGGGTAGTGTGATTTTGACCGGGGTTCGGCTCGTGGGCGGAATAGCACCTCTCTCCTCCTTTGGTGGGTCCCTTTTCTGCCTCCATCTCAGACTCCTGGCCCGCTACCGGGGTATTTGGTCGGCTAGGCTCTGGCAGTGGTGGTTCGGGTGGTAGGTGCCCGACCAATCAAAGTTTCTACGGCTCTCTTTGGCTATCTCACCCTCCCGGTGGGGAAATGAGGAGGAGCAACAATAGACAGACGGCTAGGAGTAGCCTGATGACACCCCGACACTACTCTTGGTGGTTGGGTGACCGTCCAAAGAGCCCACCGCCACCACCACCATCTTCCATGTTTTACGTCGTTTGCCTAGCTCCATGTTTGGAGTTTTCTTTGGTTCTCTGCACTTCTATTTTAAATTTTTTTGATTGAAAATGCTATTGTTGATATGACACTTTGCTACTCGTAGCCTCTTTATGGCTACTTTGATCCTGCTTATGGGGTGTGATCTTTTCCACCTGATTTTGTATGATTAGCATTGTACTTCTTATGTCATCTTTAATACATGGTTATGCTTTTCAATAAAAAAAAGTCACTGAAAATAACCCTGGTTAAGCATGAAAAGGCATGGACTATGTACTCTTTAGTCTTCTTCACCATTAGTACACTTGAGTTGGCCTAATGGTGAAGAACATGTGCTCTTGAAATAGAGGTCACAAGTTCAAATCCTAAGGGGGTAGGGTATGTACACCTCATTTGTAGCAAAGTTAGTTACCTCCCGCATGTGAGTACGAGGTAGTCCCATATGCTATAAGCCACTTGTAGACCCAAAAACAAGGCCACCCCATGGCATCGTGGACTGTAAAAACCTATTATTATTATTATTATTAAATTGTAAAACAAAAACCTTACATTACATACATAATTATAGTAATATTTACTCACAAAAATGAAATATTCAGCCACAAATAAGATTTTGAAAATCAATATTCATTTATATCGAAATTTTAGTTTGCTTCTAATTATCAAAAGTAATATTAAAAAAAAACCATATATAAAATTTCTTCTATTATATTTAGATTATATAGTAATTTGAAATATATGAGATTCTCTACTAGCTAGTATATTCAAAATTGTAAATAAATCAACTTACTCTAGTTTAATTGGTACCTACACAATTTATCCATTAAATTAGGTTCTACATCTATTAAAATAATGTAATTAATATAATAAATCAAGTTTAGTGGCCTACCTAAAACAATGTTAACTAATGCAATAGATAGTTTAGTGACCTACAATTAATATTTGAGAAGTAAAATAATATAACTAATGTAATAAATATATAGTTTGGTTTAGTAGCCTACTAACCAACTCATTCAATTAATTTCTAGATGCAAAAACACATTCTAATAAATACTAATAATATTATAATTGTTTAAATTAATTTTCTATAAAGGGTATGAGAGGTGATGAGAAAATTATGTCCAACTCTATGAATTGTCTATGTATTCCCAACTCCTCCCATTTCTTTTATAATAATTATTATGAGAACAAATATGTTTAATACTACAATACTAAACAAATGTAACTCCATTTTTCATTTCTCTAAAAATAAATTCAATTAGATCTTAAAGATCAAAACAATTTTTTTGATCTAAATGAATCTATAAAAATATTACTCATTATTATTGTTTTAAAAATAAAAAACTAAAAAAACTTTTTTTTGCTATTGATACCTAGGGAGAAGGCCTACGCAAAAAACACACACGAGAACCGAGTCCCTGGTAATATCTTACACCAATGGATTCTCATAAAGTTTTACCCACATTATCGTGCTCACACATACCAAAATTAATGGGAGAGCACTGTAATTGGGATAACTACACCCACAACTACATCCTATCTATTTGCAATTTTAGATTCAAACCACCAATTTAGGATGAAAATAAAAAAACCAAAAACCTAGATAAATTATCACCAAACACAGACATTATCCTAGACACAAACCCAACATGATCTATCAGGACTTCTGGCCACTCAGTGAGACCTCCTTGATAATATCCACATCTGAGTCCCCTTTACTTCACGCCAAGAAGGAAGAAGGATCCACGTAGAATTTGGGCATCACAACCTTGACACACGTTGAAAGCTCTAAACCTTGGTTTATACCACAACCTCCGGCCCACACGCAACCGCTTGCACACCCCTTGTCAAAGCGTGAATATGACACCGTAAGAGATTGTAACACCCACAAATACGACATTTTAAAACCACATTAATCCTTAAACAATTATCCCGAAGGTTGCAACTTTTTTTTTTGTTTTAAACAGATGACAAGGTGTCAACCCTATAATACGTTTAATTAATTCCTACCAACAATTACTACACTACAAAGGATAGACCAAGTCTAGGTTAAATAATTAAATATTCTTAATTCATCTCTAAGGTCAAATTAATTACAATCAACTAGGAAGGTGCCATAAATTAATTTACTTGGTTAAATGTTTCCCCCTCTTAGATTAACCTTCAAACCCATATTTATTAAACCCTTGTCCTTAGTTACCTTAATTTTCTTAAGTTATTTTCCTTAAAGGCCATTCAAATAATTATTAAAACATACTAGCAACTAAATAAATAACTTAACATACAAGTGTATTAAATGACCCCATTCACCCATTTACACATACCTTTAAATCATCTAAAAACCCATAATACATATTCTAACCTAACAATTATAGGGTTGAATCCTAGCCCTCGGATTGATCCAATTGTGGCCACTAGATCTTAGGGTTCCATACTAACCCTAACTATCCTTATGAAATCTTATTAAACCTTTTTCTTTGCCCAAGCCTCCTCATTTGGTCTCTTTTCTTTCTTTAATTTTGCAGGTTGGAGGAGTGGAAGCCATGAAAGCTAGGAGGGAAGAAACCATGAAGGAATTCACAAAATGAAGCTTAGTTTAGTTTAGGTTGTGGATTTATTATTGTAATGTCTTTCATTTGAAGATTGTAGAGGTTTCCACTCCAAATCTGGAGTTTTTATAAAGAAAATTCTATTTTTTGTCTTCTATTTGGGCAAAACCCTACTTCATTTTTAATCCATGAGATTGAATGCCTTTGAATACCCATTTAAAGATTTACAAGTTTAGAACAATGAATTTATGCCCTTATGGTTTATTGGTGGTTTCCCTCTATTTACAGGCTTAAATTTTTAATTAAACCAAGTTTAAATTTACAGACGCGGATTTGTATTTTTCCACCATCAGTGATGAAACCACCCCAAAGCAGGTTGGCGGTCCTAGGACCGCCACCCTACCTAGGTGACGATTCACAAAGCACCACCTTACCCGAGCGTCGGTTCAAAGATCGCCGCTCGCTTGCATGGCGGTGGTCATGTTCTTTGAAAATAGAACCATCAATTCCGTAATTTTTCCAAAAACAAGTTTTACTGGAGTGTTTTATAGTTTATCCTTAGTTGAATTTATGTGCCTAAAGTCTCTAGTTGAAGGGTTACACCATTTATTCATTCCATGCTTAAAATTACTACATTTAAAGATTTTTTATTTCTATAGTAACAAGAAACACAACTACAAGATCATTTTTATTTTCTTCCAACAAAATTTCTTTCAATTTTAAAAGTAGGAATGAAGCTTAATCTATTTCTAGTATTATTGTTTTCCTTTCCACAACCAAATGTAATTTTTTAACAAAATAACTCATTATAATTTATTGCATCTTTCCATTACTACTACAACCATTTGTTCAAGGTAAGCACAAACAAGTTATTATACATTTAAGTCTTACTAAGAAAACATTCTCAAAGGTTTACATCTTCTAAGTTTTCCTTCATTCTTACAAAAATACAACTTCCACAAATAATAATGAACTTCTTCTTCTTTGAGCATAGCTCATTTCTTACAATGTAAAGAGATTTCTTTCTACAATACATTACAACTTAATAAACCAAAATATACAATGCAACTTTTCTTTCAAATACAATACTACTAGTCTTCCACTTAAGTGGGAATTACAAGAAAGGTTTTCTCACAAAGAAGGATTTATTTTGGGACTTCAAAAATCCTCCAAATTCCAAATCTCCAACAAAAGCTCTACCATGCTTTTACTTCAATCAAAACAACCAAAAATGGGGGAGAGGCAACACTCTCCACTGAACCAAAAATTCAATGAGGAGAAGAAGCTATCCTCCTCATTGGCCCTCAAGCCCTAACCAAAATGCAATAAAGGATGGATCCAACTCATGGCAACTACACAATGCTTCAACATCACAACACAAAATTTCACAACCATATAACACACATTCAACACAAGATACAATCACAAGAATGCAACTTATCAAAATACACAAGGCTTGAAATGCAAATCCAATGGAGCAAGGATCTATGAGAAGATCACTTATGCCTCCCATTAAACCCTCCAATATACATCTCAAACCCCTACACAAATTTTATGCCTCCCACATTCTCTTATGCCTCCCTACAATCTCTTATGTCTCCCTCAAAAGAACCAAGTAAGAAATGCAAGCATATTTTTTTCAATAATAGGGCACCCAACCCAAATCCCTCTCAAAACATGAAATAAACTCTTATTCCTCCCTACACATAAAATCCCCATAGCCTTTGATCCTACACCATACTTAGGCATTCTACCCAAGAACCCCAATAAGCATACCCAACATTCAACAACATACAAATATATACACATAAGAGAAAAACAATAAAACAAGGGTGTAGTTCCTACATTTCCATGGTAGAACTTGATGAATGGAACACCCTCCAAGCTCTTTCAAGCTCATCCAACTCCAAAAAGCTCCAAAACTAAAAAAACTCCAAAAATCTCCAAATCCAAAATTATAAGAGCACAAATGAAATGAAGTAACCCCCAAACAAACAATTAAACTTGCATAAATAAAAAAATGAGAGAGGAGGGTGAGGTGGCTCCATGTAGGATGCCACATCACTTATCCTCAACTCCACATCACAAGTCAAACCTCAACCCCAATGCATAATAAATTGGTGGTTGAAAGGAATGACAAACCTCTTACACACACAATCCAAACCCACACCCTCTAAGGACAAAATTAAAATCCATGTAAGAAAAGTGCAATAAATATCACTTTTTGTCTTACAAAACACATAATGGGGTCTATTTTTGACCCCCCAATCCATAGGTAGGGTTGGTATAAGAAATTAAGAGGTGTGGGACAAGCTTAGCTTGTCCCACAAGCCTCCAAAAATGGCCCTTAAGCCCAAATCCGAAATTCCAAGGTAAGGTAGAGTGTACAACACTCAAAGTCACTTACACTCAATCAAAATCACATAGTCCAAAAGACCAACAAATCTAATAAATGACCCTTTTTGTCACATCCCCATATCACTTAATAACATGATTTATTTACTTAATAAAAGCACATTAATCAACAATGATTAAATAAATTACATCATAAATTAAATCACATACTCTACAATAAATAAAATAAAAGGAAATAATTACACACAATCCCATGGTCACAATTGGAGGTCATCCCCATGGGGACCCCTAACAAAATAAAACAAACAAAATAACAACATTACACAAGTTTTCATAGTGACCTTCGTTGTATCCATCTAGTATTCCGTTGTGGTTGGTCTCCAAACCCCATTTTGATTGTTGTGATATAACTACCTATAAAATCACACAATACCTCTTTCAAAGCATCATGACCGCATTAAATACATCAAAAGATAAAATATACGCACATCAATCAATAAAAATCCACATATAATTAATTCATCATCTAGACTAACAATGTTACCATTTGTCTAAAATTTTAACAACATCCCAATTCTACTTTTTTATCAATATCAACAAGATCACAAGATTAGTTCAAATGCTAAATCATAGTCAACATGATGAGAATTCGAGTGTCAATAATACATATATGCCAACAACACATCATCATCATCAATATAAAACATCTCTATATATATATCTAAAAATCCACGCAATCATACTATGAATCACAATCCATCAATAATCAAAATATCTCTATCATCTAACATCATGATAAACCAAAATGATACAATAAAATCCATGTCTATAGTAAAAAATGATCAAAATCAAAATATAATAAGTGTTAAAGAGGAGTGGGCACTATTAATATGATCAACCGTTCCTCCAAAGCCGCGCATGCTCTTTATGGAGAATAAAGCGCCTAGATGAATTAGATAGTATGTGAATTGCACTCTACCCCCGAGCAATTTCAAATACATTTCTCCGCCAAATTGGTTGATTGGGGTCCATCATAAGCTTCCTCATGCTTTCAAAAATGTCCGCCTCCTCTTCTTCAAATCTCTCGCCATCGACCAAAATTTTTCTAACTCCGCTCCTCATGGCCGCGTTCGAATTTTCCCATCCATCTAAGATGAAAATGACTCCCTTGCCTCCTCACCAATCAAGGTCTTACGCCTCTTCCTTCTCGGCCCCGGTTCCATACTCCCCAAATTATTCATCTAACACTCCAAATCCCTCGCAAAGAAACCCAGAGAAATTCACACCGTGAATTGAAAAATAGACCTGGGTGAAGGAAAACTCGTCTGTCTCAAATTTAAAATGCTTCTTGTACACCTCTCACTTGTGAAGGAAAATGTGTAAATACGAAAGATCCACACTAATATTTACCATGCAATGTTATCATTATACCAATTAAATATTTAAATGACCGACACCAATATAATTACTCTTCCTCATGATAATCCACCAACCTTGCATCATTTGTGATTAGAGACATGACATCACCCGAGAAGTTCTCCTCCCACATATGCCATTTCAAATGATAATTTTCCCAGACATCCATGCCCCTATAAACCAGAAATCAACTACCATATTCCCTTCTCTTTTAAGATGGGATATCTTAAACTCGAGAGAAAGAAGATAGAATTTCCTTAATTTTCTTACAAATCGGTTGCAACTTCCAAGTAGAAGGAGACCCAACTTGTGCCAAACCGATAATAAATTTTGAGTCACCTTCGATCCATAAGTGAGACCACTTCTTCTTCCGGCCTCTAATAACATGAAAAGGAGATCCATCCCCTCTCGCTTTGTTATTTGAGGATATACCACAATCGACAACTATTGCTAGTACGCTTTACAATTAGAATTTTTGAAAATACATCCACAACTAGCTCTACTCGGATTCACTTTTGCCGCACCATCAAAATTCATTTTAATCCATACTTTTTCAGAGGTCTCCATAGACTTATTTGGATTTCCCTAATCCCATTATTAGGAGAACAAACTAAAAAAACTAAAACCTAATATTTGTTATCTAAAAAAAATCAAACCTAACTTTGTTGAAAAATTTAAGGAATTCTTAACTTTTTGCATGGGAATGAGTAGTAAACCTATTTTACTTAGGTGCGAAGGAATGAACGAAAATTTTCCAATGTTTGAAAAGACAAAATCATAAGAAGGTATATTTGACTTGATTGGTTAGGTAAGTAAATTTCCAATCATTATTTTTTTGGTTTCACATGTTATCAAGGAACCTTTAACGAGACAAAGGGATAATACAAATTCATTTTTAAATTATGAATATATGGGATCCTATGGAGATTTAACACCGATTATTATTATGTCATAAAATTTTATTTTAGAGGGTGTGGGTTTGTTTGTTTTACAACGGCTCATTGTATGATACTAAATAAATTTAAATACTTATCATAGGAATGAAAGATATTATAGATTTAATATTATTTAATTTTGAATATAAAGAATACTTTTTTATTATTTTAATGATCTAAAATGGCCTCGTACATATCTCAAAAATAGTTTTCAAAAATTTATTAGTTGTTAATTATGTTTTTGTATATTTTTTGTCTAAATTATGTGTTAATGTGTTTGTCATTTTTATTGATTTAAAATGGGTGTTTGTCCTTCTAGTATTTCTACTGTCCTCCTATTTTATATAAAGTGTTTATTTGCTCGGATTTTTTTAGAGTGTTAAATACAAATTTCTAGAGTTTTTATTGAACATATTGATGCTTACATGGTAGGTATTTTTCAAGGGGGTGGGGGTTGGGGGTTCATTAGCTAGGAAAAATCCTAGTATGTGGGTTTCATATTGAGGTAATTAAAATTAATAAAATTAAATTCAATATACCGGTAGACATGAGGGCTAAAGGGTTTAATTTATTAATGTTTTGAATCGAGTATTGGGGGTAGGTTAGAGAGGTGGGCCAAATGAAAGGGAGGTTTAATTTTAATATAAAATTAAAACATTTAAACAATAGTTTTTAAAAGTAAATACCTTAAAATTGTAAAAGAGTGTGGTCATAAATTAAATTATAATCTTTTTTAATAAAGAAATCTCAATTAAGAGATTCTTAACCAAGAAATAATAAGATGGTAGAAAACTAGGATTGAGTATGCTTTTCAAAACAAGTGATATTATTTCACCATCTTAATTATTTGAAGAACTATTGATAAATGATTCAAGCTTGACATTTATAAGGTGTTTTTAATAGGTCTTCAATGGCTTCAAACTATCTTTTGAGAGGAAATGCATATTAAAAAAAATTGAGTGAGAAATATAATATATTTTCTGTTTAATATATTAGGGTACAAATAAAAAGGGGTAAATAAAATTGTAATTGAAAAATGGGTAAATAAGGTACACAGAAAAATAGGGGTATTTTCATTCTAATAATATAACAGAGGGGTAATCAATTGAATAATTAGAGGTAGAAACTAGAATTAAGGGTATTCTTTAATACTCTTCGAACACACGTTGTATACCATTCTTTTATTAAGTGAACCCCGTGGTATTTTTGATGTTTTGTGTAGCTTAAATATACCGTATGTATTCGATACATTTTGCTTCTCAGTTTTCGTGTGTGGAAATTTCACATTGTGGGGGAACATGACACCAATGTTCTATTTCCATTTTGTGCCTAAAACGACTAAAGTCAAAGGAAGCTTCCAGTGGTAGTGGCAGTTTCCTATGTTGTTTGAGATCAAGTGGCAGTGATCGATAGCAGTGGCTACAACTAAGAACATTGTGATTCTTAGAGGTGGTAATGTGAAATCTTTCCAGTATATGTTTTATTGTGTAGTTTTGTAATAAGCGAGTTGTGATTCCTATATGCTTCCTTGATGTATAAGCATAGTGGCGAACAAAAGCACCATTGTAAGTTGGTTCATGGATCTTGAAAGGGTTTGTGGGAGGATCCAGAAAACCACATGAGGTGGACAATTGATTGGGTCTTTTCACGTCAAGGTTTGTGGTAAGCTTGTTTAAAACCATGGAAGGAGAGAGCCTTTCTTTTGATCAAGATCATGAGTCACATTGTAGGACATGTTTCACAAGGGTGATCATACTTTGTAGATGAGTGTGTGGATATTTTTCTACCATGTTTTCACTAAGGGGGATGTTAGGAATATACTTGTTAGTGCTTCACATTAATAGTTTTGTATGAAATATAATTGTTTGTATAGTGGTTATAACCACTTAAGTAGATAGGTTGTGGGAGAGATTTATTGGGTGAATAGTTGAGCAAACTCCTTGTTTATAGGAAAATCTTTAACTATAAATGTGTATTAGGGAAGATATTAGAGCGGGTCTGTGTGAAGTCCATGGAGAAGTAATCCAAAGCGAGAGCCTAGGACAAATTTCGTTCTTCATTTGAACAATGATGCTTCGCTGATTGCTAAGGGGAAATTTCAGCTATTTGATTGCCCCTATTGATGATAATCCAAATTTATAGTAAGTGGCCATTAGCTTTATTGTATGTTATTATTTAGGTTTTCTGTGTATTTAGCAATAGCGTGTTAGATTGGAGCAAGTAGAAGGCAAAAATTATTGTATTAACAGTCTACTGGCAATATCAATCTTCAGCGTACCAACTCAAAGATGCATGTGCCCTCAATTTTCCCGGCTTGTTCCTCGGTGACAGAGTTTTGACAAGTATTGGCAGATCAACGATGACTTACATATACCTAGCTACACTCAGATTTGAATGGCCCATGTATTTCATCCTCAAAATCAAGAAAAGAGATCAATCTTTCCGTGGATATTTCTAGGTTCGGTTTGTGGTATATTTTCCAGACGTGTGTATAGATCTCTGTTGGTTTCATTTCCCTCTCTGATAGTTATGCAAGCCATTTCATGCATCTAAATTGTTTGTTTACAAATGGGGCTCGTGGCTCATTGTTTTACTGTTGCTCACACGCAATAATAATTAGAAGAAGGGAAATAATTCAAGTAACCGACTTAAGTGTAGAGAATTACTGCTCTCTAGAGGGTTCGTTTATAAGGAGACATCTTACAGTGAATGACACTTAAAAATCAAAATGATATGCTAAAATAAATATAGTTCGAGGTCATATTTTCATATTTGAATGGCCCATGTATTTCATCCTCAAAATCGAGCAAAGAGATCAATCTTTAAGTGGATATTTTTAGGTTTGGTTTGTGGTATATTTTCCAAATGTGTGTATAGATCTCTGTTGGTTTCATTTCCCTCTTTGATAGTTATGCAAGCCATTTCATGCATCTAAATTGTTTGTTTGCAAACTGGGCTCGTGGATCTCTGTTTCGTTGCTCACATGTAATCATAATTAGAAGGGAAATAATTCAAGTAACCGACATGAGTGCAGAAGAATTACTTGCTCTTTAGAGGGTTTGTTTATAAGGAGACATCTTGCAGTTGAATGAAACTTAAAAATCAAGATGATGTGCTAAAATAAAGCTAGTTGGAGGTCATATTTTGTTACATTGGGAAAAGGCATTTCACATTGCATCACCACGTTCCACAAGGGATGCCGCTTGATTGGACGGTAGTGTTTTACGTATGCATTCTTAATAAGGAAAGGTACTGTATATACTTCAAATATAGATTGAGTCAATAATAGTTTATTGCCCATTAAATTTGTCTAAGTCCTTTCATGTCTTATAAAAACCAATATTTAATTGGTTTTTCAATCGTTTAATTGTGTCTCTTATTTTGTGAAAAGTCATTATATTTATTATAAAAGTTGTTATTAGGGTGTCATTCATAAAGAGTCAATCAGATTTTCGTCTCATTTCAAGTCTAGTCATGTCATTGTAAATAGTTCAAAGAGTCATAAAATTGTAAAAAAATAAAAATTCCCCGCATTTCATTTGGACACACTATTGGTGGAATCAACGTCCTTTGATATGCACTTGAGCTCCATGATCAAATCTAGCGAACTAACAACATGGCGGAGGATGGAGGCATAGAAGGTTGGAGGTCGATCAATGCCTCTCGTCAGTCACCAATGACGGGGCTACATTTTGATATGGTGGCATCTCTTTTTCAATTGTGTGGTGTGTTCAAAATAAAATGGTGTCTGGCTTCCTTCACCTGTTATGATTAAAATGAGGAGAATGTGCATTTTGGAATATGAGAACAATTGTATAGGAGGGCAACTGAACTGGAGTGATCCTCTGACTGCTGAGATTCTTCGACTGTCGTACTTCTAACATCGATCGATTGGTGAAAGAGCGTTCACTGGAAGTGAAAGCGGGAACTATTGAGTTTGGGTATGTAGGTGAATCGGTGGTAGTGTAATCATCGATATGTGATTCATTGTGGTGAAGCGGATTGGTCATGTGCATCAAGATCTAGACAACAAGATCTAATCTAGCAGTATGTAGACCTAAAAGTATGTGAGGCATACGATTCTGTTTCCGATTCAAATGATGCACAATTCTTCCCCACGTTCACACTAAGGGGGGAATATTAGGAAATATTTATTAGTGTTCACGATATTATAAGTGTGTGTAATGTGAAACAACTTCACATTACACACACTTATAATATCGTGAACACTAATAAATATTTCCTAATATAAATATACTATTTTTCCTTTAGTTCTTGATTCTTTGGAAGTTAAGTTGGGCATAATAGGGTCTGATTGAATTTTATTTGTCCATAAATACATGCTAAGTCATTTTATATATATCATCCGATTAAAACTTTCTCATTTTAAAGATTTGGTAATCTAAGAGTGAAATCAAGCATTAATAACCAATTCATGAATTATTCTATAGATAAAACCATCATTAGAGTATTAATTGAAATAGAAGGGTTGTACACTATATCAAATTAATTTATCTAGATGATGTAATGATTCAATTTTTGTTTTGTTTTTTTGATAATATCATTTCACGAGTGTCTAAAAACCTAGTTTATAACCTGCTGACATAGTGTATCTTGGAAGTGCATCTATGACTCTAAAAATCCTCACATGCCTCAAAACATACATTTTTATTGTTACGAGTCTTTAGATATTGTTTCCTCGATTGGGACAAAACATTGTTTTAATGTTTTGTAGGTGACCTAAACAAAACACATAATTCAAAGAGATGTTTTTAGAGATAACAACTAGATGAATGTAGTTGTTAAATATTTTCTCGTGTGTCATTTTTTTCCTAATGCACTGGGATGCTCCACACATCAATAAGATAGTAAAATGATTTGAAGAAGATTTCATTTCTCGTGTTAACTTCGTTGTACATCTAAATGTATATTTTGAGATATTGACAACAATATAATATTTTTTTGGTTTTAGAATCATTAATTAAGTGTCATTTACTATTTTATAATATCTTTTAAAACTTAATTTAATGTTTATAAATATTTTATTTATACAATTTGATTGAAACCCATTTATTTATACTAGATTTTGTTGAGTATCTTTTCTATTTAAAATTCTATATTAAATTATGGTTAAATGTTCTCATAATATGTTGGATTTTATTTTTTTATTTTTTAGGGTCAATTGTATTAGATAAAAAAATACCCTAGTATATATTTGCACAATTCCAAACCATAACCTATTCATTTTGTTAAAAATATTGGAAACTTTAGGTTGGTTAAAAATGTGTACAATTATATGTATTAGAGATCACATTATAAGAATTCATTACCAATATTTTTCTATATATTTTTAATAGTTCTTTTATCATGGATATAATTTTTTTATATCTATATAAATTTTATAGATTATTTCATTATGGTATTCTTTAAAATGAATAGAGATGGCATTAGATAAAATTGTTTCTCATCATGTTACTTTTATTATAAGAGATGTTAGTATTTTTGTTCAACCATGGGCGTATGCATATATATCCGAATTGAAATATCATTAGATACTTGTACTCTTGTTCAAGTATGGAAATATATGTATACAAATGGAATAAAATTAGGATTAGATACATGTTTCTCATCATGCTATATTATTATACAAGATGTTAGTATTCTTGTTAAAGTATGTATTTCATATATTGTTGTAAAATTATTTACTATATTTTTGATACATATTACAATTTCATGCTGATGGGATTATTACTCCATGTTCCTTTTATTGCTTACTATCATTTGCTTATGTAGAAATTCCTTGTTCCAATACCCTTCAATGTATGATTAATCATGTACAATGTAAATGAAAGATAGAAATAAATATACAATACCTTTAGCTCTCAATATTCCTCAAAGAAATAACCAAAATATTTATCCCAATTTCAGTCAAACTTCTAAGATTACGTTACACATTTCAAAAAGTTTGATCTCTATGATTGTTTGAAAAATACTTAATCCAAGAAATCCATTATTAAATCAATGAATAAATCTAATTTATATAAATATATTTTCTATACAATATTGAAAGAAACTACAACGATACTCAACCATCTCACTTTGCTTTTATTGTGAGACATTTGAAAGATAGTGAGACTACTGATAACATATGAGGATGAGGAAATATTTGCAATAAATATATTAAACAACTGAATAAGTGCAAGGAATGATGGAAAAAATGGGGGCTGAAGTGGCAATGAAAATTGGAAAACCATACATACCAAGAAACTTTGAATAACTATTCAAGTGGCTTCTAGGAGAAATTTCATCATAGTGTAAGAAGAGTAGTTATAGTATTTTGAATGTAGTTCATAAGAATATTTTTCCCAACTAAATCATATTTTGTAGATGCATATTATCTCGTATGCCTAGATTTGGATCACCAATAAGATGGATTAGTTAATATGAAAACTCTAAATCCATGCTGCTAAAAAAATGAGCTTATGCTACCATTGTGAAGAGAGGAAAAATTGTGGTTTCTTTCATTGAATAAAGTGGGTAAAAACTCTTCTAGATTTGAATCTAAACTTTCACACAAACACATTTGAAAAAAGTTAGTTGTTATTGGTGGTTATGAGACTTTCCTCAATTAGATCACTAAAATTTTTAAGGAGATAAAATCCGTTTTATTGATGAAAATGAAAAAATAATTTATTTAATGAAAACAACACATATACCTGACTCAGATTGTAGGAAAATCATGATTGCAATTCACCAAAAATCATATGGAGATTGCAAGCATTTGTGGTTTTGATTCCCTCATGTGTTGGATTTTTTCTAAAACGTATATGTCTTTATAACAAGTAGTATCTAGCCCTTATGCTTCACTTTCACTTATTCAAGACCTACAAAACCAATATATGTGAACAAGAGAGCAAGAAAACTCAATTATAGCCTTAGTGCACAAAGAGTCAGAGGTTGTAATGAGGAGGGTGAGTGGTATTATATAGTTTTTGAGTGCATAGGGGAGTGGGACACATATGGATGTAATGATAGGGTCCATAATACATTGGGCATGCACATAAGTCGGTGTGGGTGGACATAATTAAATGTGAAAGGGTGAGGGTTAGTAATGTAGCAGTGAGGTGTCTTTTATTCCCATTTTGTGGGGTTTTATATTTTTTATTTGCTTTTGTGGGATTTTTTTTTTGTTGTTGTTGTTGAGATTTTTGTGTTTTTATGATTTTTTTTGTATTTTTTAATAAGATACCTTATGTACAAGGGGCATTCAAGTGGCTTCTAGGAGAAATTTCATCATAGTGTAAGAATAGTAGTCATAACTTATTTTGAATGTAGTTCATAAGAGTATTTTTTCCCAACTAAATCACATTTTGTAGATGAATACTATCAAATTCAATGCATCAATTAGATTTTTTTTTTTTTGAGTTCATAAAGAGAAAGAGACTTTCCACCTAAAGGTTTTGGGATAATTTTTTTCATAAAAAATAAGAAATGTGGAAAACATGAAGAAAAATGTAACGTTAACTTTTTAATTTTTAATACATGCACACAAAACACACACTTAATCATGGTAGAAGACTTGATCTTTGTGATGATTTGACCAGTGAATTTATTATACATTCGATCCCTCAACTTAGAATAGGCTCATGTTGGCACATATTCTCTTGATTTCGAATGTCTATTCCTATATATTCACCCATGCAATACTTATCTTCTATTTTATATATCTTGTCAATATTTTATATGAGCCCTTAGTCATTTTGATTCCTTTAATTGTTTTTGTTGTTTCTAGGCATGTGAAATAATTGGCGCTTACGATAGTTCCCACAACCTACCGGTTTTATTCAAGTAAACATCCATATTTCTAAATATGGTAGTAAAACTTATTATTTATATTATATATAAATTTGTGTTGGCTTATGCATGATAATAAGTTCCCAATTTAAAATTGAAGGATATTATAGAAACGTAAATTTAATCTTCAAGAATTAGCATCATCATTTTTGACATACTTTGACACACTTTGAAATTTGACATATATTTGAGTATGGATCTTATTTGGCCATGTTGAGTATCACAAAATTATGTCATGGCGAGTGTACCCACTGCAGAGCTATTGAAAATAATACTAATAAAACTATTGAATGACAAAGGAATGTTATGATGTATTATAGATACGAAAACAAGATTCTACACGGTATTGATTGTTAGAATTTGAGGATTCTAATAAATAAAGATTTAATCAACTTACATATTACATAATGTTATGATAAATATTTAAATAAAGATTACATCATAACATAAGTAAATAAAGAAATAATTACAGGAAATAAATAACACAGGTGACACAATATTTATAGTGGAAAACTCAATAGGGTAAAAACCACTTTGAAAATAACCTTTTACTTTAGAGAACTTATTTTACATCCAGTAAGATCACCTCCTCCTTTGAAACCTTATTTACCAAGGGTAAAACCAAATCACTTGATTTTCACACCTTTGATATATTTTCTGATTATATCAAATGAGGACCTAAAATCTTTTTATATAAGGTGATTAGGTATGTCTCCGAGCCACCTTTTCAACCTAAAATGGTTGACACATACACCTAGGCTTATAATATTTAATATTAGAAATATAATCATTTTATGATATTAAATATTTAACCTAAAGTATATACCTAGGTTAGCATATTTAATAATAGAAATAGAAATATTTCATATTATTAAATATTAACCTATATATTAGTGATGGACCCATATACATTAAGGGTTGGCCAGACTACTTAATCATTATGTTCCAACACTCCCCTTAATTTTAAGTGGGATAACATAACATATGCCAATAGATTACCTGCTCGTGGTATACTACAAGATTTACAATCTTTAAACCATAAAGGTTTTAGGCTAGCATATCGGTTGAAGGAATTATAACACTATCATACTCAAATTACCTTTTGGTAAAAAAATATTTGGAATCCCAAAGATCATCCCATGATCAGTGGCTAAGTATGATTTGTGAGTTTTACATGTTCTCATAGGTTCTCATAAAAGGTTATTGAACCCAAGCATATATGAGTATTTTACAACCAAAGACCTCCTTAACAATATGTTTGTACTGGATGTTTACCAATAAACTCAATAGCACTAAAGAGTTTACTGAAGACTTAAAATCTTTCTACACTTCTTTATAAAAAAGAATTCGAGGAGGTATACATGCCCGAAGGTCTTTTTACACTTGCCTGAAGGTATTTTTACACTTTTCCAAAGGTATTTTACAAATGCTCGAAGGTATTTTTACAAAAACTAAGTTTCATTAGGAGGTGACATTGTCATGCACACTCCCCCTCAATGGAAACTCTGACAATCCAAGCTTTTCACGAAAGTGACAAACTTTACAGCACTCAGGGACTTTGTGAAGATGTCAACAACTTGCTCTTCAGTCAACATGAACTTGAGATTTATCTCATCACTTTACACCTTCTCACGGGTGAAGCGTATATGTATCTCAATGTTATTCATCCTCTAATGTTGAACTGGATTCTTAATCAAGAATAATCTGACTCGACCACCACATAGAAGAGAAATACTTCTTTTAACTTACATGTATATCTCTACCAAAAACCGTTGTAGTCATATGACTTCTTTACTTATTCCATTGTACATCTCTGTCTCAGTAGAATAAATGGAGACTATTGATTGTATTTGTTGTTCCAAGTAATGGTTCCTACACCAAAAAACTTGAACACATATCCAGTATATTTTATAACATAACATCAGTATGGTTAGAATTACAAAATCCATATAAGATAGCATTTTCATTCTTATTATAATGCAACCCATGATTGATTGTTCTTTTCAAAATATATAAAAATTCTTTTTGCAAGATTCCAATAATCTCTAAAAAACGTTCCTACATAAACCTTGAAGTGATTCCTCTTTGTATAGGAAATATCTGATTTAATTATAGTTAGATAAATCAAACTATCAACTAACATATATACAATAGGATCAACCTTTTTCATATGTCGATTTAGGATCAATATTTATTCCAACTTCCATTGAAGTAGAAAATGGTTTCACAATCAATCATAAGAAACTTTTTCAATACAATGGTTATATTGTGTTTTTAAAAATAACAATAGAATGAAATACATTCATACAAATAACATGATGTGAGAGACCTAACTCATTCATTTCAAATTACTGCTTCAATTTCTCTTTAATCCTATAAATTAAATCAGAATTGTCACTAGAAATAAGTAAATCATCAACATATATACATATAATGATAATATGCGAGCCTTATTACTTGATGAATATATCATTATTAGAAGAACAATTAACAAAACCTAACAGTTTAAAGAAGGAAACAATTTTTACATACCAAGCTCTAAGAGCTTATTTTAAACCATACAAGGATTTCTCAACTTACAAACATAGTTTTCTTTACCAGTTTATTCAAATCCTTTAGGTTGAAACATGTAAATTTCTTCTTTTAAATCGTAATTCAAAAAAAAATATTTTTCTTATCCATTTAGTAGATTTCCCACCCAAATTGAGTGGTAATTACAAATAAGGCCATAACAGTACTCATTTTAGCTACAAGAAATGTCTCAACATAATCAATACCAGGTTTCTGAGTGAAACCTCTAGCAACAAGTCTAGTTTTATGTTTGTTAATACTACCATCAACATTATATTTTACTTTGTATATCCACCTAGACCCTATAATATTTCACGGCTTAGGTTCATATAAGGTAATTAATGTATGGTACATATGATAGCTTCTAGTCATTTTCTTAAGGTTAATAGGATTTGAACTTTCTAACATAGATTGAGCCCAATTTAATTTCTTATTTAGGAAGATAAGAGTTTCAGAAACATCTATAGTATCAAAACATCATCATGACTATTTACTAAATCAGAATCAAAACCATCATTTAGAAGCATTTAATGAACTTCAAGAGAAGAATACAACACATGTAAACTTTTCACTAGATTATATCTAGACATTTCATATAAGCTTCGATAATTAACATGTCCTAACCTTTCATGTCATAGTTTTGAATTATTCAAACTTTGAGATATAAAACAAGATGCAGAAGAGAAATCATAAAAAATATAGACCATTTATTTGAATTCCTTCAGCTATTGTACTCTCATTACTATCCTTGATATACTAAGTATCCTTCATGCATGGATTCTAGTTGTGTCCATACCTCTTTCGGATGTTTGATATTACCAATGTGTAGAAGGTACTCATTGTTCACATTGCATAGAATCATAGAAAGAGCCTCCTGCATTCATTACAAGAATGTATTCATGTTATCTACAGATTGCTTTGACAACCGGTGGGAGCAACCTCAGATCCAAAAACAATCATCCAAAGTTTTTTCACCATAAATTTTGTTTTGACCCAAATGTTGTAGTTGGTTTCATTCAAGATTTGGGTTTTGTCAAGACAAAAATAGTTGGATGCCATTGTTTTCCTAAACTTATAAAACACACCCCATTATAATATACAATGTACCATAGAGTTAGATACATATTTATCGATAATAAAAACAACACTTTTAATAGAATCGAGATCTACATTTTATAGATTTAAAGAAACTATTTAATCATAACTAATTCTATTATTACAATGCATCCTAATTAACCTTCCATGATAAAAATAATAACCCATGATATAAAGGGCTTTGCATTATACCCGATTTATATAAAAATATTTTTGACCATATAGAAGTGAAGAAGAGACCCTCAAAATGCATAACAACTTTAGATTTGAAAAATTAATGTAGAAAAAATCGCCAACTTAAATTTGATGTCTAAATGATTGTCATAATGGTTTTTTTGGTTTATCGTGACGGTCATTTGACCGTCAATTTTAACATAGTTAAAGTTTCTTGGAACCTACGAGCTTAAATTTGACGTCTAAATGACCGTCGTATTGTCTTATGTTTGGTCTAAGTGACGGTCATTTGACCATCAAATTTAATGAATCTAAAACTTGTGTATTTCAAATGTGAAATTCCATAATTTCTTCTTCGTATAATATTAGGAGGTTATATTTTAACACATTATAATAACATCTTATAATTTATAATGTAAAAATCTATCCATTTTTAATAAAAAATGTATATAGTTTATAGAATAAAAATAAAAAACAACATATATATATATATATATATATATATATATATATATAAACACAACCGTTATTAAAGGGTTTAAAGAGCATAAACCAAAGTTAAAAGAATTTTACTAAGTGCAAGTAGATTTATAAAAGTATAGATTAACTGCATATTTTACAGAGAGGGGACAAGTAATTTCACCCGACCAATGAAATAAATTGAAATTCCTATTTTCATGAACCTTGTCTCCTCCTTCATTTACTCTTAATTTTACCCCCTGTACACATTTAAAACTATGGAAAGATTGTAAAATATTTTATATAATGCCCTCATTTGAAACCCTATTTACCAAGGGTAAAACAAAATCACTTGATTTGCACACCTTTGATATATTTCCCGAATATATCAAATGAGGACCTCTGATCTTTTTTATATAAAGTGATCATGTATGTCTCTGACCCACCTTCTCAACCTAAAATGGTTGACACATACACCTAGGTTTATAATATTTAATATTAGAAATATAATCATTTTATGATATTAAATATTTAACCTAAAGTATATACATAGGTTAGCATATTTAATAATATGAAATATAAATATTAACCTATATATTAGTGATGGACCCATATACATTAAGGGTTGGCCAAACCACTTAATCATTATGTTCCAACACCGATATTGATATTACTATATTGTAATATCCCTTTTTATGTGCATGTATATGTTTTGGGGTTAGCGATTGGAATAGATTTGGAAAACTACGGTGACACATCGACCATATGATTTATTTTGGAAGATGCAAAATAACAAAGGAAAAATCAAATTATACAAAAATTGAGCATGCGTCATTGGTCGTGATATATGCCTTACAAAAATAATCACACTATTGACTAGCCACTCCAAAATATATTTTGTATAGATCATGAGCTATTGAAATATATTATAAAATTCTGGTGATACAAGAAAGGATATGCCCTCTTTGGATAATGTTTTTCAATAATTCGATTATACAAAATTGAATAACATACTAGATTATTTGTCACGAATTGACAATGGGGATGACAAGGAGCATATTGAATATGATTTTCCATGAGCACACGTGTTTTGATATTGAATCCATTCCTAAAGAGAAGGAAACCATGTATAAATTCTTGGAGACCAAGAAATTTATTGAGGTCTGAGTAGAAATTACAAAAAGAGATTTTTGATACAAACATTCCGATTTATCCTCATTAAAGCTTTAGTGTATGAGAAAGAATGGGATGACTACTAGAAAGAGTAGTATTGTAATATGAATGGAATAATATTCCAAGGAAAAAAAAATCATGTTGTAAGGGGACATAATGGAGCAATTAGAACAATGTGGAAGATAATGATGGTTGGAATGTTGTGGATAATTCTATTAAAATATGGTCATACATATGCAAACACTTGTGAAAGGGTAGGGAATTTCAATACATGGGATGAGATGCCACTATGACCTTGTTAGTGTAGGTTTTTAATTCCATTGTAGGGTTTTTCCTATGCATCTATTTAGCATTCCTAGGTTTCATGGGGATATATGGGAGTTAAACATCTCCACCTTTTTAGATAGGAGTTACACTTCTCCACTTATTATTTATGTATCTCTTGTAAAAATATTTTTAATGTATTTAATATACAAATATCTTTTCGTTCATATTTGGTTCCTCTCTCTTGCAATGATATTACACTCTCTTTGTGTTCATATTTTATCGTGCTTGATCTTAGCCCACATTTTGACATGGTATAAAATCTTGTTATGGTAAGAAAATAACATTATTATTTTTGTTTATCTATGTTGGAATATTGTGTATTTTTGGATTATTATTACAAATCATTTTATCTATAAATATGATTAGGAAAAAATTATAAAAGAGAAAAGGAATTGCATAGATTTTGTAGGAAAGATTTCATTTTGTGCATTTTCTAGAGAAATAGCGTGTCATTGAGTCAGATTTTAACATGCCAAAATCTAGGATAAATAGTAAACTCGAGTATGCTTTATGAAGTAAGTTGAATTTGGTCATTTTTTTGTCTTCTCGGGACATATGGTGGTGATACGTAATGTGCTAAACTTTGAGTTTTTTTCGGGTTTTTACATAAAAATAGTGTGTGTTTTAAGTTTGATAGATCCGGTGGATTATTTCATTATTGAGGTTAGTCATTATATTTTCCCAAATGTTGTTGTTGATAGTTGTACTTGTAATTGATGACCATACTTGGTGTACTCATTACATACCATACCAATGATTGGATTTAGTTTGCAAACTCATACTTGTTGGACTATGTACTTGCATGTATGTTATTGTTATTGTTAGCTTCCCTTTGCATGCGGTGATGGATCTTGTGTGTGGCTATACCTATTTACACACGGTTCGAGGTAGTGGTGACACTATGCATGTGTCACCGTACCTATTTGCACACATTTTGAGGTATTACCATGACACTATCCATATCCACAACATGAATCTTGAGGCAAGGAAACCCAACCCTAGATATGTCATATTCAATTTGGTGCTCGATAATTCATCACATAGATTGATAGGTGGATGCACATCTCCCCCCCAAAGGTAACATCATTTTGTGCACTCCAAACTTGTAAAAGGCCACCCCACTAATTTTCCAAACCATAGCTCCTAGTCACATGGATTTTAGCTTTGTAGAAATGCCCAACTCAAAGGGGCTTAACTCGGGAGGTAAATATTTTTTTAAGTGCACAAGAAAGTGTTAAAAGTTTGTAAGCTAAAGGGATGCAAAGTTTTTCAAGACCTTTGGAGAAAGTGTTAAAATATGGAAGTAAAAGAAACTTATACTAGTCATTAATTTCTCCTACCATATCCTTTAAGGTGAAAATTTTGTGAAAATGTGTATTTTTAATGCTCTTCCTATTATTGGTGCTTACATTTCCTTGTTTGTCTTATATGTGAAACTTTTAGGCCTTAAAATTCTACACACAATAAATTAAAAAGTGCCAAACTTGGGTTATTGCTGATAATTTTAGGGGGTTTACTCATGAGTTTTGGAATTAAATTCCATCATTTTGTTGTTTTGATAAATTGAGAGAACCATTTATCTTAGAAACAAGAGATAAGAGATCACTACATTTGCATGATTTAATGAACTATCTCCTTGGACTCATTCCTATGTTTAATGACTATAAGCAAAATATTGACTAGTTAAACAACAATGGAATGACGTATTGACTATATATATCATTTTTCCTTAGGATATTCATCATCATCTTGAATGCACCGAGTTCCCTTTCACTACTTTGACATTCATCCAATAGTTTTATGGAGACCACAATTCTCCATCTAAAAGTGGTCCTTCCATTGAGAAAAACTTTCATATGTGGATGATACTAAGAATGATTCCAATCCTCCTCCTTCTACGGAACCCCATATATAGTTTAGGACATTTTTATTGTACCTTTTTCTACTTTGAGTTCAAAGTCTCCTCTTTGAGGGTTTCTAGTGTTTCTTTATAGTAGGATCGTGACACTCCTATACTTGTTGCTACTTTAGAGTTGTAAGTTGCTTCTTTGAGGGATTTTATTGATTGTTTGCATCATGTTTATATATGTCTTTTGGATTCAGCTCATCGAGATACATACCTATTATATATCTCTTCTTTGTTTGTAGAGTAGGAAATTTTAGATCTAGATGACAAAATTGAAGAAACAAATTTCCTACTGGTAGGACATTACTCCATCACTTGTTTCTTCATCATAGTTAAGAGTCACTTTTTCAAGATCTTGCACTAATTCTCTATAATAGGGTTTTTCATGAGGCTATATGATCCACTTCATTGGGAGGTCTACTTACCAGACATTTAATATTTTTTTGTAGACTCTCACCTTTCAAATCTTGATGACACCATTGAGGATATTTTTCCTCTCTTTGATGGAGTTATTTTTAATTCTATGGATGAAGTTTCTCTACCACTACATGCTTACATGGTGACAAAACATGCACTTCTTGATTCCTATGATTCACCTCCCCATCATTCATGCTGACACCTTGATAGTAGTACCTATTTCTTGGTTCATTTCTCATATCAATATTATGAAACATTTTGAGTCTGTTTGGCACTTGTTTTTATTCATCAACACTTTTCATAGTTTAACATTGGATTTCTTGAGAAAGATATGGATATATTCTTCATTGCCTCTACCTTTGATCCATAGTATTTTAGTGTAGCATCTAAAATTCCTTATTGGGATATAGTCTTCGTTGATTCCTTTAATGAGAACACGATTCTTCATTTGCAGGCTCTATTGGGAGTTTATGAGGATTCATCTTTTAGGGGGCTATCTAGTCCTCTTTACTTATCTTCTTTCTCTCTCTATTTATTAGGGAGTTCTCTATGTTCTTTTGGTAGAGGTTAATCTATTGAGGGATATTTTTATGTGCTTATTTTCTCTCTTTGTGGGGAGTTCTATGCATTTTATCCTTTTCTCCACTTTATGGAATATATTCTTGTACTTGGGTACCTTATTAGGTCTTGTTTGTTGGACCCAATACATGTACCCACCTAATCTATGCTTAATGGGGGTGTTAGCGTAGGTTATTTGATCCATCATATGATTTATTTTGGAAAATACAAACTAACTAAGGAATAATAAAATTATACAAAAATTGAGCATGAATCATTGGTCGTGATATATGCCTTACAAAAATACTCACACTATTGACTAGCCACTCAAAAATATATTATAAAATTCTTGGTGATACAAGAGAGGATATGTGTAGTGCCCACTTCCCTTTGACAGCTTTTTGATACTGATCATGATACTGCTGACTATATCATGGACATTATTATAGTTTTATTTAGTATGATGTTAGATGCTCGATCATGGATTATTGTTGACTTTGATTCTTATATGATGCATGATGATTCTTAGAGACATTTTATATGTTGATGATGATAAATTGTTTGACATGGTTATATTATGGATGTTGTTCGGACATGTGATATTTGGATATTGTGAGTAGACCTAGAAATGGAAATTATTGAATGATGATATAGTTGTTGATAAAATTGTAAATGATATGGTTAGATTGCTTTGATGTTGTTGTGATTTATATATCTGGATGATTTTGGGAATTATATTTATATTATTTTCGATGTTCTGATATGGCCACGAGGCCGAAGGAGGTATTTATATTTTACAGGTTTAAAATATCACAACAAACATCGGGGATTCGAGACCAACGATATTGGAATTCTAGATGAATTCAACAAGGTCACCATGGTCTCTTGTTTTTTTGTGCGTGTTTGTTTGTGTTAGGGATCCCATAGAGGGGATCACCTTTAAATGTGACCAAGGGATTATGTGTTTTTATTTATTGGTTCCTTTTTTAATGTTTGCATGTGGTTATTTTGAGGTTCTTTGACCCCTTTCATTATTTATTAAATGGTGTGTAATATTATGAGTAATCATGTTGTTAAGTTAATTAATTAAAATATGTCATAAGAAAGTAATTATTAGAGTTGTTGGCCTTGAATTAAAGTGTTGTAGGAGATGTGTAAGAGATGTGTAAGTGATGTGTAGGTAATGTGTAAGTTAACTTTGAGTGTGAAACGCTCCACCTTCTTGGAAATTAGAATTTTTCCTTGGAGGCTGATTTTGGAGGCTTGTTGGATAAGTTAAACTTGTCCCATACCTCTTAAATTTATTTACCAACCATACCTACGGTTGGAGAGTTGAGAATAGACTTTTTTTAATGTTTTTTGAGAAGGTAAATTATAGGTTTTAATTGCACTTTTCTTACATGATTTAATTTCAGTCCTTTGGGGTATATAAGTAAGCTGTCATATTATTCACCCACCTATTTATTATGCATTGAAGAATGAAGTTGAATTTTGGGGTTAGGGTTGAGGATGTGTGATTTGGCATCCTACATGGATCCACCTCATCCTCTTCCCTTCCCTCTTCTATAAATTCAAATTTCTTGCCTTAGTTTGGGTTGCTTCATTGTTTGGAGACTTCATTTCTTGGGTGAATTCCTTGTTGTTTTGGGAGCTCTTAATTTTTATGAAGTTTGAAGATTGTTGCATGCTTGTTGTTAGGTGGATTTTCTGATTGTTTGCTTGGAAACAACTGCTGTTTGGAACTTGGGAAACTCCATCATATAGAGGTAAGGGCTTGGATCTTGAAATGCTCTTCTTTTATGAATGTAAATGTTAATGTGTGAATGTTTTGGCATGTTTGTGGGCTGTTGGGTAGATGGCATAGGAATGGTGTAGGAGAATATTGTGGGGTTTATTTTGTGGGAGGCATAAGTGTGTTTTAGGGAGGTATAAGAGTGGAGGGAGTTGGGATTTGGGTTCCACCTTACAAAGAAATAACTTTCATTTTTTTACTCGTTATGGGGTGCCATAAGAGGTTGGGAAGGCATAAGGAAATGTGAGGAATAAGGGGTACTTGGGGGAGATATAAGGAATGTCAGGGTTTGGATATACTATATTCTGGCGGGTTGTAATTCAAGGCGGTGATACCCATTTCCTTTTTTGGGAGTCATAAGAAGCATTCCCCATAGTTTCTTGCTCCTTTGGCTTGCTTGATGAAGCCTCAGTAATATTTGTCATGCTTTAATGTAGTTGTAAACTACATTATGTTTTTGGACTGTGTTTTTATAGTGAAAATGTTGCTTGTGTGTTTGTGGAAGCCTATTGTTGCCATGAGTTGGATCACATATTTTATTGCATTGTGATTAGGGCTCGGGGGCCAATTAAGAAGGATAGTTTCTCCTCTTCATTGGATGTCTTGGTTGGGTGGAGAGCGTTTCCTTTCCCCTACTCTTGTTGTGATCACAATTTGGAAGAATGAGAAATATGCATGTTGCTACTCTGGAGCTGAGATAAAGTCAGTTTGACAGTCCCTTGTGAAATGAAATTTTATTGTAACCTTTCCCACTTGAAGTGGATGAAATTTTATATGTTTTGTAATGGAAAGATGTTGTATTGGTTATGAAAGTGTAAATTGAAATGTGAAAGAGACATACTCTGTCTGTTCTTTTGAAAGCAAGAAATTATGTCTGTATGATGAAATTGAGGAATGAAAGAAGGAAGTTGTAAAGTTATCTTTTGAAATCAATAAAGGATTGCATAACCTTCCTCAAATTGCATCATTGTATTGAATTTAATCATCTAAATGTGAGTTGTAATCTCTGTTTGAAAGAAAGAAATGTGTATGAAGGAAGTGTAATACTCTGTCTTTTGAAATATGTGAAAATTGGAAATCAGAGATGTATTTTAGCTTTGAATAGTTGAATTGAATCAAATAAATGTATTAGATTAGAATTGGAAAGAAATATAATACTTGGAAGATAAAAATGACGAATAGATCCTTTAAAATTTGATCTATGTTTTGTATTATTGAATTGGCAAATACTTTATAAAAAATGTACAGTTCAAACCTCAAACAATGAAATAACAAATTAAGTGATTAAATTGAACTAGTAAGCCCTAAAAATGAACCAAAATGGGACAAAAATACTTAAGGAACTTCTTAGAAAAATTAGAAAAAGTGAGCTGAGCCCTCTTACAGTCGTTTTGCTGTCAAGAGATGTAAATTTTCAAATTGTAAATCAATCAGACAAATTGAATCTTGAAATCCTTCTTAAATATATCTAAGCACAATTCTCCATGTCCACTTGACATGTTGAGAGAGGAAGAAGATCAAATTGAACAAATCTTATAAGTTAAAATTTATCAGTTCGCACTCTAAAAGCTGCAGATTATTTTCTTGAAATTGACTCCTTAAACTTTATCAAAATAAAAATTTAATGATTCATGAGTAAAGAGGACGTCGAGAGATTTCCATAAAGTCCTCGTTTTCCCAAAACCAAGCTCTCTATCAAAAGTTATGGCCTTCTGAAGTTTTTCTTCATTTGGCGTCAAAAATAATTTTAATATTAAAAAAAAAGAATTTGGGAAAATTTTTCCTTGTGGACCACGGACTGAATTTTCCATTAGAGCTTCGGAAAATTTTTGGGAAATTTTTTTCCCGATCTGCAACCAATCAAAGGCTACCACGTGGCACCATGAGGTGTTGGTGGAGGGGCGGATCCCCTTTTAACTTAGCACTTCAGAAAAAAATTTGGGAAAATTTTCCAAATTTTCCCCACACTCATGGCGATCGTGCAACTAATTAGGAGCTACCATGTGGCAACACGAGGCATCGGTAGAGGTGCGGGTGAATTTTTTCCTTTTTTCCCTTCAGGGTGTTAAAACGCTTTAACCCTTTTTGCCCGCTTTCCCGTGTTGGCTTAAGAGGTGCCATGTGTCCCTTGCAGACTCGCGGGAGCGCGGGTGCAAAGGTGGTTTTTCACCCCGCGGGGATATTTCCAAAATATCTTCCCGCCGCCTCACCGACCTAACTCCACCTCAGAGAAAATTTCTCCCTACGGCCCGAGACTCGCTCCCGGGGCAAATTTTTTTTGCACTAGGGCCCCGAGGCCCGCTCTTGGGGAAAATTTTCACCCCAAGGCCCGCCGACCCATAACTCGAGAAATATGAAGAGTTAGGAGGACTTCTTTATATCACGAGAAAGGTGAGGAAATTTTCTATCCAATGGGAATGATTTAAGAAATTTTTGAATGCATTAATTTTGGGAAAAATCAAGTTGAATCTTTAAAGCCTGTTAGAGAGTGGGTATGGTGAGGAATTACCCTCTGACCCTAATTGAACTTTCTAACCCTAAATTTTGGACCTTATGACCTCTAATTATTGTTAATAAAAGAAAAGTATATTCTAGTGGATTAGAATTGAGATGGAACTTTTTAGTGATAACTGTTGTCTTGTAACCTAGTTGTAGACTCCTTTAAACAAAAAAATTATTCCATAATTTTCCTAACTAATCCTAGGTTGTCCTTGGGTCTCAAGTGAATTATTTTAATGGGAATCACACTTGGTATCAGAGAAGTGGTTGAAAATCTTGGGCGATTGGGCACACTAGAAAACTTGAGACATGAACCTTAAACCTAGCACACTTTTAAATCTAGAAAACAACTTAGTTTAGAAATTACATATTTTAGTAAACATGGAAACCGAATAAAACTTAGAAAGATGAACTAACTCTCGCCTTGGTCTATGCAGGAGGCGTAGATGGGATGAGGGGTATTTTCACATAGACCTAGACTTACCACCACCAGATCATGTTGTAGCAAACCATCCTACCACATATTTTGTAGACTCTTCAAGATGTTAATTCCGCTCTACATGAAGGATCGGTAGGAGGGCATGCGGCTGATATGACAGAGTCACTTCCATTGAGGGTCATGTATCTCCTCGACCCAGCAAGGAGCATGGAGGAGAGAACTTCCATACAGAGTCATCTAGAGAAGAGTCACCACAGAGGGGACAGGGTGACCAAGTTTCAGGACATAGAGAGAGGTCTCGGAGCCCTAGGCTTAGGGATGAGCATGTAGAGAGGCCTAAAGGCCGTCAGACCACAACTGCAGATCACATCAGGGAGATCTTGAAGCTTCAACCATCACATTATTCTAGTGACATAGGTGGATTTTAGGTAGAGGCCTAGTTGGTGAGCTTGAGTGGGTGCTTCAAGCTCTATCCTTATTCTAACAACATGAAATCTCGTGTTGTGATCCATCTACTGAGGGATGGAGCTGGTGTCTAGTGGTAGACAAAGGAGTAGAAGCTCCATGTTGATTTTTGACACAGTTACCTAAGAGCTCTTTGATGAGTGTTTTGGAGCAGATATTTGTCACAAAGGTTCATACAACAGTGGATAAATGAATTCCATGACCTCGATAGCGTAGGCATCTCTTACAAAGTGGTTGAATATGAGAGTAGATTTCTGGATCTGCTTTAGTATGTTGATTACATGCAGGATGAGTAGGTACGGATCCATAGGTTCATCTGGGGCCTGAATCTAGACATTGGAGGTGCAGTGCGGATCCATTGTCCACAAAAATTACCTGAGGCCATCGAGAAATCCAATATAGTAGAGGAGACTCGGTGAAAGACCAAAGAGGCTATAGACCGAGTCTCGAGCTGCATATAATAGATGCGGGACAACAGATTGAGGGGGTCATTAGCTCTTCCTCGTGGTGGATAGGGTTCAACACAATCATCTTTTAGACCACATCAACAGCAACATCCCACCCACCTTATAAACATCCACAAAGATTTGATGCACAGAGAGGTCGGAGTATGGGGCCTCCTCCTAGGGTCCCATCAGACACAGGGTACCCAAAGAGCTCACTCAGTAGGAGCTCACCAATAGAGATCTCAATAAACCATAGTCGGATCATCAAGATCCACACCATAGACCTCCAAAGTACCGAATGGACATGCTACACAAGGGAGAGGATCAGGCGGTTGTTTTGGGTGTGGTGTTATTGGAATTTTTGGAGAGACTACCCACAAAACCCTAATAACAAGGGTAAGACATAGATCTCGAGCCTACTATTGGTGATATGGGGCATAGTCATAGGATGTACGCAGTGGTCGAGAACTACTAGGTAGAGCATTAGAGTATAGTTATTGAGACTACAGGTAACATTGGAGGCATTCCTACCTCCATTTTGTTTGATTCTGGTTCTTCTAATTCTTTTATTGCACCATCTTTAGTAGAGCGTGCGGTGGTAGTTAGTTAGGCAAGGTCATAGTTGGGATGTTGAGATGGCTTTTGGAGCCAAGATCTTTGTAGACTCCTTAGTTAAGGAGTGTGTGGTGGATTTGGGACCTTTCACCACTACCTTAGATCTTTGTATCCTTCCGTTGGGATCTTATGGAGTCATCTTGGGTATGGACTGGTTATCTATACATAGAGCTAGAGTGGATTGTTACCACAAGATCATATCTTACACAGATGATCTAGGAGTGGAGGTAGTGATAGTGGGGGTCAGGAGACCCGTTTCTATTCGCACCATCTCCGCTATGTAGCTTAAGCAGCGGTGTGTGCGATGGGGTTGTCAGATGTATGCTTTTTACACAAAGTGAAGTCGAGGATGGGTCTAGTAGACCATCGCTAGATGATCATCCCATTTTGAGAGAGTTTGAGATGTCTTTCTAGGGGAGCTACCGGGGTTACCACCCCCACGTGAGATTGATTTTCATATAGATTTGGTTCCAGAGCAAAGCCTATCTCACGAGCACCTTACCGAGATGACTACCCCTGAGCTTTGTGAGATCAATTTACAACTTGAGGGCCTTTTGGAGAAGGGCCTAATTCATCCTAGCATGTCCCCTTGGGGTGCACTCGGTGATCTTTGTAAAGAAGAAGGATGGATCCTTACGATTGTGTATTGATTACCGCCAACTGAATAAGGTAATGATCAAGAATCGTTATCCCCTTCCACGCATTGATGATTTGTTTGATCAGATGAAGGGAGCCACAAATTTCTCTAAGATAGACCTTAAGTCAGGCTATCATCAGTTGAGGATTTCGGAGGTGGACATTCATTAGACCACCTTCCGTATGATATTTTTCCACTATGAGTTCATAGTGGTACCTTTTGGTTTGAGTAATGCCCCCGTAGTATTTATGAGTATGATGATTGGGGTATTTAAGAATTTCTTAGATTGCTTCGTTCTCATCTTCCTTGATGACATTTTTATTTACTCACGTACGTGTGAGGAGCATGAGGGGCACCTTCGCCAAGTTCTTCAGTGTCTTCGAGAGAAGCAGCTTTATGGGAACTTGGAGAAGTGTGCATTCTTTCAAATGAAGGTGCAGTATTTGGGTCATATCATTTCTGGGGAAGGTATCATCGTTGATCCTTCCAAGATTAGAGCTATTATGGATTGGTCAACACCCACTACTATGACTAAGGTGCACATGACTTCATGGGACTAGTGAGTTACTAATAGATTTGTTTATTACTTCTCTCCGATTGTGCATCCCATCACTTCCCTTCAACGGAAAGGGAAGAAGTTTTTTTGGTCAGGCAGTGTATGAGCAGGCCTTCAAGACACTAAAGGAATGCCTCACACCTATCCTTGCAGTACCAAATTCACAGGTGAGTTTTTGTTTCCCACAGATACTTCTTTAGCGCAGGCTTGGAGGTGTGTTGATGCAGGAGGGCAGAGTAGTGGCTTTTGAATCTCACAAACTCAAAGATTACGAGCTTAATTATCCAACTCATGATCTTAAGCTTGTGGTAGTTATGCATGCTTTGATTCGATTGAGTCACTTTCTGCTTGGTCAGAGATTCACACTCAGGATAGATCACCTTAGTCTTTGCCACCTCTTCACACAGCCCAATCTCAACGCTCGTCAATGGCGTTAGATAGAGTTGCTTTGTGACTATGATATGGAGATAGAGCATGTGAAGGGGAAGGAGAATGTGGTGGTAGACGCTCTTAGCAGACGAAGACATGTGGCTATGGCCACCTTAGTGAGCACAGATTTATAGAGTAGGATTCTTTGCTTCCTCTTGACAGATTCTACATTGCAGTTTGAGCAGAGATCGAGTCTCGAGACCCCTCGAGAGGAAGTTTGATAGTTTTTCCTTAGAGGCGAGATGGTTTCTCAGGCACGAGAGGCTGGATTTATGTTTCTAGAGATGGAGGCTTAAGGAAGGACATTTTGACAGAGGCACATCGTGTACCCTATTCAGCCCATCCGGGTTTGAAGAAGATGCACGCTACCTTGAGACAGTTGTATCATTGGAGAGGACTTCATAGAGACCTGGCCCAGTTTGTGTCATGAAGTTTAAAGTTCTAGAAAGTGAAGGCCGAGCATCAGCATCCAGCTGACCTTCTCTTTCCTCATGCTATACCGGAGTGGAAATGGGACACCATTTCCATGGATTTCATTGTTGGGCTACCGATGTTGAGCTATCACCACAACGCCATCATGGCCATGGTTGATAAATTGACAAAATTGGCTCACTTTTCTCTGGTGAATACCACTTATACACCGGGTGCGTGGCACGTGCGTATCTTGATGAGATTTTCAGGTTGCATGGGATTCCGTAGAAGATCATTAGTGACCGCGATCCTTTGTACACTTCCCATTTCTAGACTACCATGCAACACGCCCTCAGGACGAGAATCAACTTCAGCACAACATATCACCTCGAGACAGATGGACAGATTGAGTGGGTGAATCAGATTTTAGAGGATATTCTTAGGATGTATGTGATGGATCAACAGTCTAGATGGGAGGAGTACTTGTACTTGGTGGAGTTTCATATAATAATAGTTTTTAGAGTTCTATAGGCATGGCTCCTTTTCAGGCTTTGTATGGTAGAGAGTGCAAGACACCTCTTAGTTGGGACATGTTAGAGGATAGGGTTTCTCTTGGACCAGCTTTGTTGTAGGACATGGAGTAGCATGTGGTTTTGATTAGATAGAGACTGCAGGAGGCACATGACATGCAGAAGAAGTATGCAGATCAACATAGGACCGACCGTAGTTTTGATGTGGGCATGAAGGTTTTCCTTCGTGTCAGGCCACATAAGAGCCCTATCCATTATGGAAAAGGTTCTAAGTTAGCTCCTAGATTCGTGGGTCCTTTTGAGATCTTGGAGCATATCGACCCTTTGGCCTACCGTCTAGCATTGCCACCCAGCTTGTCTTGCGTACATGATGTGTTTCATGTTTCAGTTCTTAGGAGATATGTTTTCGAACCTTCTCATGTGTTAGATTGGAAATCATTGTAGGTGAAGGATCAGGGGTAGGTGATGGTGGAGCCCATTCGCATCCTAGATTGTAGGACCCTGGGTCTTTGGGGTAGAGAGATTGATTAGGTCCGGGTGTAGTGGGACAATTATGATGAGACTACAACTACTTGGGAGGATGCTACATTGTTACGAGTTCAGGTTCCCCATCTGTTCCAGTGACTTCCAAGAGGAAGTTGAAACTAAGGGGAGGGGATGTAGTGCCCACTTCACTTTGACACCATTTTGATAATGATCATGATACTATTGACTATATCATGGACATTATTATAGTTTTATTTAGTATGATGTTAGATTCTTGATCATGGATTATTGTTGACTTTGATTCTTATATAATGTATGATGATTCTTAGAGAAATTTTATATGTTGATGATGATAAAATGTTTGACATGGTTATATTATGGATGTTGTTTAGACATGTGATGTTTGGATAGTGTGAGTAGACCTAGAAATGGAAATTATTGGATGATGATAGAGTTGTTGATAAAGCGTAAATGATATGGTTAGATTGCTTTGATGTTGTTCGACTCATATATCGGATGATTTTGGGAATTATATTTATATTATTTTGGATGTTTTGATATGGACACACGAGGCTGAAGGAGGTATTTGTATTTTTCAGGTTTGAAATATCACAACAAACATCGGGGGATTGGAGACCAACCACATTGGAATTCTAGATGAATTCAACAAGGTCACCATGGCAACTTGTATTTGTTTGTGCGTGTTTGTTTGTGTTAGGGATCCCCATGGGGGGATCACCTTTAAATATGACCAAGGGATTATGTGTTTTTAATTATTGGTTTCTTTGTTTATGTTTGCATGTAGTTATTGAAGTGCTTTGACCCCTGTCATTATTTATTAAATGGTGTGTAATATTGTGAGTAATCATATTGTTAAGTTAATTAATTAAAATATGTCATAAGAAATTAATTAATAGAGTTGTTGGCCTTGAATTAAAGTGTTGTAAGAGATGTGTAAGTGATGTGTAAGTTAACTTTGAGTGTGAAACACTCCACCTTCTTGGAAATTCGAATTTGTCCTTGGAGGCTGATTTTGGAGGCTTGTGGGACAAGTTAAACTTGTCCCATACCTCTTAAATTTAGTTACCAACCATACCTACGGTTGGAGAGTTAAGATTATAATTTTTTACTACTTTTTGAGAAGGCAAATTGTAGGTTTTAATTGCACTTTTCTTACATGATTTAATTTCAGTCCTTTGGGGTGTGGGTTGGATTTGAGTATGTAAATAAACTGTCATATTATTCACCCACCTATTTATTATGCATTGGAGAATGAAATTGAGTTTTGGGTTAGGGTTGGGGATGTGTGATGTGGCATCCTATATGGATCCACCTCATCCTCTTCCCTTCTCTTCTATAAATTCAAATTTCTTGCCTTGTTTTGGGTTGCTTCATTTTTGGAGACTTCATTTCTTTAGAAAATTCATTGTTGTTTTGGGAGCTCTTGCTTTTTGATGAAGCTTGAATATTGTTGCATCCTTGTTGTTTGGTGGATTTTCTGATTATTTGCTTGGAAAAAACTACTGTTTGGAACTTGGGAAACTCCATCATGGAGAGGTAAGGGTTTGGATCTTGAAATTCTCTTCTTTTATGAATGTAAATGTTAATGTGTGAATGTTTTGGCATGTTTGTGGGCTGTTGGGTAGATGGCCTAGGAATGGTGTAGGAGAAAACTATGGGGTTTATTTTTGTGGGAGGCACAAGTATGTTTTAGGGAGGTATAAGGGTGGAGGGAGTTGGGATTTGGGTTCCACCTTACAAAGAAATAGCTCGCATTTCTTTACTCATTATGGGGTGCCATAAGAGGTTGGAGAGGCATAAGGAAATGTGAGGAATAAGGGGTACTTGGGGAGGCATAAGGAATGTCAAGGTTTGGATATACTATATTCTAGCGGGTTGTAATTCAGGTGGTGATACCCATTTCCCCTTTTTGGGAGGCATAAGAAGCATTTCCCATAGTTTCTTGCTCCTTTGGCTTGCTTGATGAAGCCTCAATAATGTTTGTCATGATTTAATGTATTTGTAAACTACATTATGTTTTTGGACTGTGTTTTTATTGTGAAAATGTTGCTTGTGTGTTTGTGGAAGCCTATTGTTGCCATGAGTTGGATAGAATCATTTATTGCATTGTGGTTTGGGCTTGGGGGCCAATGAAGAAGGATGGATTATCCTCTTCATTGGATTTCTTGGTTGGGTGGAGAGCATTTCCTTTCCCCTACTCTTGTTGTGATCACAATTTGGAAGAAAGAGAAATATGCATGTTCTTGCTTTGAGAGTGAGATAAAACAGTTGATGATAGTCCCTTGTGAAATGAAGTTTTATTGTAACCTTTCCCACTTGAAGTGGATGAACTTGTATATGTTTTTAATGGAAATATGTTGTATTGGTTATGAAAGTGTAAATTGAAATGTGAAAGAGACATACTTTGTTCTGTTCTTTTGAAAGCAAGAAATTGTGTCTGTATGATGAAATTGAGGAATGAAAGAAGGAAGTTGTAAAGTTGTATTTTGGAATCAATAAAGGATTGCATAACCTTCCTCAAATTGCATCATTGTATTGAATTTAATCATTTAAATGTGAGTTTTAATCTCTGTTTGAAAGAAAGAAATGCGTATGAAGTGTAATACTCTGTCTTTTGAAATATGTGAAAATTGGAAATCAAAGATGTATTTTAGCTTTGAATAGTTGAATTGAATCAACTAAATGTATTAGATTAGAATTGGAATGAAATATAATACTTGGAAGATGAAAATGGTGAATAGATCCTTTATAATTTGATCTCTGTTTTGTATATCAAAGCGACAAATACTTTATCCAAAATGCAGTTCGAACCTGCAACAATGAAATAAAAATTAAGCAATTAAATTGAAGTAGTAGGCCCTAAACGAATCCAAATTGGACAAAAATACTTAAGGAACTTCTTAGAAAACTTAGCAAAAACGGGCTCAACCCTCTTATAGTCATTTTGCTGTCAAGAGATGTAAATTTTCAAATTGCAAATCAATCAGAAAAATTGAATCTTGAAATCCTTCTTAAATATATCTAAGAACAATTCTCCATGTCTACTTGACATGTTGAGAGAGGAAGAAGATCAAATTGAACAAATCTTATAAGTTAAAATTTACCAGTTCGCACTGTAAAAGTTGAGATCGTTTTCTTGAAATTGACTTATTAAACTTTATCAAAATCAAAATTTAATGATTCCTGAGTAAAGAGGACATGGAGAGATTTCCAGAAAGTCCTCGTTTGCCCAAAACTAAGCTCTCTATCAAAATTTATGGCCTTATGAAGTTTTTCTTCATTTGGCATCAAAAATAATCTTAACTAAAAAAAAAGAATGGGAAAAATTTCTTGGCGGACCCACGGACCGTTTTACTTTTCCCCCCGCCGCATGCCCAATCGAGAGAGTGTCACGTGGCACCACGAGGTGTTGGTGGAGGGTGGATCCCTTTAACTTAGCGCTTGAGAACAATTTTGGGAAAAATTTCAAACTTTCCCCCAGCCCGCCGTCCCGAAGCTAATCGGGAGCTGCCACAAGGTGTCACGAGGCATCGGTAGAGGCGCGGGTGAATTTTACCCTTTTCACCCTTCGGGGCATTAAAAATCTTTATTCCTGCCACCTAACTTTGGCCCCCGTGTTGGCTTAGGAGGTTCCACGTGTCCCTTGCAGACTCGCGGGAGCGTGGGTGTAAAGGTGGCTTTTCACCCCGCGTGGGATATTTCAAAAATATCTTCCACCGCCACCTGTGACCCGACCAACTCCTGCGGGAAAAATTTCTCCCCGTGGCCCAGAGACCCGCCCCTGGGGAAAATTTTCTCCCCTCGGCCCGCAGGACCGCTCTTGGGGAAAATTTTCACCCCAAGGCCCGCCGGCCCATAACTCGAGAAATATGAGGAGTTAGGACGACTTTATATCACTAGAAAGGTGAGGAAATTTCCTATCCAATGGGAATGATTTAGGAAATTTTTGAATGTGGTAATTTTGGGAAAAATTAAGTTGAATCTTTAAATCCTGTTAGAGAGTGGGTATTGTGAGGAATTACCCTCTGACCCTAATTGAACTTTATGACCCTAAATTTTAGACCTTGTGACCTCTAATTATTGTTAATAAAAGAAAATTATATTCTAGTGGATTAGAATTGATTTGGAACTTTTTAGTGACAATTGTTGTCTTGTAACTTGGTTGTAGACTGCTTTAAACAAAAAAATTATTCCATAATTTTCCTAACTAATCCTAGGTTGTCCTTGGGTCTCAAGTGGGTTGTTTTAACGGGCATCCCAATATTCCTTTGGATAATATTTTTTCAATAATTTGATTATACTATCTTAGTTAAACAAGGAAAATTGAATAACATACTATATTATTTATCATAGATCGACAATTGGGATGACGAGGAGCCTATTGAATATGATTTTCCATGAGCACATGTGTTTTGATATTGATTCCATCCCTAAAGAGATGGAAACCATGTCTAAATTCTTGGAGACCGGAAATTTCTTGAGGTCTATAGTAGAAAATACAAAAACAGATTGTTGATATAAACATTCTCATCTATCCTCATTAAAGCTTTATTGTATGAGAAAGAATGGGATGACTACTAGAAAGAGTAGTATTGTAATATGAATGGAATAATATTCCAAGGAAAAAACATAACCATGTTGTAAGGGGACATAATGGAGCAACTAGAACAATGTGGAAGATAATGATGGTTGGAATGTTGTGGAAAATTCTATTAAAATATGGCCATACATATGTAAACACTTGTGAAAGGATAGGAATTTCAATACATGGGATGAGATACCACTATGACCTTGTTAGTGTACATTTTTATTCCATTGTAGGGTTTTTCTGTGCATGTATTTAGCTTTCCTAGGTTTCATGGGGATATATGGGATTTAAACATATCCACCTTTTTAGATAGGAGTTACACTTCTCCACTTATTATTTATGTAGCTATTGTAAAACTATTTTTAATGTATTCCATATACAAACTATCTTTTCACTCATATTTGGTTCCTCTCTCTTACAATATCACACTCTCGTTGTGTTCATATTTTATTAGTGCTTGATCTTAGCCCACATTCTAAGATGGTATAAAATCTTGTTATGGTAATCAAATGGCATTATTTTTTGTGTTTATCTTGTTGGAATATTTGTATTTTTGGATTATTATTACAAATAATTCTATCTCTAAGTATGATATTCTGTTGCATTTTTGTATGATTAGGAAAATTAGAAAAGAGAAAAGGAATTGCATGATTTTGTAGGAAAGATTTCATTTTGTGCATTTTTTGGAGAAATAGACTGTGCCATTGAGTCCAGATTTTAACATGCCAAAATCTAGGATAAATACTAAACTCAAGTATGTTATGAAGTAGGTTGAATTTGGTCATTTTTAATTTTTTTTCTTCTCTGGGATATATGGTGGTATTCTGTAATGTGCTAAACTTTGAATTTTTCTAGGTTTTTCCATAAAAATAGTGTTCTGTTTTGGTTTGATAGATCCAGTGGATTATTTCATTATTGAGGTTAGTCATTATGTTTTCCTAAATGTGGTTGTTGAGAGTTGTACTTGTAATTGATGACCATACTTGGTGTACTCATTGCAGAACATACTAATGATTAGATTTAGTTTGCATAATCATACTTGTTGGACCTTGTACTTACATGTATGTTATTGTTATTGTTAGCTTCCATTTGCGTGTGGTGGCTGATCTTGTGTGTGGCTATACCTATTTACACACGGTTAGAGGTAGTGGTGACACTATGCATGTGTCACCGTACCTATTTGCACACATTTTGAGGTATTGCTTGACACTATCCATATCCAAAACATGAAGCTTGCGGCAAGGAAACCCAACCCTAGATATGTCATATTCAATTTGGTGCTTGATAATTCATCACATAGATTGATAAGTGGATGCACATCTCCCCCAAAGGTAACATCATTTTGTGCACTCCAAACTTGTAAAAGGCCACCCCACTAATTTTCCAAACCATAGCTCCTAGTCACATGGATTTTAGCCCCTAGTCATGCCCAACCCAAAGGGGATTAACTCGGGAGGTAAATATTTTTCAAAGCGCACCTGCAAGTGTTAAAAGTTTATAAGCTAAAGGGATGCAAATTTTTTTCAAGACAACTGGAGAAAGTGTTAAAATATGGAAGTAAAAGAAACTTATACTAGTCATTAATTTATCTTACTATCTCCTTTTAAGGTGACAATTTTGTGAAAATGTGTATTTTTAAAGCTCTTCGCGTTATTGTTGCTTACATTTCCTTGTTTGTCTTGTATGTGAAACTTTTAGGCCTTAAAAAATTCTACACACACTAAATTTAAAAGTGCCAAACTTGGGGTTATTGCTTATAATTTTAGGGTGTTTCATCATGAGTTATGGAATTAAATTCCATCATTTTGTTGTATTGTTAAATTTAGAGAACCATTTATCTTAGAAACAAGAGATAAGAGATCACTACATTTGCATGATTTAATGCACTATCTCATTGGAATCGTTCTATGTATAATGACTATAAGAAAAATATTGACTATTTAAACAACAATGGAATGACCTATTGACTATATATATCATTTTTCCTTAGGATATTCATCATCATCTTAAATACACCGAGTTCCCTTTCACTACTATGAAATTCATCCAATAGTTTTATGGAGACCACAACTCTCCATCTAAGAATGGTCCTTCCACAGAAAAACTTTCATGTGTGGATGATACTAAGAATGATTCCAATCCTCCTCCTTCGGAACCCTATATATAGTTTAGGACATTATTATATTACCTTTTTATACTTCATAGTTCAAAGTCTCCTCTTTGAGGGTTTCTAGTGATTCTTTACAGCAGGATCGTGACACTCCTCCTATACTTGTTGCTACTTCTTGAGTTCTAAGTTGCTTCTTTGAGGGATTTTATTGATTGTTTGAATCATGATTATATATCTCTTTTGGATTCAGCTCATCGGGACACATACCTATTATATATCTCTTCTTTGTTTGTAGAGTAAAAAATTTTAGATCTAAATGACACAATTGAGGACACAAATTTCCTTGTGCAAGACAATACTCCATCAATTGTTTCTTCATCAACGTTAAGAGTCACTTTTTCAAGGGCTTGCACTAATTCTCTATAATAGGTTTCTTCATGTAGACTATATGATCCACTTCATTGGGAGGTCTACTTATCGGACATTTAATATTTGTTTCAGAGACTCCCACCTTTCATATCTTGATGACACCATTGAGGATATTTTTCCTCTCTTTGATGACAACTCGATGGCGTTATTTCTAATTTTATGGATGAATTTTCTCTACCACTACATGCTTATATGGTGACACAACATGCACTTCTTGAATCCTATGATTCACCTCCCTCATTGTTCATGTCGACACCTTTTATAGTAGTACCTATTTCTTGGTTCATTTCTCATATCAATATTAGGAAACATTTTGAGTCCTATTTGGTACTTGATTTTATTCATCAAGACTTTTCATAGTTTAACATTGGATTTCTTGAGAAAGATATGGATATATTATTCATTGCCTCTACCTTTGATCCACAATATTTTAGTGTAGCATATAGAATTCCTTATTGGGATATAATCTTCGTTGATTCCTTTAATGACAACATGATTCTTCATTTGCAAGCTCTATTGGGAGTTTATGAGGATTCATCTTTTAGGGGGCTAGTTAGTCCTCTTTACTTATCTTCTTTTTCTCTCTATTTATTAGGGGACTTCTATGTTCTTTTGGGAAAGGTCTATCTATTGAGGGATATTTTTATGTACTTATTTTCTCTCTTTGGGGGGTTCTATGCATTTTCTCCTTTTCTCCACTTTATGGGATATATTATTGTACCGGGGTACCTTATTAGGTCTTGTTTGTGGGACCCAATACATGTACCCACCTAATCTATGCTTAATGGGGGTGTTAGTGAAGGTTATTTGATCCATCATATGATTTATTTTGGAAGATGCAAACTAACTAAGGAATAATCAAATTATACAAAAATTGAGCATGAATCATTGGTCGTGATATATGCCTTACAAAAATACTCACACTATTGACTAGCCACTCTAAAATATATTTTGTACAGATCACGAGCTATTGAAATATATTATAAAATTCCTTGTGATACAAGTAAGGATATGCCCATTGGATAATATTTTTCAATAATTTGAGTATACTATCTTAGATAAACTAGGAAAATTGAATAACATACTAGATTATTTGTCACGGATTGACAATGGGGATGACGAGGAGCCTATTGAATATGATTTTCCATGACACACGTGTTTTGATATTGAATCCATCCCTAAAGAGATGGAAACCATGTCTAAATTCTTGGAGACCAAGAAATTTACCTTGAGGTCTATAGTAGAAAATAAAAAAATAGATTGTTGATACAAACATTCCTATCTATCCTCATTAAAGCTTTATTGTATGAGAAAGAATGGGATGACTACTATAAAGAGTAGTATTGTAATAAGAATGGAATAATATTCCAAGGAAAAACATAATCATGTTGTAAGGGGACATAATGGAGAAATTAGAACAATGTGGAAGATAATGATGGCTGGAATGTTATGGAAAATTCTATTAAAATATGGCCATACACATGCAAACACTTGTGAAAGGGTAGGGAATTTCAATACATGGGTTGAGATGCCACTATGACCTTGTTAGTGTAGTTTTTTTTTCCATTGTAGGGTTTTTCCTATGCATGTATTTAGATTTCCTAGGTTTCATGGGGATATATGGGAGTTAAACATATCCACCTTTTTAGATAGGAGTTACACTTCTCCACTTATTATTTATGTATCTCTTGTAAAGCTATTTTTAATGTATTCAATATACAAACCATCTTTTCACTCATATTTGGTTCCTCTTTCGTGCAATATTACACTCTCTTTGTGTTCATATTTTATCGGTGCTTGATCTTAGCCCTCATTTTAACATGGTATAAAATCTTGTTACGGTAATCAAATGGAATTATTTTTGTGTTTATCTTGTTGGAATATTGTGTATTTTTGGATTATTATTAAAAATCATTTTATCTCTAAGTATTATATTCTCTTTCATCTTTGTATGATCGGAAAATTATAAAAGAGAAAAGGAATTGCGTAGATTTTGTGCATTTTATGGAGAAATAGACAAACGGTGACATTGAGTCCAGATTTTAACATGCCAAAAATATAGGATAAATACTAAACTTGAGTATGCTATGAAGTAGGTTGAATTTGGTCATTTTAAAGTTTTTTTATTCTCTGTAATATATGGTGGTATTCTATAATGTGCTAAAATTTGAGTTTTTCCATATAAATAGTGTGTGTTTTCAGTTTTATAGATCCAAAGTGGATTATTTCATTATTGAGGTTAGTCATTATATTTTCCCAAATGTGGTTGTTGATAGTTGTACTTGTACTTGATGACCATACTTCGTGTACTCATTGCAAACCATACCAATGATTGGATTTAGTGTGCATACTCATATTTGTTGGACCATGTACTTGCATGCATGTTATTTTTATTGTTAGCCTCCCTTTACATGAGATGGTGGATCCTGTGTATGGTTATACCTATTTACACATAGTTTGAGGTAGTGGTGACACTATGCATGTGTCACCGCACCTATTTGTACACATTTTGAGGTATTACGACACTATCCATAGCCATGACATGAAGCTTGAGGCAAGGAAATCCAACCCTAGATATGTCATATTCACTTTGGTGCTCGATAATTCATCACATAGATTGATAAGTGGATGCACATGTCCCCCAAAGGTAACATCATTTTGTGCACTCCAAACTTGTAAAAGGCCACCCCACTAATTTTCCAAACCATAGCTCCTAGTCACATGGATTTTAGCCCTTAGAAATGCCCAACTCAAAGGGGCTTAACTCGGGAGGTAAATATTTTTCAAAGTGCACAAGCAAGTGTTAAAAGTTTGTAAGCTAAAGGGATGCAAAGTTTTTTCAAGACACTCGGAGAAAGTGTTAAAATATGGAAGTAAAAGAAACGTATACTAGTCATTAATTTCTCATACCATCTCCTTTTAAGGTGACAATTTTGTGAAAATGTGTATTTTTAATGCTCTTCGCATTATTGTTGCTTACATTTCCTTGTTTGTCTTGTATGTGAAACTTTTAGGCCTTAAAAAATTCTACACACACTAAATTAAAAAGCACCAATCTTCGGGTTATTATGATAATTTTAGGGGTTTCATCATGAGTTTTGGAATTAAATTCCATCATTTTGTTTCAATAAATTCAGAACCATTTATCTTAGAAATAAGAGATAAGAGATCACTACATTTGCATGATTTAATGCACTATCTCCTTGGACTCATTCCTATGTCTAATGACTATAAGCAAAATATTGACTATTTAAACAATAATGGAATGGCCTATTGAAAATATATATCATTGTTCCTTAGGATATTCATCATCATCTTGAATACACCGAGTTCATGTTATCCAAAATAAGCCCCATGCTTATTTTTGGCTAACTCCTCCTTCTTCTCCTTTGCTGGAACTTAAATGAATTTTTGGCATGCTTCAGGTACTCAAAAGATTCTAGAAATGATCCCATCAGATAGGATTTTTCCTCACCTTTCCAAAAAGGTAAAATTTTCCTCCTAACTCCTTGTATTTCTCAAGTTATGGCTCGACAAAGTTTTTGAGGGAAATTTTCCTTGGGAAGGCCCGCAACCAATAGGAATGTGCCACGTGGCAAGGCGGAATGTCGGGCCGGTGGGGGTAAGTTGAAAATTTGCCAAAGGGCTCGGTGGGGGCGAAGGAAATTTTTTTCCCGAAGGCCTGCGGACCAATAGGAGGCCGCCACGTGTCAGCCAGAGGTGGAAGTCGGAGGAGTGGAGTAAATTTTGGCTTTTGCCAAAATAGTAAAGGGAGCAAAGAAAATCTTAGCCCGCAGCCCGCTAAGGAGGAAATGGAAATTTTGGTTAAATATACATGGACCAATGGGAGGATGACATGTGTCCCATTTTCGGCAAAGGTGGGGGCATGGGGAGAATTTGGAATTTTTGCCAAAGTGGTCAACGGCGTCAAATAAAAAATTTGGAGCGCGTGCCCGCAGCGAATAAGGTGGTGACATTTGTCTCAGAGTGGCGGGCGCAGAGGAATTTTGGAAATGTTTCCAAAATTCAAAAAAGGGTAGAAGGACCGTTTGGACCCATGGATCAATGGGACGATGACACGTGGTGGCGGGGCATGGGGATTTTGGGAAAATTTTCCCAAATTCAAAAAAGGGAAAATTTTAAAGTTTCGGCCCACCAATCCATTTTTGCCCTATTTTTTCCCTAAATCTTCAGAGGGGCATAAATTTTGATCTAAAGCTCGGATTTTTGTGTTCTTGGTGTCATTGGAAAGATGGTAAAATTCTCTACACGATGGAGGGTTCAATTTTAAATTTTGATGGAGATTTGTGGGAGAAAAATGGAGAAACATCCCTGGCACGCAAAAAACATAGAATTGACTTTCAACCACCAAATTTAATGAAGTATGGGTCGTTTTTTGGATCTGCAGAGCAATGTACTTTGGTGTATGGGTTTTTCCATGAAGCCCATCAATTTGTAGGTGAAATTTGAGGGATTTGGTTGGTGGTTGAACTCATAAATCATTTTTGCCTACGTTTTTGCTTTCTTCTTCTTCTACTTGGCCATTAAAAGCCGATTTGGCTCATTTGTAAAAGGTTGAATGTTCTTTTTCTCGCAAGTTGTTTATTTCTCCTTAGTAGGTGGATTTGAAGGAGTTTTAGACCTCCCATGGAGATTGTAACACGTTTTTTCCTTCTTTGTTATTTGCAATGTATTGTATCAATTTTGGAATTGACAATACATGCTCTGTGATTGATTTTCCAATCTTCTCTTGCATTGGTTTGTTTTCTTCTGATCTTTCTTTGTATTTTGGAAAATTTGTGCATGTTTTGTTGCTGTATCTTCATGATCTGTGTCTATTTTTGCAAATCAAGGAGTTCAGCACTCCTTTGGTGTATCACCTCTCTGTTTTGCTTAGTCTTGTTTTCATTTCCTTGTTTTCTCTCAACCCTGTCCCCTTGGTAATTTTAGAGTAAGAATTTTGAATTAGAACCTCTACAGATATTGCATGCATACACCTAAACAGAGGAGTAAGAACCAACTTCAATCTGGAGAGTTTTCTCACCTTGTAAGGTCCCACACCTTGGGGAAAACTCAATGTTATGCGTTTACACTAGATGAGTTTTCCTTAGAAAAGCAAATCCATAACTCATCCTGGGTGTGCTTGTGAATTTGCACTAATGATTTGGCACTCTCGGTGGGACCTTAAAGGTCTTCCACCATATTTTTTACAGGTTCATGTGTTCCTATTAAGGATTTAGCCTTTGGAGGCATATTCAAAAGCACATCCGCGACTCCATCCGGTAAATAACTCATTCTCCGATTTGCGCACTGCTTTTCCATCCATTTTTATCCATTCTTCTTTCCATATTTTCCATCTTCTTTCATTTCATGAAGTTGTGCAATCATGACTTCATTTCCATCATGGAATTCACATTTACAACAACAACAATATATTTCACCTCTAACATGTTTTACAACTCCTTCAAATCAACATTTTGATCAAATTCAAGATCAACATGCTTACCCATATGAGCAATACCAAAATCATTTTGGTTGTGAAGCATATCAAGAGCAAGGGTACGCATGCAATGAAGACAATCAAATGGAAGATGCTGATTTTGTGGAGAAAATCCAAAAGATGGAGGCAAAAATGGTGTAATCAAGAGCAACAACTCAAATGAAGGCTTTTAATTGGTTGTAGGACTCCTTGTCCATGGGGAGGCCCTTTTCCAAGACACTTCAGCCCTCAGGAGAAGCTGGACTTCATGATGGAGATGTTGCCCCAACTTGCACAATGGACAATCAGAGATAGAGGCCTATAAACTTGGTGCTGAACAACCTTGTCAATGGGTAAGTTCTACACCATCATCTGGTTTTTCTCTTTCCATTCCTCAAGCAACACCATCTCATTTGGAATGCCAAATTCTAAATCCATTCAATGCTAGCCCCAAGAGTTAATTCCATTTCTCCATTCCCTAGTCTTCCACCCCATCTCAATTATTCTGTCTTTTCCCTTCCAAACAGCCATTCCCTCCAAAGAAACAAGAATTTCTACCTCCTCCAACACCAAAAAAATTGCAAAATCAATTGAGTCACAACCCACCCCTCCTCTTGCATTCCCAATTCCATGTGGGGAAGAAGAAATTGCAAAAATCAGTCATCAAGGACAACAAGAGGAAGAGCCAAGCAAAGAAGGAATGATTAAGAGCTTAGTAAGTTTGGCTCTTAAATATGGAATTGAGAAGATCCCTTTGCTGGTAAAGCCTATAGAAGAGGCCAAGGTTGAACAAATGGTGGTCAGGACTGATTTTGTTGCAGTAGAAGAAGAGCAAAAGGAAGAAGCAGATCAACAATCAGTTTGCTCAGAATGTAGTGTCCATGTTGGCACTCTATTTGAAGGAAATTCTGATCCAATTCAAGTTGCACAATCAACCATAGAAGAAGAAGATCTTGCAGCCCCAACTTGTCCTTTAGAGCAGTAAATTGAAGAGTTTGATTCAACAAAATTCATGCTAGAGGGAGAGTTTAATCAAGAGAAAGATTGTCTTCAAGCTATGGAAAAAGAAGAAAAACCAACTCCAAATCCCATTAAAGAGGAGCAAATGGATGAGATCAAGTCAGTTTTTACAACAAAGAAGAAGGAAACATTATTGATACATTTTTGCTTTCATTTGAAGGGGCTGATTTGATTGATGAAGCCATTATGGAGGTGAACAAAACAAGTCTAAATTGTGAGCAAGAGGCACAAGAAATTTCATGTTTCTCTCCCACTTCATCTCTCCAAAAATCTGGTTTTTTGGATGAGTTTGGATTGACAAGTTTCATGTTTGAAAATGAAACTACACATGGTGAAGAAAATGCAGATTTGGAGGCCACCATACAAGAAGGAGAGACCTTGCAGCAGCAGGACATTGAAGAGTTTGATTTGCCATCAGACTTAGAAGAATGTTTGGATGAAGAGCCAGCTGAAACTACAATATTTTCTTCTTCACCATTCATTCTCCAACATCAAGAGCCTGCTGCCACAAAGGAGAACATTGAAAAACAACAACCTATGTTTTGTGACAGCTCTTTGGAACCAACGTTGGAAGATATTAATCTTCCATGTTCTTCACTGGAAAAGGGAGGAAAACAACAGAAGAACTTCATCACTTCTTCCACTTCATCTATCCAAGAAGGTCTACAAGAGGACTCTTTTTTTGGAGTTGAAAATTAGAGCTATGGGCATATCAAATGGATCATACCTTGCCCAATAAGGAGTTTGGCTTCATTGGAGCCAAAGGAGAAGCCACAACTAGTCATGCTTGCTTCTAAGCATGAGGATGAGCTACAAAGTACCAAGGATCAGTTGTCATACCTCTTCAACCGAAATGCAGAGCAACTGAAAGAGGTATTGGATTTGTTTTCAGTTGACACCTTGTTGACTTGGGTAGAAGACCAACTTCTTGTTGATTTTACACTCATCCAAGTAGCCATGATCAGCTCCAAATCAATTGCATGGCTTCCCATTTTGAGGAAAGGAAGCTATTTTACACAACCAGTTGCAGGGTTTGTTTAGCTCCCCTTTTCTTCCAGTTAGAGTAGAGTAGGTAGGTTTGCTTTCAGCAGAAGAAGTGCTTGTGCACACTTTGCATATCCCATTTGGGGTATGTATGATTTCCAATTTTGTACATAGTTTTGGGTGCTGCTGGTTTTTTTCTTGCACAATCCATTATAGTGGCATTTTGGTGAAAACAACTCCAGGTTCAGTGGGTTTCCAAGTGGCTCAGAGAGGAAGTTTTCAAAGTTCGGATCGGTTTGCGAGCTACAACTCATGACTCCATGCCCAATGGATGCTTCAAAGGCTATCGATCACTCATCTAGCAAGTAGATGACCCCCGTGTTGCCAAATTGTTATCCAAAATAAGCCCCATGCTTATTTTTGGCTAACTCCTCCTTCTCCTTTTTGGCACTTAAATGAATTTTTGGCATGCTTTAGGTACTCAAAAGATTTCTGGAAATGATCCCATCAGATAGGATTTTTCCTCACCTTTTCATAAAGGTAAAATTTTCCTCCAAACTCCTTGTATTTCTCAAGTTATGGTAGTGTGAGTTTTTGAGAGAAATTTTCCCTGCGAAGGCCTGCAACCAATAGGAATGCGCCACATGGCAGGGCGGAATGTCAGTGGTGGGGGTAAGTTGAAAAACTTGCCAAAGGGCTTAGCGAGAGGGAAAGGAGAAATTTTTTTCCCGAAGGCTGCGGACCAATAGGAGGCCACCATGTGTCTAGCCGGAGGCAGAAGTTCGGAGGAGCGGAGTAAATTTTGGATTTTTGCCAAAATAGTAAAGGGTGCAAAGAAAAATCTTGGCCCGCAGCCCGCCAAGGAGGAAATGGAAATTTTGGTTAAATCCCGCAAACCAATGGGATGATGACACGTGTACTATTTTCGGCGGAGGTCGGGGCACGGGAGAATTTGGAAATTTTGGCAAAGTGGTCAGCGGTGTCAAAGGAAAAATTTGGAGTGCATTCCCACAACGAATAGGGTGGTGACACGTGTCCCGGAGCGGCGGGGCGCGGAGGAATTTTGGAAATGTTTCCAAAATTCAAAAAAAGTGTAGAAGGACTGTTTGGACCCGCGAACCAATGTGACGATGAAAGATGGTGGTGGGGCATGGGGCTTTTGGGAAAATTTTCCCAAATTCGAGAAAAGGGAAAATTTTAAAGTTTGCCCTCCAATCCATTTTTGCCCTATTTTTTGTCCTAAATCTTCAGAGGGGCATAACTTTTGATCCAGAGCTTGGATTTTTGCGTTCTTGGTATCATTGGAAAGCTAGTAAAATTCTCTACATGATGGAGGGTTAAATTTTGAATTTTGATGGAGATTTGTGGGAGAAAAATGGATAAACGTCCCTGGCACGATAAAAACACAGAATTGACTTTCAACCACTAAATTTAATGAAGTATGGGTCATTTTTTGGATCTTTAGAGCAATGTACTTTGGCGTATGGGTTTTTCCATGAAGCCCATCAATTTATAGGTGAAATTTAAGGGATTTGGTTGGTGGTTGAACTCATAAATCATTTTTGCCCGTATTTTTGCTTTCTCTTCTTCTACTTGGCCATTAAAAGCCAGATTTGGCTCATTTGTAAAAGGTTGGATGTTCTTGCTTTTGCAAGCTCTTCATTTCTCTTTAGTAGGTGGATTTGAAGGAGTTTCAGACCTCCCATGGATATTATAACATTTTTTTCCTTCTTTGTTATTTGCAATGTATTGTATCAATTCTGGAACTAACAATACATGCTTTGTGATTGATTTTCCAATCCTCTCTTGCATTGGTTTGTTTCCTTCTAATATTTCTTTGTATTTTGGAAAATTTGTGCATGTTTTGTTGTTGTATCTTCATGATCTGTGTCTATTTTTGCAAAGCAAGGAGTTCAGCACTCCTTTGGTGTATCACCTCTCTGTTTTGCTTAGTTTTGTTTTCATTTCCTTGTTTTCTCTCAACCCTGTCCCCTTGGTAATTTTAGAGTAAGAATTTTGAATCAGAACCTCTGCACTGTTGCATTGTATGCATACACCTAAATAGAGGAGTAAGAACCAGCTTTAATCTGAGAGTTTTCTCACCTTGCAAGGTCCCACACCTTGGGAAAACTCAATGTTGTGCATTCACACCGGATGAGTTTTCCTTAGAAAAGAAAATCCATAACTCATCCGGGCGCTTTGTGAATTTGCACTAACAGGTTCCTTTCACTACTTTGAATTTCATCCAATAGTTTTATGGAGGCCACACTTCTCCATCTAAGAGTGGTCCTTCCACGTAAAACCTTTCACATGTGGATGATACTAGCAATGATTCCAATCCTCCTCCTTCGACACCATATATAGTTTAGGACATTATATTGTACCTTTTTGTACTTGAGTTCAAAGTCTCCTCTTTGAGGGTTTCTAGTGATTCTTACAACATGGGATCGTGACACTCCTCCTATACTTGTTGCTACTTGAGTTCTAAGTTGCTTCTTTGAGGGATTTTATTGATTTTTGCATCATGATTATATATGTATTTTTGAATCACCTCATCGAGACACATACCTATTATATATCTCTTCTTTGTTTGTAGAGTAAAAAAATTTAGATCTAGATGACACAAATTTCCTCCTCAGCGGGACATTACTCCATCACTTGTTTCTTCATCGAGTTAAGAGTCACTTTTTCAAGGGCCTGCACTAATTATCTATAATAGGGTTCTTCATGTAGACTATATGATCCACTTCTTTGGGAGGTCTACTTACCAGAAATTTAATATTTGTTTGTAGACTCTCACCTTTCAAATCTTGATGACACCATTGAGGATATTTTTCCTCTCTTTGATGAAAACTCTAATGGAGTTATTTCTAATTCTATGGATGCATTTTCTCTACCACTACATGCTTACATGGTGACACAACATGCACTTCTTGAATCCTATGATTCATGCTGACACCTTCTATAGTAGTACCTATTTTTTGGTTCATTTCTCATATCAATATTAGGAACCATTTTGAGTCCTATTTGGTACTTGATTTTATTCATCAACACTTTTCATAGTTTAATATTGGATTTCTTGAGCAATATATGGATATATTCGTCATTGCCTCTACCTTTGATCCATAGTATTTCAAAGGTGTAGCATATAGAATTCCTTATTGGGATATATTCTTCGTTGATTCCTTTAATGACAACATGATTCTTCATTTGCAGGCTCTATTGGGAGTTTATGAGGATTCATCTTTTAGGGGGCTAGCTAGTCCTCTTTACTTATCTTCTTTCTCCCTCTATTTATTAGAGGACTTCTCTATGTTCTTTTGAGAGGTTTATCTATTGAGGGATATTTTTATGTGCTTATTTTCTCTCTTTGGGGGTGGGGGGTTTATGCATTTTCACCTTTTCTCCACTTTATGGGATATATTCTTGTACTTGGGTACCTTATTAGGTCTTGTTTGTGGGACCCAAGACATGTAACCACCTAATCTATGCTTAATGGGGGTGTTAGCGTAGTTTATTTGACCTATCATATGATTTATTGTACACATTTATTTAGATTGCATAGTTGTCATCGGTATAAATGGGAGCTACACTTCTCCACATTTTAAGGTGGTAGTTACACTTCTCAACTTTCTATTTATGTACCTCTTGTAAATATATTTTCAATGCATTCAATAGACACACTATCTTTTGGCTCATGTTTGGTTCCTCTTTCTCACAACATTTCACACTCTTTGTATCTTATAAGTGATCGATCTTGGCCCACATTCTCATAAACCTATGTTAGCATTGTATCCATTTCAAAATGAAAATTGATTTTTAGACCGATTAAGCCCATGGAACACCATCCACTAGCTTGATTTATCATCAATAGAACAAAATATTTAAATTCAGAGGATATTCCCACAAAATATGCATAACATTAAAACATACATTGACACTGATAGTTTAGGGAATGATTGTCTTTATGTAATCTTGGTGTATGTTGTGATACTATACGTGCTTAATTATTAGGCCCACTTTAAATTTTATTATGGAATGTGTTACTTATCTATTTAATGGAATATATGCCCTTTGCGTAATGTCGGCTCTACTCTAATGGAATTTTTATGAATTTAATAAACTAGAAATAGTGTATAGTTTGTGTCAACAAATTATCTACATAGTAAATAACAAATAAGGGTTGGAAGTGACTACACAAAAGAAATCCCTAGAAACATACAACTTTATAGTTATGGGAAATGAAACCATATAAATACTATTTTGGATGACCCACACCTATAATCTGTATAATTTGGGGAAAGCCCAAAGCATCAAGAAAACATGGGGAGGGGAGAGAAAATTATGGAAAGAATAATAGGTAAAACATGATGGGAAATCACTGTAAAATAAATGTCCGTGGTAAGAGCCAAATCCAAACCAAGAATCAACAAATACACAAATACTATAGAAAATACAATTTAATAACCAATAAATCCGTATGAAATTAAACATTACATAAAGTGATTATGTTTTTAATCAAACATCACAAAACACATACAATACAAAATAATGCATCATTAATTATCTCTAGAAGAGGATAAAATGAGCATTTAATTGTTTGCCTCATCATCTAGACCTTATTTTTCTATATATTTTATAAATATTGTTTTTAGATTCACATGTCATCATTTATTACTAAATATTCATGAATATTTTTATTTACTTAAATTTAATTTAACTATATTAAAGATATTTAAGTTTTATTACACACACACACACACAAAAACCAATTTCTCATAAAAATAATGAATATTTTTTTATTAGGGTTAAAATGTTTTTCAACCGAGGCCCTACCTAGGAACAAAAAGGCCAACAACCAAGATATAACAATGAAGGCCAAGAGAATCACAAAAGAAACAAGTGCCAAATTGTAACAAAGAAGCATCGACGCTACTTACACCGAACCAAAAGAACTGCATCAACCCAATGCGGAAGATTGAGATCTAAGATTCATATGAGCTAGGGTGAGTGCAGCTTAGATGAGGTTTTCTTTTTTGGACCAACGTCTACTCATCTTTGTGAGGACCACACGGAGGAGAATGGCGATAGAAGAAATAAGTTGAAAATGAGACCTAACAGGAGAAGGGGGATTTCCCTCTCCTAGGCCACCCCAAAGAGAGCTTTGGGAATTATGATTCACAGCAACCGGTTCATTGGTATGCACCAAAGGGGGCCTTAACTCATAATTCAACCCAGAGGGACAACTATCGGAAGTAGAATCCGCAACAAGATCGAGAAGAGGCAATAATAGTAAAATGAGAAGGAGAGAATCCTTCCACCAAGTTGGGGTATCATTTTTTACACTTAGCACACCCACAATCCTCCTTTAAATATACAGTTTCAAAACACCTATGACAACGGAAGGGCAACCTTTCATAGTCAAGACGTTGAGTCCAAATCCTGTCTCTAATCTATAGATTGTTCTTTTTAGGTAGGTCCGGTGAAATGTCTAAATCCACCAAAATCCGAGGCATAAGTAGTATGTAACTACTCGGTGGTTGTATTGTCGATTTTCAAATGCCCCCAACTTATTCCCAATGGCTTCGAGATAAGATTCATCCCATAGTTGTAGGGGAAGACTTGGGAGGCTTACCCTGATAGGAGTTGTGTCAAAAGAGTCTTTCAATGGATCAAATAAAGGATACTAGGGTTTATTCACGAGACTAAACTGATCCCCCAAAATCCAATACACATTATAGATGGCTTCTCGGTCCTCATAAGATTCAAAAACAAATATGAAATAAGCTTTGGAAGAGGGATAGAGCTCAATCTTACCTTTGATTTTAGGGCTCCATTTCTTTGTAATGCATTCATGCAATTGAGGGAGCTTAGGCGAGAAATGGTTGAACATGGAGATGAGTCATAGCCTCGTAATATTCTTCCTCTAATTCTCGAACTTTAAGAAGAACATGTTCTTCAAGTTTCAAAACTGGGATGTCAGAGACAAGCTTTAAGGTCAGCTTCCTCATCCAGCGCCATGTACAGGGCCTAAGATATCCGCAACAAAGGTTTTCCCCCGACCGGAGCTTCTCTTTTGCCCCAAGCCACGAATCTCTCGGCCCCCACCATCCTTACAAACCACCGCTTCCAACAACAACCCCGTGAGGGCTCCAGAGAGTGAGTAGCCACTTGTTCTTATAACGAATATATTTTCATTTAAATATAAATTCTTATATTAATATTAATATATTAAATTTATATTCAATATTAATTTATGTTATAATATAAAATATTTATTTAAACGTATTTTGAAACTTTTATGAAACTTTTCTAAAAGATAAAATATGAATATGAAATCTTTATTATAGAGATAAGAATGATTTATAAGGTATCATATGAGAAAATTTACAAGGTGAAAAGTTTAAAGTTTTCAGCTTTCTCCTAGTAAAATTTTTTATTTAAATCTCTTAATATATATATATAACAGGTCATGACCTCACTAATAAGACTAGAATATTATATTATATGACTGTAGAGTTGGTCAATGGTCAAGGACTTCGTTTAATCACGTTAAAACAATCCAGTTTTCAGTTGTCAATATCTTGACAGGAACTTTTCCATATTTGACCCACCCCCTGCCTACACAAGAACTTATGCCTAATATAGAATTACTCTTTTAAATAAAAAATAATGCTGGCATAATAAGCTTACAGACAGTGATAGACTGGTCAATACATTTGTAAAGTTGTCTTTATATGTAGTGTATTTTTTTCCTTTGAGAATATTTAGACGCATAGAGATTACCTACCAAGTAGTATATTCAAAATTATAAATGAGTTAATTTATTCCAATTCAATTGGTGAAGATGTTCAACTTACATAAATTTTGATGGTAAATAAACAACGTGGTTTCACGGCCTACACAATTTATTCATTTAATTAATTTCTAAATCTATAAAAGTAATACATCTAATTTAATAAATACAGGTTAGGCAATTAATTTTTGAGATGTAAAATTAATGTAATTGATGCATCAAATATATAGTTTGATTTAGTGACCTACCGAATTCAATTATTCAATAAATTTTTGAGATGTGTTGAAATGTACTTCAACGGGTAGGGCAGGTTGCCGGCGTGTTCATCTGGTGAAACAGGTGGTTTAAAAAAAACAGACACCCGGAGAACAAGTTATGACCATTTCAAGTTCCTGTTAAAAATAATACATCATATAGATTCGATCAATAATCAAGAACTTCGCTTAATAACATTAAATCATCCCAATTTTGAGTGGTCAAAATATATTGTAATAGGATTTTTTTAATATAAATAATATTTTTATATTCAATAAGATTGTGAAAAGTTGTATGGAAATAACTTTCTAATTGATTTTTACAATGAAGTATTTACATACCATAATAAGCTCTCCAGGGTTCCCGTGCTAGATATCAGTATGAAATACTAAGATCACCAAATTCCCACAGCCGGCCCGAACAGTACAGTAAATCACTGAAGAGCACCCATAAAAGTTTAATGGAATCACCCTGGTTAAGTATGAGAGAAGGCCTGGACTATGCATCTTGTTAGTCTTCTTTCCACATCGCTTTCTGCATTCAAACTGTAAATCAAAAGCAACAAAGCCCTTAAATTAGATACATAATTATATTAATATTGATTCACAAATATGAAATATCTAACAATTGATAAGATTCTAAGAACCAGAGATTTTAGTTTGTTGTTCTGATATATTTTTATTTCAGTCATAAAAATAATATTAAAAAAGCATCAGAAAGAAATGTCTTCTAACTTTTTAAGTCAATATATACAATTTCTTGTTTATTTAATAACTTGAGGCATATGAGATTACCTATGAATAATATATCTAAAACTATGAATGAGTTAAATTACTGGAATTCAATTGGTGAAGATGACCAGCTCACATAAAATTTTGATGATAAATAGACATATTTAAGTGACCTACACAATTTATCCATTCAATTAATTATTAAATCTCTAAAACGATGCAACGAATACAATGGTCAAGTTTAGTGGCCTACATAACTCATTCATTCAATTAATTTTTGAGATGTAAAAACAATGTATTAGATACATACTCTGGTTTAGTGACCTACCCAATTCATTCATTCACTTAATTTTTGAGATATAAAAATAATAGGACCAATACAATATGAATATATAGTGTGGTTTAGTGACTTACAAAACCAATGCATTCAATTAATTTCTGAGATGTAAAAACACTGTAACAAATGTTAAACACGTCAAAGAATTGTTTTAATTAATTTTCTGTAAAGGGCATGGGAGGTGGTGGGAAAACCATGTCCAACTCCATGACTTGTCCATATTTTCCCAATGCCCCCATTCTTTTTACAGCAATTACTAACAAAACTTTTCCCAATATATCCAATTCTATAACAAGCGAACATTAACTTGATTCTTCATTTCTCTCAAAAAATTTAATTCTAACATCTTAAAGATCAAACAGAAACTTTTTGATACAAATGAATCTATATGAAAATAACTAACTAAAACAACTAAAGCCTAACTATTAAAACCTAACAGTTGTTATCTATAGCTATATACAGATTTCTACATATATATGGGAAGGAAAAAGACTGTATTTGTTGAATATTGACCTGTATTTGTTGGTTCTAGTTTCCAGGAAAGTGGTGTGGATTTGGATTAATTACAATTGTTTTTTCACAGATATACACAGTTGACCATGAAAAATCTATTGAGTTCTTTAACTCAAGTGGGAAGTGGGAAGGGTTATTTTCAAAAAAGAAAATGATAAGAGGGTATATTTGACTTGACTGGTTAAGGAAGTAAGTTTCCTTTCATTATTTTTTTGGTTTCACATGTTATCTTAGGAAACTTCGAAAGACAAAGGGCAAATACAAATTCACGTATAAATTATGAATAAATGGAATCTTATGGAGATTTAACACCGATTATTCCAATGTCATAAAATGTTATTTTAAAAGGGTTGGTTTGTTTGTTCTGCAATCGGTTCATCCACACATTTATTTATATATAGAGAGGTACTTGTCATTGTATAATGTTAAATCAATTTAGAAATACTTATAATGGCAATGACGTGATATTAAGATAAATATAAGCCTAACTCATCAATAATTCAATTAAAATGGTGATAAATTTTTCAATCTCCATATTTAGAACGTGATTATTTGTTAGGAAAAATATTTGTTTACTTTTAAATATAAAGAATAATTCTGTCATTATATTAGTAATTATATATATATATATATTATATATATATATATATCTGTGTGTGTGTGAGAAAATTAAATTGTATGTTTTTATATTATTGGTTTAATTTATATTTTGATGTGTTTATTATTTTTTTAATTTTTAATGGGTAATGATTTTTCATTATTTCTATTTGTCTAATCTTTATCTTATATAAAATATTCCTTTGTTTTTAAATTTTGTTTGTAGTATTTTATGTAAATTGTTAATTTTTAAATTTTGTTTATAGTATTTTACGTAAATTGTTAAGTTTTTATGGAGCATTTCGATGTTTATGATGAGTGTTTTTGAGGTTTCTTGTATCAATGTTTTTTCCACTTTTTCACTTTAAGTTTAGTTGGGCACGATAAAGTTCTAAGTGAGTTTTATTTGTGTACAAATGCATGCTACGTCATTTGTCATTTATCATCCATTTAATACTCTCTCATTTAAAAAAATTGGTAATCTACGAGGTGTGATAATTATATAGTACTTAAAAACGTAGTTTAAAACTTACAACACAATGCATATTTTGGAATTGCTTCGATGACTCTAAAAACCTCTTGATGTCTCAAAACACATATTTTTCCTTACAATTATTTAGATATTGTTGTCTCGATTGGGGCAAGACACTATTTTAAGTTTTTACATGATTGAAATGAAAATATGTAAATCAAACAAATGTTTTCAAAGATAAAAATTAGACGAACATAGTTGGCAAATGTTTTTTAACATGTCCAATTTTTTTCTAGCACTTTAGGTTGCTCCACACATCCCTAGGATAGTACAAAATGATTTGAAAAATGTTTCTTTTCTTGTGTTAGCGTTTTCATGCTTCTAGATGCACATTTACACTATGAGATATTGATTATGGTGTAAAGACATCATGATATTTTAGATGAACTTAAAACCTTGCATGCCACCTCTTTTTGATGGTTTTGAAATTATTAATTAGGCTTGATTTACTCTTTCATAATATATTTGAAAACTTAATGCAATGTTTATAAGTATTATATTGTAATTTAATTAAATATTATTTATTTTTACTATATTTTGGTGAACACGTTCTCTTAAAAAATCTACATTGGATTATGGTTAGATGTTTCTCATATTATATTAGATTTAAAATTTTACCTTTTTTTTAAATTTGATTGTTAGATCAAAAATACTCTAATTTCTATTTGCTTGATTCCAAACCATAATCTATTCATTTAGCAAATCCTAAATCACTTATAAATGTATAATTGTATATGTATTGAATCCTATCATAAGAAATATTTGTCTATATATTTGTCTATATATATATATATATATATATATATATATATATATATATATATATATATATATGAGTTCATTATGACATTACACACACACACACACACACACACATTGCTCCACGTATATGTGTTCCTTTTTATTATCTATGATTAAAAAAACCACCAACTTAAGTAGAAATGTATTTTTCCAATATAATTCAATGCATAATGACTCGTGCACCATGGAAATGAAAACTAGAAATAAACACACAATACCTTTAGCTCTGAATCTTCTCATTATAATATTATTTTTAGATAAAATAAAATAAAATATATGTAGGGTGTAATATAAAGAAAAAGTGGCACTATTGTCTATGTTTTAGAAGAAGTCCTTTGGAATACTTAGGTGGAATTATCTAGAAAATATGCACTCCAATTTTAAAAGCACTTAAATGTGTACCATAAGTCTATACATAAAAGACAATTTTAATTTTTTTGTAAATATTATAAGAGACAAAAGAGTGCATAGTTATAAAATAGGTCAATTATTTTAAGCAATAAATTCCAAAAAAAAGTAGAAATGACAACCACAATAAATATGATGACATTAAGTGAATTATTTCTAAAAAAGTAGAAATGACAACCACAATAAATATGATGACATCATGGTGCCTCAATTTACGTGAAGGTGGGAATAAGGGGTAAAATTTTTTAGCCAATCACAAACTAGATAAATACATTTTAAAGATTTTTTTAGGTAAAAATGAGCATGTCCAAATTTTAAGACATTTGAAAATCAATGTAAGAAAATAATACTAATTTCTTATTGGTTGAAAACATGTTTAATAATAACTTGTTAAAAGTGGAGTGAAAGGTATAGTAACCATGTTAAACATGTTGAAGAAGGTAATAATAATATCCTTCAAAATGAACTGAAAAATACCTATCTCGTGGATGAATTGAAAAATACTTTTTCCAAAAAAATCCATTCTAAGTGGAGTAAGCTACTAAACCTAATTAATATTCTTCATACAATATAATATTAAAAGAAACTCGACTCAACCATCACACTTTGTTTATATTGTGAGATATTTAAAAGATGATGTGACTAGAATGACATATGAAAATGAGGAAATACGCAATTGAAATATTATTGAAAATAGGCGTTGTGGTGGCAATGAAAGTTCAGGAAAACATGCATACCTTGACTTGAAGGACTATTCAAGTGGGTTCTTCATATCATAGTGTAAGAAGAGAGGATATAGTATTTTGAATGTCGTTTATAAGAATAGTAGAGTGTTTTTTTTTCCCCTTTTATTGTGGGGGTATGTGTGTGTGTGGGGGGTAAATAGTACTTAGTAGATTAAGAGTAAAAGCCCTTCCACAAAATTCTTTTGGAATTAAATAGATATTTTTCCATAAAAATTTAAGAGATGGGGAGGGCCTTTTTTATTTCTTAAAATAAGAATAAAAAGAACAATTTAATTTATGGTACTAGACTTATTATTACAAATTTTTAGCGTGAATTTTTTTATTTGGTCCATCAATTTAAATAAGGATATTGTTGGAATATTTTCTCATCATTTAGACTCTTTGTTCCTCTATATTTTTGACATAATCTTTTTTCTATTTTATATTTTGTCAATATTTTACGACATAATCCTTATCTTCTATTTTATATCTTGACAATATTTTCCAAGGCCCCCTAGCCATTTTATCTCCTCGATATATGTCTATCATTTCTGGGCTTGGGAAACTATCAACATTTGATAGTGTCCCCAAAGTTTTGTCCGAAGATAACATTCATATTTCTAAATTTGGTTAGACATTCCTTGTTATTGGTATTATGTCCATTTTTTTGTCCTGCTTAAATGCATGTTAATAAGTTCTTAATTTGGAATTGTGTTGGATTTTTAAGTGCCTAAATTTTATCTTTGACAAAATTGGAAACATCAATTTGGGCATACTTTAACACACTTAGAAAACTAACATATATATGAATGTAAAGAGCACTTTCCTTCCATCAATTTATCCTTCAATTGTTTTGGAAATCTCCATCTTCTAGTCATATTTATTCAAGGCCCAACTCAATTTATAGAGGAACACCTTCATAATCTTAGACAACCATTCTTCAACCTTTAGATCCATAATTTGTCTCCTGGACAATATTGCTAAGCTCAAACACTTCCAATTTCTACAAGTGCCTAGTGACACCCAAAATTTATTTTTGAAACCGGACAATACCCATTATGTCATCTTAGACATGTTTCGTAGGTCATCTATGGTGTGAAATTAACAAAGAGCCAAATGTTCATGAGGGTTTTTATTCTACAACCAAATGCAAAAATGAGGAAATTTTATGTTCCTACTCGTTTTATAACATGGAGGGGATTAAATCAATGAATGAGTTATGGGTACGTGGTTTTATAAATAACCAAGTGGTGGAATAACATGAATGTAGCTTGTTAACACTTGGAGATTCTCACTATACTCACATTTTCCTATATTTTTGGTAGTACTTCCTCAAAAGGATAGTTTTGATGTTGATATGGCTTGCCTCAAAAAAAGTTGTAAAAAGGGTAAGGTAGGGTAGGGCAGAAAAGAGAATTGTCCGGAAATAGATTAAGCTTTTTCTACCTCAATATTGCCATTGCACGATTTACCAAAGATACCTATATCAAATTAATCCTAGCTCATGAAAAGCTTAAGGTGATAAGGGCAAGAAGTTTGTGGATTGATTATTTCAGTAAACACCGTTAGAAAACTCCTATTATTCCTAGTTTTCTACAAACGATTGTTAACACACATCCATTCACTATAATTTGAAATAATAGTTATTTATGCTAGTTATTGAACTTCTTGTTGCACAATTCAATTTGATGCTACTAAAGATCATGAAACAACATATAGTTAATCGAGTCGCATAATGTATTAGAAAAATATATAACTCCATTTGCATATTAACACTCTGCTAATCAAGATGAAACTAATTGAACTTATGATTATGCAAGTAGTTACTGTAAACTTATGAGTTTCATGATAAAGCAAAAACATACAATGATTAATGAAAATAACTAATCTAAGTAATTTACCAAAAAATATGTAAAAAAACTCACTAAACAATCCTTAGACTTTCAAAGTGATTCCTTCATAAAATTATTCCTCCTTAGAGGGTATATAATTGATGTACTTCTACAAGATTTTCCACCTCTAGGGACTAAATAATAACTAGTTTTAAAAATAGAATAAATTGTTCTCGAGTGGCTAATAAAAACAAAGGACAAAGCCTTTCATGCAAGAAAGGTTGTGTTTCCTACTTTTAAGATTAAATGTTTTTACAATAACAAATCCTAAAAATAGCAAAGTAATTGCTCATCCAAGCTTTACTTAAAGCTCCCACTTGTAGTTGTCTAATTTGACTACATGTAATTTTGTTAGAGCTCGACTACAAATGCTTTGACTTCATTTTCTATGTATAAAAATCCAAAATAGGTGGCCTCATTAAATTAAGAACTTCTTGAATTAACACTAGGACCTTGCTATAAGCAGATTTAGTAGATTCACTCAGAAGTGAAGTTTTCTCCACTTTACCATTCCTAGAGGTGACCAGTGCCATGATAGCAAATGTCTTCTTGACCGTATCAACTTGTACAAAATTGGTAGCCATTGTAGAAATGAATGCTTGCAATCACTATTCAAATAGATGAATTTGAATCAACCTCCCATTCAACTGGTACATTGAAGTTATCGATCTTTAACTAGAATCTCGTAGTCTTCTTTAATTCTCCTCGCAATTCATTCGAAGTAGTCATTCCATTGTAGCCATCCAATCACTCAATTCCTTCATAATATGACCCATGTAAATCTTGCCTATATTTAAATCCTAGCTCTTAATATGTAGCACATTTAGGTTAATGCGGCCAAATTCTAACCAACTTGATTTACTGCAAATAATATGAACTCCAAAGAAAATAGATCTCCTTCTTCATTGTTGAATAATGAATTACAATGTTTCCTAAATAGGAAAACAACTCCCAACTTGATTTGCCAAGTAAACTCTAACTAACTCTGACTAAATCTACTCTAGGTGGCGGAAATTACTATTTTTAGTAGTTTACTAGAACTTGCTATTCTTAGTAAGTTCGCATGCTTATTCCTACATGCATAGAAATTTCCATGCATCTTCTACATCCCTAAATTAGAGGAATTTCCAACTTTCTAACTCATAATGCAACTAATAGACTACAATTAACTAATGCCCAAAAATAGGAAAAAATTGAACTATAACTTAAATCCTAATTTTTGGCCTCAAGATGGCGGATTTAGGGCCCAAAAATGTGTCGAAAATTGCCCCAACTAGTAGGGAAGGTTGCTTCTGTGTTCATCTCATCGAAACATGTGGTTTAAAAAAAAAAAAGGACACCCGGAGCTCAACTTATGACCTTGTCAAGTTCCTGCTAATTCTGGCGCATCATTCTCCATTGCTTGAAAAAAACGTAGCTCCTGCAAGTTGTCTTCTTCAAACTACTTCCATTTATCTACATCCAACTTCTTAATCTCCCACTCTATGACCCAAGTATTGTCCTCTTATTCCAGTCCTTTCCAATGTACCAAATATTTTTGTATTTCCCATGTCGCGTGTCCATTGTTTTCTTATCTAGAATCTGATCTACTTCTTCTTTCTTCTTCACCAGAACCTGTTTCCTCCAATCTACTACTTCATCAATAACATCCCCTTCTGCACCATCCCCATGAAAAGAATACAAATTTGAAACATTAAACACTGGAGAAATATCAAAATTCCCTGGCAATTCTACCTCATAAGCATTATCGTTTATTTTTTTCATGATTTTGCAGGGACCAATCTTCTTGTACTTTAGCTTGTTATAGGTTCCTCTTGGAAACATTTCCTTCCACAGATATACCATACCAACTCACCAACTGTAAATACCTTTCTCCATCTGTGCACATCTACTATTTCCTTATACTTTTCATTACTATTCTGTAGCTTCTTCCGCACTTCTTCATGCAATTGTTGTATATATTCGGCAAATGCTTCTGCATCATCACTAACTCTACCACCAACTGGTAGTTATACCAAATCTAACACCCCATTTGGATTACTCCCATACAAAATTGAAAATGGAGACTTTCTTGTGGATCTATTTATGGAACTATTATATGCAAACTTAGCTTGTGGTAATGCTAAGTCCCATTATTTCGGCTTTTCCCCAATGATGCACCTTAATAGGTTTCCCAAACTCCAATTTACCACCTCTATTTTCCCATCAGTCTGAGGATGATAGGCACTACCGAACTGTAATTGAGTTCCCAATTTCTTCCATAAAGTCTTCCAGAAGTGACTTAAGAACCTTGTTTCCCTATCTGAAGTAATGGTTTTTGAAACACCATGCAAACGAACAAATTCTCTAAAAACAAATCTTCTACACATGTCACATCACTTGTTTTCTTGCAGGAAATAAAATGAACCATCTTAGAAAATCTATCAACAACCACAAAAATTGAGTCATTACCTCGTTGTGTTTTTGGTAATCCCAAAACAAAATCCATACTCAGATCTGTCCACGACCCTTTAGGAATAGGAAACGGCATATACAACCCTGTATTTTGTGCATGGCCTTTCGAGACTTGACAAATTCGACACCTCTCCACATATCTTATCACATCTCTTTTTAGCTTTGGCCAATAGTATTTCTCTGCTACCAAGGCTATCATCTTATCTTTACCAAAATTCCCAAATCCTTTGCTATGCAACTCTTTTACTATGTTCTCTCTCATAGACCTAACTGGAATACATAGTTGGCATCCCTTGAATAGATAGCCATCCTGTAAAATGTACTCATCCAGGACATCTCCTACATTGTGTGACAATGGATGATTTAACCTTTCAACAATATCCTTGAAATCAATATCAAAGGAATACAAACCCTTTATTGCTTCAAAACCCACCACCTCATTTTCCATAGTGGTAAACAAAGTCACACGCCTACTCAATGCATCTGCAACTTGATTCTGTTTTCCTGATTTATGTTTTAGAGAAAAAGTATAACCCTGCAAAAATGATACCCACTTTGCATGCCTACTATTCAACTTCTTTTGTGTATTCACATACTTCAGGGCTATGTGGTCTGTAAATAACACAAACTCCTTAGGCACTAAGTAATGCCTCCAATGCCTTAATGCTTGTACAATTGCATAAAATTCCACATCATAAGTAGAGTAGTTCTTTCTTACCTCATCCAGTTTCTCACTAAAAAAAAAAAGCTATTGGCTTTCCACCTTAACTTAGAACAACACCAATACCCACATGTGAGGCGTCACAATCAACCTTAAACACTTTATCAAAATTTGGTAGTGCCAAAATGGGTGCCTCTGTCACCTTCTTCTTTAAGAACTAAAAACTATCATTGGCTGCCTTTGTCCAGAAAAACTCCCTTCCTTTTGTGCAATCTGTTATAGGTGCTACTATACTACTAATTTTTTTAATAAAATTTATGTAAAATGTTGCTAGACCATGAAAGCTTCTTACCTCTGTTATACTCTGTGGAGTAGGCCATTCAATAATTGCCTTTATCTTTTTTGAGTCCATCTATACCCCATCTGCTGAAATAATAAAGCCCAAGAATACCAAACTCTCTTGCATAAATGTGCACTTCTTCATATTTACATATAGTTTCTATTTCCTTAACACTTTGTTCATCAATCTCATAAAAGTACTAGGTGCATTGGATAACCCGAATGGCATCACCAACCACTCATATAATCCATTTCTGTCTTGAATGTTGTTTTTCACTCATCTCCTTCTCTGATATGAATCTGATGGTAACCACTTCGAAGATCAATCTTGGTGAAATACCTAGATCCAAAGCAAGCACATCCATCATATCATCAAGGCGAGGTATTGGGAACCTATACTTGATTGTAATTTTATTGATTGCTCTACTATCGTGCACATTCTCCATGTTCCATCCTTCTTTGGTGTTAATAAAGTTGGGGTTACACACAGACTCATGCTCTCCCTTACGACGCCCTTTCTCACGAGCTCTGCCACTTGCCTATTCAACTCAGCATGCAATGTAGGGCTCATCCTATAAGTTGCTTGATTTGGGAGTGAAGACCCTAGAATCAAATCAATATGGTGTTGAATATCTCTTTTGGGTGGCAATCCGTCTGGTAGCTCATCAGGTGTAACATCAGAAAATTATTTTATTAAATCTACTATTTCTACTGGTATTTGTGCACTTGTAGGTTCATCCTTGTTGGTGACTAGTGCATAACAAAACCTAGTTGCCTTTGCCTCCTTCACAAATTCCTTTGCAGAGAGCATATTTTCAGCCTTCCCCTCTTCCTTGAGAGGTAGTAAAACTATTTTTGTGCCATCCTTCCAGAAAGTATAAGTATTCTTTCCCCATCATGAATAACTTTCCTATCAAATTGCCATGGTCTTCCTAGTAGCATATGACATGCATCCATAGGAATAACATCACACCAAATCTCATCCTTGTAACTTTTCCCAATAGAGAAACTTATTAAACATCTCTTATCAATAGTAACTTCATTACCCTTTTTAAACCATGCAATATGGTAAGGGTTAGGATTCTTCTCACAATGCAGACCCAATTTCTCGACCATCTCATTTGAAACCATGTTCTCACAACTACCACCATCAATAATAACATTACATACCTTTCCTCTTGAAGTGCATCTTGTTTTGAAAATATTTGTACGCAGCCATGCATCCCCCTTGATATCCTTTCTTGGAGCAATCATCGTCCTCTTGATCATCAGATTTTCTCCAACATCTAGTGGAATTTCTAGGTCTTGTTCATCTTCTACTTGTTCAGCTTCAACAAGATTTACTCTTGGTGCATCTCCTTGTCTCTTGTCATGTGTATAAGAATGTGGGCATTCAAAATCCCGATGCCCCTCTTCACCACATCTGTAACAAACAAATGGTCTTCGTGGAGCCTCCCATCCTCTATTGCCAACATATCCTCTACCCCTAGAAAATCCTCTGCCTCTTTGTTGATTTTGGAAATATTTTCTCGTATCTTCTTGCTTGTCCAATCCATGAGATGATTCTCCCCTACCTTGGTTGAAACCAGCTCGTCCCCAAAAGGAAGATGAGACCCCTATTCATTCCAAGTGATCTCCTAAAACTTTGACGATTTTGTTTTTTCTCTGCCTTTAAGGCTAATTGATAGGCATCGTCCATCTCTTAATCATATGCATACTTATCTCATCTTGAATAGAAAATTTTAATCCATTTACATACCTTGCAGCCATTTTTTCCTCAGTTTCTTCATGCTCTACACGAATGGACAACTTGTAGAACTCATCTGTGTATTCTTGCATTGTTTGTAGGTTTTGTCTGAGATTCTGAAACCTCTGTAAAGGGTTTGTGCATAATCCATAGGGAGAAATTTATCCTTCAGCTTCTTCTCCATCTTACTCCACATCCTAATTCTTTCTTTCCCCTTTCTTGACCTCTCTTTCTGTAGGTGATCCCACCATAACATAGCATGACCTTTCAATTTCGTGCATGTAAATTTCACCTTCTTTTCTTCTGACATAGCCTTCCACTCAAAAAAATTCCCCATGCTAGTCAACCAGTCTATCAGCTCCTCTGGTTTTAGACTACCACCATACTCTGAAACATCTACTCTTATCCCATCATTCTTCCCTTCTAATGCGTGAAGCATCCTTTCTTCAAAATCTAATGGTGGCACTTGTGTTTCCTCCTCTTCACAAACTTCTTCTTCATCTGTGTCATCTCCACCTTGGTTTCCTCTCATGGGTTATCATTGCAGCAAGCGCAACAACTTGCCTCTGCAGATCTTGCATATTTCTATTCATCTGGGCAATACCACCTCCTCTTCCTCTTCCTCTTCTTGCCATTTTTTTAAAGACTTGAACCAGCTCTGATACCAGATAATGTAGCCAAATTCTAACCAACTTGATTTACTGCAAATAATATGAACTCCAAAGAAAATAGATCTCCTTCTTCGTTATTGAATAATGAATTACAATGTTTCCTAAATAGGAAAACAACTCCCAACTCGAGTTGCAAGTAAAATCTAACTAACTTTGACTAAATCTACTCTAGGTGGTGGAAATTACTATTTTTAGCAGTTTACTAGAACTTGCTATTCTTAGTAAGTTCGCATGCTTATTCCTACGAGCACAAAAATTGCCACGCATCTTCTACATCCCTAAATTAGAGGAATTGCCAACTTTCTAACTCATAATGCAACTAATAGACTATAATTAACTAATGCCCAAAAATAGGAAAAAACTTAATTATAACTTAAATCCTAATTTTCAGTCTCAAGATGGCGGATTTAGGGCCCGAAAACGTGTCGAAACTTGTCCCAACCGATAGGGTGGGTTACCGCTGCGTTCATCTCATCGAAACACGTCGTTTCGAAAAAAAGGACTCAAATGGACACCTGGAGCTCAAGTTATGACCTTGTTAAGTTCTTGCTAATTCTGGCGCATCATAGGTAGATATTTTTGTTTATAACGACATGAATTTTATACATCGTGGAGCTCATTCTAGTCATGCACTTATGTTGGCCCTATACCTGAAGTAACCCTTGTTTTGTTATATCTTTATGATTTTGTATAGCTACTAAAAGCTCATACAAAGTCCTTAGGGCCATTTGTACATTAGGCAAAGTATTCTTTGGAATTGTCGGTTGTTTCTAGGCATTACGAGAATCCATCCTAGTCTCGCATTCTCTTGACTAAATCAACTATCATTTGTTGAGTAACATCAATGACATGATTGAGGATATGTGTCGTGACCTATTCTCCTATATGAGGTCTTTTGGATATCCTCAAAATATCTTCTTCAGTCTCTATGTATACGGGAATTATCCCTTAGGTTAATTTCCTCTTGGTTACCCTCTTTAGAGTGCCCATAAGATAATCATATTTGAGAGCCACTTTTTGTTCTTCAATTTGTGCCATAGCAGAAGCCATTGCTTCTTGTCCAGTAGGAGGAGTCCATGTTCCCTTTGGGTAGCAGGTGTAACTATAGTTATGGAAGGCAAAAGCAGAGAGGAAGACATTGGGAAGGGTAGAGTGGGATAAGTAGTTTTTGTTGCTTCCCTTCTCTTCTTGCATGGATGATGCCATGAACAAACGGTAAGCTATACCCTACTTAGCTAGTTTTTAGAACAAACTTGACTACTTTAAATGAGATGGAGATGATTCCATCCACTCTAATCACCGTTTAATCTGAATAGCACCATAAATATCCCCAAGGACTCAATGTGTTGATTATTCTTTGACTCACCCTTGGCATCAAGGTATCATAAATAACATTAAAAATAACAAGGTAGCAATTATTACAAAATACTTCAATGTTCTTTGTGTAATTATGCATGTGCATGTCTTTGAAAAACCCTAGAAACTATGTGTGGGTATTGAGGTGTCTAACTAGGTACCCCTAAAATTGTTGTCTTGCACATTTTGCATCCAAGTAAGTAGGACATCATATAGAAATTTTTCTCTCTTTGTTTCATTCTTTCAAGTTTATTGTAGAGGTTGTAAGTTAAAACTCCAGCCAAAGAAGGAATATTTTCGTCATTGATAATCATTGCCAATAAGGGCACCCAAGTATGATTCACGTGCATTATGTCTACTACACTAAAGAGTCTATTCATTAAGGCCACTCCAACCCTAACTCCTGTATGAAAGACCTAATAGACATTTTAGCAATGAAAAAATTGGAATTGAAATGATTTTGGTCCTTTGCCCACTCTTGAGCATTGTCAGGACTTTATTCTTCGACCCTACTTCTCCACGATCTCTTGATCAAACTTAGTATTAGTTGGACGAAGATGATAGTAAGCTGGAGAATGTATCTTCAATGATATTGTTGATTGTATTGCCTCCTTTTGACATAAGAATTCCACCCCTAAAATTTTTATTTTCACCTAATATACCCAAGAGTAAATCGGTGTATGGCATTACCTCTAGTTTTCCCACTAGAATGTGCAATCTAGTTTGTTGAATAACCACTAAGTTGATCATGTACTATGGTTTATATTAATCTATTTCATCATCGAGTTAATAATTTGGCCTCTTCGACCTCTATTTTAAGGTTGTGTAATGGTTTGCACCAATAACTTGTTTGTTAGACACCATGTCTTCAAACAGTTAGTTCGAGTAGAAAGTATGCCGATGGAATTTCATTGATAACCAACTTTAAGAAACACTTGAATGACTATAGGTATACAAAGCTCTTAATCTTTGAAAAATAACAATACTTTGTTTGCTCTCTTAATTGTTTGATTTTGAAATTTAGATGCTTTGTAATAGCTTGAATACAAGATGCTTGCTTATGAAATCTTTTAGCTTATTTGAATCTTGTTAATCCATGACAAAATGGTGGTATATCGTTGCAACAATCAAGTCTGCTAGGCTATTTGTGTTTTGACATTGAATTTGAGCTACTCACGTCTTTATAATTGATGTGGCTTTAATTAGCCACTTTTCTTGATTTTCCATGTCTCCCCATAGATTTTGTTAGTCTTGTCACTCTTAAATCCCATAGTTGCCACGTGGTGAGCTTTGATAGCTTCGTATCTTGCTTTCATTGCAATAACAATGTCAAATGTGAAGAGCGAACCAATGAAAAAGCTTCATGTATGTACGGTCTTGAGATTATCAATTGCACATAGTTATCTTTGTCAAGTATGTTGAATCGAGAAGTGTGAGCTAATGAAAAGATCCACGTCGCTTGGATATCGAGATGTCGGCCTCAATTGGACCTTGTTAGTTGCGAACTAATAAGAAAATTCCACGCCGCTTTGCAATTTGCGGTGTTAGTCTTTGCTAAACTTTGTCAATCATTATCAATGGCTAACCAATAAGAACACTCCAAGTTACTTCACATTTGCGAGGATTCTGTTAGTAGTTATCAATTGTGAACCGATGGCAAAACTCCACGTTGCTTCACAATTTGTAGTGTCACTCTTTACTATTTATACAAAATTCATGAATAGTTTTTTCACAATTAAGTTTAATTTAACTAATAAGAATAGAATATTAGATTTCCCACCTTTAGACTCGGTCAATAGTCAAGGACTTCGCTTAAGTTTGCAGCTGTCAATATTTTGACAGGATTTCTTTAATATTTGACCCTCCCGCCGCCCAGCAAAGAACCTATTCTTACAATAATATTATTCCTTTAAATAAAAATAATACTTGATAGTAAGCTTACTTACATAACAATAAGCTGGTCAATACATTTGTATGGTTCTCTTTATTATTTTTTAGTTGCCTTTATATGCTGGATGTCATTTTCCTGTGGTCATGTATGCAATAACACTATTTTTAAAAATGAAAATAACATTGAGATAATAAAGAACTGGTTTGGATTTCCCATTCTCTAAACTCTCTATCGATAAAATTGTGTAGTCTCTTATAAATTGTTTGATTAAATAAACATTACATTAGTATAAAATAAAACACCACGGCATACATCGTGAAATGCACACATCGGTCAATCGTATCATATTTTCTATTAAAAATGAGAAAACTCCTATTATCTTTTAAAAATGAATGTTATTAACATTCATTCGCAAAAATGAAATATTTAGCCACAAATAAGATTACATTCTTTTATAAAAAAAATTATAAAAAAAACAGAAAAAGGTCTTTCACGTGAATCAATGCTCTTTGGTAATTTTGGGTGTATGAGATTACTTATCTTAACATATTGAAAATTATAAATGAGTCAACTTACTCATATTTCATTGGTGAAGATGGTTAACTCACATAAAATCTTGATAATAAATAGACATATAACCAGATTTCATGGCTTACACAATTTACACATTCAATTAAATTTTAGATTTATAAAAGTGATGTAACTAATACAATATATACATGGTCAGGTTCAGTGGCCTACCTAACTCGTTCACTCAATTAATTTTTGAAATATAAAAACAATATATAACCTAGTTTAGTGACCTACCTCATTTAATTAATATACAAATAATATAACACACACAATAAATATATGGTTTAGTGATCTACTCAACCAATGCATTTAATTAATTCTTGAGATGTTAAAATACTCTAATATATCTTAAAACATTAAAAAATTGCTTCAATTAATTTTCTTTAAAAATGGAGGTAGTGGGAAAACTATATCCAACTCCATAACTTACCTATATTTTCTGAACACCCCATTCCTTTTATAATAATTACCAAGGAAACTCTTTCATTTCTTTGAAAATACATTCAGCACTGAAATCTTAAATATGAAAACAATTTTTTTATATACAAATGAATCATTACTCTATAAAAAACTATATACAGATTTCTATTCATTGTCTACATATATAGGAAAAAGGAGAGGCTGTATTTATTGAATATTCATCTGACTAAAAAAGTAAATAGATGGTATTGGTTCTAGTTTCCAGGAAAGAGGTGATCTCCGCGTTCTAATTTTGCCCAATTACAATTGTTTTTTCACATATACAGTACAGTTGACCATGAAAAATTAGAGAATTCTTTAACTTTTGAAAATTCTAAAGAATTGTTGACCAGTAAACCTATATAATCCAGGTGGGGAGGGTTAAGAAAAACAAAAATGGTGGGGTTCGCTTCTGGAAAGACAAAATGATAAGAGGGTATATTTGACTCGAGTGGTTGAGGAAGTAAATTTCCTTTCATTGTTTTATTTGGCTTCATAAACCTTAGAAAGACAGAAGATTAATACAAATTCACCTATACATTATGAATAAATAGGATCTTATGGAGATTTAATACTGATTATTCCCATGTCATAAAATGTTATTTTAGAGTGTTGGCTTTTTATTCATATAGTTATAGTTGAAGGTACTTATCATTGTATGACGTTGAATCAACTTAGAACTACTTATAATGGGAATGACGTGATATTAAGATAAAAGATAAATCTAATTTAACAATAACTTAGGTGATGAATTTTCTAACGAAATAGTTCCATCGTAATCTCTATATTGAGAAGGTGATCATTTGTTAGAAAGAATTTTTTTACTTCATTATTTTAATAATCTAATATGCTTGTGTATATATTTGAAAATGATATCCATTAATTTATTAGTTGTTAAATTATATGTTTTGTATATTATTGGTTTAAATTATGTGTTAATGTGTGTTTGTCATTTTTATTCATTTCTAATAGCTATTCATTCTTTTGTTATTTTTATTTGTCCCTTTTTATCTTATATAAAAATGTTCGTATGCTCTTAAATTTTGTTTAGAGTGTTCAACACAAACTATTAGAGCTTTTATGGAGCATCTAGTTGTGTTTTTGAGGTCGTATTTAGCTTAAATATATTCATTGTTTTTCCCACCCTTTTTACTTTTTGATTGTTGGAAGTAAAGTTAACCAAGATAAAGAGCTAATTGAATTTTAATTGTCTATATATACAAACTAAGTCATTTGCCATATATAATCCATTTAACACACTCATTTTAAAAAATTGGTAATCTAAAAGAGAATTCAAACATTACTAACTATTTTGTTAAAATTATTCTAGAGATACAACAATCATTAGTTTATGACTTTAACTTGAGGTCATATATCGAGATATGGATAGTTGACTTGTGGCTAACATAATCTATTATCATGTTATATCATATGTATTTATGGTTTCATATGTTTAGTGGGTCGGCCTTGTGGCTTTGTATAGTATAGTGGGGTATATATAGGAGTTAAAGAGTAGGATACTAGCAATCACACATGAAATTTACGATGGAAATCTTTGAAGGGGGTATATTGAAGGATTCAAATATGAGGGAGAGAAATAATTGGAGATGAAGAGGGGAATAGAAGAAGAGTTTTGAGGGTGGAGAAGTGCGATGGTGGAGAAAGTGCAATGGGGTAACAATGGGAAACTTAACCCCCAACAACTGTGCATGACATTTATATCAATCGTTTGAAGGTGAAAATATGTGTTGTTTAAGACAATGAGGAAACTATTTGTGGAGATATTTATGAACATAAGGAGTGGTAGAAAAATATTGTCAAAGTGAAAAATTGTTTGTAGTTTTAGCTCTTGCATTTATTGGGTAGTTAGAATACACATAAATGTAAGGGGAATTCAAATGCATGTTTCATGGGACATGTCAAATACAAAAAGATGTGGAGTGGGTGTAGCATCCCAAGCTAGTAATTGCATGTACAATTTCCATCATTAAAGACAGGGGATGGTGTCGTCATTCAATTATCACGACAAAAAAGGGATAGGTTATTTATATATTGTTGTGGGTCGTTGAGGATTTTGATTGGATAGTGGATATTAACCACCTACATGGCCCACACCTATACATGGATCATATTATTCCTCCCAAGAAATATCTGGTATATGTGGTCAACTTTATAGTTGTGATCTTGCTCAGACTGTTCACATGAGCTTAAAGGGTCTAAATTAAAAATGAGGGAATTACAATAGGTTTTAGGTTCAAAAATCAGCCGCAATGCTTATTGCTTGTAGCACTTTGTAGCCTCCTTTGTAGTTGTGAGCTTGAGTGATTGCAAGAAATAGGTGATGCACAAACAGTCATCAATAATTGAGCCCATACATCGACTAGTCATATGAGCGAGAGGTCAAAAATATATGTTGATTGAGGTTGAAAATGTAAGGTTATTGATTGGACAACATTATTTTTAGATACTTGACGAGGACATGAAAGGAAAGTTGGAAATAAATAGGTAGGAAGTAAATACTTGTGGATTGAACATGATAAAGAAAAGCAACAATGTAAAATAACTTTGAATGGAAATTTGAAACCCTATGTTCATTCCCAACACATAACAAAGAGATGACGGTTAACATTTGTGAAAGATGTGATGGACAAGATTTGATAAAGAGTTGTTGGCATGTGTTAGGGTGTGTCTAGCGGCAACAACATGAGGACTGCCATAAAATTGGATTCGCTATATTTTATTTTCATCGTCAAGGGTTTTGATTGGGTGGTGTTTAATTTGTTAGATAAGGCAAATACGTGAATGAAATTATGGAAATAAAAAGGTGGGAACTAAATCCCTACATGTCCCACACCTACTCCACGACTTAGATTATTCCTACCTAAATAATATTTGTTATATGTGCTCCACTTTATCATCTCAATCTCACTTGCATTATTCACATGATTGTGATTAGTTCTTTAAGGGGAAAAAGATGAAATTCCAATAGGTAAAAGGTACGAAACCCAACCACACCACTTGTTGCTTGTAGAAATTTGTAGGCCCCCTTTTCATTTTTAAGCTAAAGTTTTGAAGGAAGAAGGAGATGCACGAATGATCATCAATACTTGAGCTTGTCCAATAGATGGTCGTATGAGACAAATTATCTATCTGTCATACTTTAGTTTTGTTGTATGGTCATCAATTGGATGATTACCAAGATTTTTTTGGGAGATGAATCTATGCATAGTCCCCTGGAAAGAGGAAAGGATATGTGAAATCTTATGTAATTGTGTTCTCTCTAATTTCCCATAAATTTGATGTTTTTATTCTTTATTAAATAGTTCATAATTATTGATTTGTTACTGAGGAAAATGAGCATGAGGTTGAGACACCTAAGTGGAGCAAAAATATAAAATATTATTTGGGCAGGAAAAAATTGCTCCATGGAATAGGTGTGAGACATGCAGGTATTTAATTTCCCACCTTTTAATTTCCAACACTCCATTCATGTCTACATCTCCCCTATCAAATTAAATGTTTTCCAAATGAAAACCTTGATCCCATGAAATAAAAAAATAACAAGTTTGTTTGACAGAAAACATATTTCTTTCTCTTATATGTCTATTCACTTGAGGGGCTCCATTATCGATGGTTGTTTGCACACCACCTATTTTCATACAATTACTTGAGCTTGCAAATGGAATAAGAGGCTAGATATTACTACAAGATGCAAGCATTTTGGTTGGGTTTCAAACCCTAAACCTTTTAGAGTTTTCACAAATTTTCCTCTTTGTGAGATTGAAATACTTGAGTGGAACAAAGATAGCAGATGTATTGGGTGGGAATTTTTTTCCATGGAATAGGTGTTAGACATGCAAGTATTAAGTTCACACCTTCTAATTTCAAACAATCCATTCATATAAAAATTATACCAAAACTTGATTGGCAGATAAAATCTACATGTCAGTTTGAAGGGCTTAATTATCAATTATTGTTCCACACCACCTATTTTCCTACAATTACTTGAGATTTTCTCACAGATTCTCTTTGTATTTTTCAGTCCTCAACACATCTGCAGCCTTCCGAACCCAAAATTCAATAAACCCCATGAAATCATCACTACCACACAACTGTCTATCTTTCTTCAATTCAAAAACACACCCCAACTCAAAGTTCTTCCATGGAAAAAGATCCACGCTTTGCAAATTTCCACAAAATAAAAATCCCAATAAAAGTGGGAAACTAAATTACAGACATGATGCTTTCATACTTTGACAAGTAAGGTAATTTGCAGACGGTTTTTACCTTAGAACTTTCGGTCGTAAAAATAATATTATTTTTCATCCTTGGTTTATGCCCACCTGGTTGCAAAAACATCTCCCTTGATTCGTGAATAAGGTAGAAAAATGCATGTCAAAGGCATAGATTTTATTGCCCGTGTTTACGCCTTTGTGTGTAAGGCATAGGCAGATTCCATTGGAGCTAACAGAGAAAAATTACGTGTGATGTCTAATGGTAATCGACATTTTATAGACTTGGCATTTAAATAACACATATAGTATTTAACTAAATTCATACACAGGTGGTGCGAAAAACAAAATATATTACTAATTAAGAACTACACGGAACATTTATAAGGAGAACAAGAAACAAAGATGTCATCCCATATGGCAATTTGTTTACCTAAAATAGATCAACATGATGTGGCAACTTGGCCTCCAAAGGTGAATGGTCCACATGTTGAGAACCTTCTCGGAGTTAAAATAGACTGTTTGATTTGCCTTCATAAGGCATGTATAGGTTGTGTGGTTTGCATTGAAAAGGTGTGTCTTATCGGCACAATAAAATAAAAATTATAAAATAAGGGACAACCTAATACTTTTAATCTAATATAAAAGAACTTAACACTACCTAAATGAGTTGATTAAAACTACTTTTTACAAACCATATGCATGGAAAAGGAGAATATGTGTATATCTTGAATAATTAACTAAAAATATGGAATGAGGGTAGTTAATCTAATCTAGAACGACATGTAAATACAATAAATAAATGTAGCAAATATTATGAAGAATGAGCCAAGAAACTATGAAAATGGAAATGCAAAACCCTAGAGTGCTAAGAGAGTTAGAATAAACTCGAGTTGATTTGAGAAGCTTACTTTGGAATGTGTCACTTTGAAATGAATGGAGAAAGAGCAAGCCGGAACGACCGTGTGTATAGGCCCAAAAAATTATGGATCAAGCTATCTAGTTGGGTGGAGTGCTTAGAGAGGGATTGGGGTGCCTCTGGGAACTCTAGTCTACATAATGCGTGCCCTGATCTCGCGCAAAAGGTCCGAATTGAGTTTGATAGGTGGTCTGAAACCTTCGTTGTGTGTCACATTAGATTCATTGTCTTGCATCAAGTGTTGTTGATAATCCAAGATGATAAATAGACTGTAAGAGACCACAAGAAGTATCAAAACCCTAAAAAAGGAAGAATGAAAATGAATGGGTCGAATTGACCTCATCTGCCATAACAATGGGCTTACTAACTAAGCATTGCACTACATTTCGAACCCAAATGTAGTTCTAGTGTGTGTGTGCATCATGTGCCCTAGGTTCTCTTGTGCCAGTCGCACTTTGTGAAGTAATGAGAAATAACTAGATGTAAAAATGTAATAGAATAGTGCATGGAATATAATAGAATCTCCTCTTATGCTTAGTGATGTAGATGAACTAGCCTTGTCCTTTGTGATGGAGCTAATGGATGTAAATGATCTCCAAATGGATATAACTCTAGGTGGATGATAGTAGTGACTAGTGCTTAGTCCCTCATTATGGTCTCATAACTTTATATTTATAGGGTTCTCTTGATCTAATTTTGTAATTAACCCGAAATGGCTGACCACCAAAAAGATAAAGATCTCAAATAGCTAGAAAGAGCCCAAAAGTGGCAGGAAAGTTCAAAAATGATCGGGGCACCCTTGGTGGGACTAGGGCACCACGGTACTAGCTTGGGCACCCCACTCAAGGCTAAAATAACACGAAACAATGAAAGATGACTGCACATGGGGGTGCAAGAGATCTATAATGACAAAATAAAATAAAATAAGATGGCCAAAAGAAGGGGTTGATCAAGTACTTTCTTCACTCAAAAACCTTCTAAATAGTAGTATGAGACCGTGACTAAATAATGTCTAAAGTGCATGATTTTGTGTCTACACTTGAACTAAGTCAATACAAGTCAAATACACACACGTACAATTGCAAAGAGAGTAGGATAAATGCATTTTTTTATGGTGGCTTTGGTGGAACATATTACCCAAAGTGCATGGACGCATGAGGGGCATGCCAAAAAAAAAAGTTAGAACAAAAATTAATTGGAATATCAAGATCTTGCAAAAAAAAATGTGGCAATATCTAAAACTCATATGTAATGTAACACCTTTTCAATACAAAACCACAAATATTCTTACATTAAGATTTTACTTTCTCATTGAAAAACATTCATGAAAAGGGATGGGTTATGGACTTGACAAGACTACACCATGGGCGACATCCTCTTGTAGAAATGTCCTCTGGTAAGGCATTGGTGCTTCCTACAAGAACTCAACACATTTGTGGGAGTAGATTGTGCATCAATGGATGGAATAGAAGGCAAAAAAAGGAAGCTTTTAATTTTAAAAACAATGTTTCTTAAAGGTATGTGAGAGAAACTTTGGATATGGTCTAGTCAATGCAAGAACGTAGCCAAACATGCAATCCTCCCACTTTTCACCATGTCGGAAGAGATGTTATGACCTATACTGAGAGATACTAAAACCTGGGTGGTGACTTTACATCCATTAGCTAGAAATTGGAGACTATTTCACCTTCGTTGTGAGTATACTCCACCACATACCCATTGTCCCCCCCCGTGTTCAAATTAGATGTTCATGACACGAAAAAGGGCTCACTGCCAAAGCATTCCTTGTCATATAGCCTTGATGCCACCACCCAATCCTCTACATCTCCCTTCTCCTCTCTGTCTAAATAAATCTTGAAAACTATATATATCTTTAAGCAGCAACGCACCTATGGACATGTAAGCATACCTATTCTTCTTCTTCATAAACCGAGGATTCACCATGCCAAACTCGAGGGATTTTAAAGAAACAGACATTCAGGAGACCTTACCCATAGTTAAATTTATCTAGACTTTATCCACTTTGGGAATCAAGAGATGGGGATTCTCCACAAGTGCACTACGGGATAACGAGTTGATGGAGATGAGCACGATATCGTCACCCTTTGTCCCATGTGTCGAGTGAATGGAAAAAAATGAATCCCATTACCTCCACCTATTTCATGCCCACTTCATTCGTCACATGGCATGGAAGGATCCCCAACCGGGGGACTTTCACCTTGTCATAATTGATGGGAGACCCCTCACTCATAATCATGTCCAATGGCTTTGTCATGATCTACGTGTCTCGGAAATAGTGTACTTCTTCATGACGGAAAAGGTATGAATAAACGAAATATGCCACAATGAATAGATCCTCAATTTGGAATCTTTCCTCCTCACTCGGTTCCACCTAGAAGTAGTTCGAGAAATGGAGGTAGTGGCCCGTAATGGAAGTAAAACTAATCTCCTATCTTGGGATAAATTTTTGGATGATCCATAGTCCCCATGAATAATTTCTCATCGAAATTGTAACATTTGATGCTTTGGATGTCGTCATCATACATGACCCTCACCACATATGGAAAATCAAACTCACCTAGAGCCATTAACTTGTTGTCAAAGTAAAAGAGACTAGTATTGGTGTTTTCATAGTCATTGAGAGGATTAAATAGGCTTAAATTGAATTTTCTGAAAAAATTGCCCCTTAACCATGCCAACAATGTCATTGAATCTAGATAAGACATTGGGCATCACCGAGCTCCCCACACAGTGTTCCTCAACATATTTGTAAGTGCAAACAAAGTGGATGAAAAATTTATCTAAGCCCTTGTTAATTCGGAGGAGATATGACATTCCATCCCCATAAAAAATATGGTAGGATGTTTCTACACTCGATATAACCTTATGAAAACCTTTTGAAAGATGCCAGAAATATCAAGATTCTCTCTACATGGAGATTAGAGATTAAAGTATTACGTGAACAACCAAAAACCTCTTCCCTTGATATCTGATGCATTTATCAAAAGGGAGATAGTTTCTACCAGGGGAGTACCTTCGACATAATTATCATCACATTGAGCACTTGAGTCTTATTGTATAGTTTGGAAGTTGCCCCTCAAAGTGGCTACATCATACCACTTACATATTATGATCGCTTCTCTCTATTTTGAAGTTCCTTAGTGTTATATTATCAATTTTGATATTAATATATATCCAAGTAATTTCATTACAAGTGGTATCGAGATCTTGATCTCATTCGAATTGGGTGAAACCCTATTTGTGAAGATTCGATATATATCTACAAAGCGATAGATAATTTTATGCAATATTTTGTGATGAGTGTCATTGATACTCACACTTTAGTTATCTCTTGATTGTCATTCCAGGGTGGTGTCCATGAATTTTTTCAACAAAGAGAATGATTGAAACCGTGCTCAACATATATTAACTATTCAATTTAGCTAGATACTACTTCTAAATGCAATTAAGGAATGGATTATATTACTATATCAAAGATCACTAAATTCAAAATTGAAATGATGAAAGCGATGTAATTCTACTAATTAAACAAATAATGAATAATAGAGATTTAAATAAATAATAAATGCTCCCTTCAAATTGGGATGGAGTGGCCCTTGCTCCTTCCTTCCGATCTAGTTTAGTATTGCAAATCACACAAGTTGATTTAACCTAGAATCATGCACTTTATTGAATAGAATAATTTCTTCAACAACAACCAACTAACTAACATGGTTCATTTTAAGACCCCCCTGCAAAAAAATATTATAGAATGGGTGGTGAATCTCCAAAATGGACTTTTGAAACGAAGGTGAATATTCAAAAAAAGTGATTTGTGGCAAAGGCAAATTTGCAGGGTGTTTTCTTTGACCGTTTCGTATGGTTGGATGGGTATTAGACATGTGTTGGATGAATGGGCATAAATATTGACGAACTCGAATCCATCCAACTCAAAACCTTCTAACTCACAGCCTGTCTGTGACTGCCCTTGTTTGGTGTCATTTCCATGGATTCGGGAAAACATGGTAAGTAGGTTGCTACAAGTTCAAAAAAGAGTAACAAGACATTGTTTGGCTATTTTGGAAACTCGCAAAAAAAAACATTGATGTGTCCAGCTCTGCGGAAAATATAGGTATGTAATATCAACTAATTTAGAGATTTTTATTACTATATTTTTCACTGTATGTTTCAAATACTCTTTACACTCTTTTATTTTTTATTTAGTGTTGTTAATAATATAAATAATTAATACTATATCTATTACACTTTTAAATGCTAGACATTTTTCAAACACCTTCACAAACTATCAATCTTGATGATCCTTTTGGTTTTAATGATCTAATTGATCAATTTTTTTTTTCACTTGATGACATCGATCTAGGGGAAGATTCATCAAATTCTCATCCAACACCAACATAGGAAGCTTGTGTTCCAGCGTTTTTTTCCAAAAAAAGGACACATGAGGATAGAGATATTCCTGTTGAGGAATCAGATGCACAAGTTGAAGTTGAAGAAAGTAAAAATCTATCAGAAGAAAGAGGAAAAACTAGACAATAGGAAGGACTTTCAGGTTTGACTGGGTAGAAAAATATATTTTTACTGAACAAGCAAAGCTGAAAAATAGTAATGATGTTCCAACTCAATGTTGATGCAAAATATGTAGTTGGAAACAAGGGAAATGTAACATTCCCATTTTAAGACTTTAGAAACAATGGAATTTTTTTTATACATAATTTTATCTGTTCTAAATTATCATAAATTTAGAACACACATTCCATGCTAATAAATCCCGACTCGGTTTCTAACCAATCTCTCATGTTTACTAAAAGTATTGAATAATAAGTGTATACTTAGTATACTTGGTTCCATTACCTGTTCTAGGTATTGAGTGTTTGTGTAAGAAACCTATTTGAATATTTGTTTCCAATATTCATCGAAATCCCATCTCTTAAACTAAGTGACATAGGAAACGTAACCAACAACTTGCGATGTTTTGGCCAAAGATTTCCAAAATACATTCATGTTACTATTCCTAGATGACATACTCATCTAACAAAATACGTCCTTCACCCCACTCATCATTATCTAGAATGGTATTCACTGACTCTGTCAGTTCACTTGTTCAAGGTTTGACCCTAACCTAGGTTAGTGACATAATTTGGTATAGGGAACCACTCGCGATGACCTAGGGTATATAGACATACTCAATTGACCTAAGTCGATTGGATGTGCCTAGTTACCCTAAGTCATTGTGAGTCACTTCCTATGCTAAATCATATCCCTAATCTGACCTAGAGAGAAACTAAGTTCAAGTCCAAATTTGTGTAGATCTAGATGAACCAATGTTGAGGGGTGTTACAACATGTCAACTGCAACACTGTATCCTCGTGAAGACCCTAGTCTTCATGAAGGTACAATCCTATAGTTGGCGTGTGCCAACATCTGACAGAACTACCCATCTTGATGTACACACCAGAGGTCATTTACACCCATTTATTTCTTAATTAAGATTCAAATTACAACAACCCTATTGAACCCTACTTCCAACAACCCTTAATTTTTTCATCCTTAATTGAGTTGTTAATGTAATACGAAATTCATAAACTTATGATTACTTTTATGTTCATTAACTTTTTTCTTAATGAGTAGTTAATTGAAAATAAAAACAACATCCATCATAAGATTTACTTAATATAAATTAACCATTCATAACTTGTTTAAGATCCAAAACAGGTTCCATTAAAGTAGACTTCATAGAGATGAAGTCTAATTGATTACGATCTCATGTACCAAACATTTTTTTGAAACCTATCAAGGTATTACTCCAGAGGGAGTGAACCTTCCTTTTTCTAGATAAGTGATAGAGTTTGTTATAACCTTTTTCCATTACACGAGTCATGATAGTTAAGTTATACTTTTATTATCATCTTTTCAATAAACCATGCATGATTAGATAAAATAACATCGATGCATGCCAACTTAATAAGTTGCATTCAAATAAGGGATATTGTAACTAATTCCCATACATCCAACCTATTTAGTTACAACAGAAATAAGGATCCATTAGATAAGAATGATAACAATGTAAATAAGATTACCAATTTCCTTCATATAATTCACAAGAAAATGACATAACAAGTATGAGTAACTCTCAATCTTCTTCAATTCATCATGGTAAAATACATATTTTACAGGACCATACATTTTAGACATATTCTCATGTCAAACAACATCAAGATCATTAAAGAATACAACTTTTCTTCTTTCAATACATTTCAATAATGAATCAGATTTCTCTATAAAAGATCCAGACTTTAAGCAACCAATACATCATATAAGTTATTTACCTTCCTTTATCACTTACAAAGTCCATCTACAAAAATTGCTAGCATGGGTTAGTTCATTGAACTGAGCATGATAAGCACTAAGCATTAAAACGATGTGCTTTTCAACTAACTATTTCATAAAACCAACTTGCTTTTATGAAATAGTAAGGCCAAGCAAATAAATAAATCATAAGTAATAACAACCATAAAATAAGAACAATTGATCAATTGAAATAATCATTAAGAAAAGATCATGATATAATTACACTCTACAACATTATATCATATAAGTAATGTTTCAACCAAATTACTTATCTCCTTTTAATAAAGGTACTTACTAATTATTTCCTATATAATTCAATCTGAATTAGAAATATAGAAACTAACTCCATTATTTTTCCAAAATAGAGTTACTCTAAGAAACAAGTACTATCAAACTCAATATTACTAAATTTCATAAAAAGGCATCTACAACCAAGCTAATTCCAACTTCATGAAAGGATTTAGGATGAATCATCTACAACATAAAATAAGAAATTCCTATTTCAGATGCTACATCCTAATTTAAAGTCCAAGATATAGCCTAAGTTCTCAAGTTAGGCCACACATTAGAATTAGGAAAGTATTCACTCAATAAATAGCATTTCACATTAATCAACTATTACAAATATTGATTCCTTTAATACAAGTCAAGTGAATAAGTAAGAAGTATCAAATGATACTCAAATGCATTCATGAAAGTAATGCAACTAAACCTATAAATATATAACAAGATTTATAGAAGAGGGAAGGATGAACTGAGATAAAAAAAATTAGAACTTCCCTTCCAATTTGGTTAAACCGAATATCAATTCACAACTCAGAAAAGAGAATGCAACACATAATCTCTTATAGTTTCCAAAGAGACAACGATGAAAACTTTACCTCAGAGAAAATAAGAGAAAGGAGTCAATCAATCATGTTTAGATGAGGATTCCAACATTCTATCTCAAGTAAAGAAGGTCATAAAAGGACTAGTACAAGACCCAATCACAACATCCTTTAACTCTTTTAAAAATAGAAATCATGCACTAGAAGATACTAAACCAAATATACGACTGAAGTATTCAAATTAGTTCTCAAAATAAGGCTCCCCATCATGACACAATTATAGTATCAAGTAGTACATTATCCATATCAAGAAGGAGATGAAATAACAAGAATTGTTAAACATCTATAGGAAAATAACAACCTTCAACAGTCATTCCAAATCATTAAAGTTTCAGTCAAGGAACCATAGTCTATTCATTCCTTCGGATGATAGTGCAACAATCGGTAAGAAAGACTCACATTCGCATCCTCACAGAGGTGAGAGAAAACATATTTTGAATGGATAGAGAAAGATCCATCCGAATTTGATTTCAAAGAAGATGCAACACAAAGAATGACATGACTTAGCTACAGGTGCACAAATCAACTACAGAGATGATTAGAATTCCTTCCATTATATTTCTATGGACAGGCTCAACTACACACATCTACTAAGTCGACAAGACATTCTAATCCTTCAACATACTCAGAGATCATAGAAACTAAAGAATCTAGAAAACCCTTCATATGAATAGAATCGATTGGTTAGTTCCAGATCATGAAACGTCAACCAAAAATCACATATACATTCAATAAATCTTCATGAAACCACAACAATAAGATTTTAACAAGTTTACTCTAATAAGTTACTTAAATTGGTTTACCTAGATCAAGAACAAGTAAGACTAAACAATCATTATCTAACTTGAAAGTGAAGAAGACAATAAGATCGACATCTAGCAAGCTCAACTAGAGCTACATGAATAAATTCAAATATCAACTCAAACAAACCAACTCTCAAAATATCCTTAAACAAAAAAGGACTTCATCTATCCAACCTTTAGTTCAGTCTTCCAAGATTTAAAGAAAAACCCAAAATATATAAAGTTTAGAAAAGGAAGAATTCATTCATTGTTATGTTCAAACAAGATAACTTCCAAAATCTTAAGGTTCAAGTAACCATTACCACATAGTTTCCATAAAGGAACAAGATTCAAACAACTAAGTTTTAACTGAAAGGGTAAGAGGAATAAATAAATCATTCATTCTTGTTTCCACATGAGTTTGAATCCACAAATATAGAAAATCCAAACACCCATTATCAATTCAACTTCCATCGAAATACAAGTTCAAAAAAAATGAAATTTTATACAATAAAGTTCAAGAAGAAGTCACTCATTCATTATTGTTTTCCATACAAGTTTGAGTTCACACAACATTGAACCCAAGCATCCATATATATATAGTTCCAATCAAGAAAGTAACAATACTTCAACTAATCAAAGATGTGACAGAGAAGGACACTTTTCTTACCTTCTATCAACCATAAAGACAAACCTAGTTCAAGACTTAAAGCAACAACATATATTTCCATAAACCCTTTTTTAGATAGGAAAGATTCAAATATGTTTGACATTATTCAAGACTCAACCAAATATCAAGGTATGATTCACTATTAACTTAAACAGGAAATGACCCATATTCCATATTATCTAACAAAGACTCATTATCAGAAAAATACAGAGATATTTCAAGCAAAGAAGAAAGATATTCATCATAAATAAAAACCCATTGATCACAAGAGAAAAGTTGTTTTAATGAAGATGTTAGAGAAAAGTAGAACAACTTAATGGGTAGAGCCTATCATGCATGATAGTGCTTCTATTGATTCGAAGAAGATTTCATTTGAGCCTCCACAATTCCTTCTTCTCCAAATGAAGTCAACAACCCAAAACTTCTTTCTCATATGCCTCTTATACCTCCATTGGATCGAAAATAGTCCAAAGGAGCCAAAAATAGAAACAAATTGAAAACTAAACTGCTGGTTTGAAGAACCAGATATCCCATGTAGAAAAATCAAATGAAATGAATGAAAGACCAAACAACCTCAAAGAATTCCCACTTGCATGGTTTCCAAGGCGGTTTTCTCACCAAAACCAATGATCATTAATGCCATTGAATTCCATTTTCCACCTATATCTCCATGCCATTTCCATCTAAAACTGGTGAACTCAAACTTAACTAAAGCATGCATCTCTAACTTTAGTGATAATGCCAGCTAGACATTCCATCAAACTTCATGCCTCTCCGCCATAACTGGCAGTACCATGTCCCATAAATTAAAAATCAAATCTCTTTAATGCCATTAAAACCATCGCCACCACCTCCCATTTTCCATGTGACCCCTTAGGTCCCCTTTCACCTTACATTAGTTTAGGTTAGATAAACATTAGTTTAGGATCTAACTTAGGCTAGTTAAAAGTTATTTACCTTAGGTCATTAAACATTACCTTAGGTAAGTTTTCCATCATAGGATAAGCCATACCCCATAGTAGTTTAGTATTAGGTAATAGGTTAGGGATTGACCTCTCATTACCTTAGGTTATTTCCAAATCCCACACTTGTAAAACATACAACTTAGATTAGGATGCAACATGCATAGTTAGAAATAGATCTAAGGTAGGTCTAGTTTACCTTAGGTTAGAATCTAGTTAGGATAGATCCTAAAAATCTAGGATTAAGGTTTTACCTTAATAGTCCTGAAGTAAGTCTTTTTCCTTCTTATGCCAACCAAGTCATAAGAAATTAACTAGAAGATCCAATTTTGTATTTCATAGAAAATGTAAAACAAGGACCTCAAAAGAAGGGTTGAAAAATTGTAAACTTACAAAGACTCATTTCTCTTAATACCTTCCATTCCTAGAATGTCGACTTAACAAACTGAACAGGTAAGAAACTGAAGCATACCTTGGATCAATGGAATTGATCCAAGGTTTTTTTCTATTATTAAAAATAAGTATGCAAATAGAAATTCTGGTTCACAACTTTTACAAAGCCCAAGGAAGAATAATTTTACTTCCAAGCAACAACAACATAGAAAAATGAATCCATGAATGGAAATAATTTATCCCTTTGCAAGCATGATTCCCAATAAGTCAAAAGAATACACCTTCTTAGGAAAATCACATATCAACATGCTTGTAGTGTAAGGAGGAGAAAGCTATCAATTTTCCAAAGATGTTACATACTTCCCTCCTAAAAAGAATCATCATCCCGATGATTAACTTAGTTACACAATTTGCATCAAGGACAAATCAAATTATTATACTTCCATTCATATGTTCCAAACAAAACTGGATTTTAAAATTCCAAAATCAGCATTTACGTAGCTGTTCATTTTAAATAATGTGATGTCTACCCAAAACTGGCAATTTTACTGACATAAAAAGAATAAAATCTTAAAACTTTATCAGTCAACAAAATCAATCTATTCAAACAAATATGGAAAATAGTTTTCATATCTTCCAGATTTTCCCAAGGTTGCACTTTCCTCGTTAAAATGATCCCACTGGACCTTACATTGACTTATTTCATGATTTCTTAAGTGCAACTGGTGAGTTTCAACACTCGTATAGGTTTAACCATGATTATTCTGGGTCTTGGACCTGCAAGGAATTCAATTTAACACATGTGATAAATCTAAAACATATTTCTTAAGCAAAGAAATATGGAAAACATCATGCATTCATGATAAAAAGGAGGTAATGCTAAATGATAAGCTACATGGGTTGATTACTTCAACAATTTCAAAAGGTCCCACATAATGAGGTGATAACTTGGCAGCCTTGCCAAAAGTTATAGAACTCTTTTTCGGTTTAACCCAAAGAAAGACCTTCTCACCAAGTTCAAATTTCCTATCAACCCGCTTCAAGTCAGCATAACTCTTTTTCCTATCTACTTGCTTCTTTCAAGCATTCATGAATCATTTTAACTTGTTGTTCCATTTCCGTAAGGATTTCAGGTCCAACCACCTCTCTATCCTCAATGTTGTCCCAACTAACAGGGGTTCTACATTTCCTTCCGTATAATGCTTCAAAAGGTGCCATCTTCAGAGAGGCGTGATATGTGTTATTGTATGAAAACTCAACTAATGGAAGGTACTCTTCCCATTTATACTATTGATCCATGCAATACATTCATAACATATCCTCTAAAACTTGATTAACTCTTTTAGTCTGTCCATCCATTTTCGGATGATATGCAAAACTGAAATTCAGCTTAGTTCCTAGAGCTGTGTTAAGTGTTTGCCAAAATCTTGAAGTCATTCTTGGATCTCTATCAGATATGATTAATTCAGGTACTCCATGTAATCTGAAAATCTCATGTATGAATATTTTTGCTAAAACAAGTGAATCATCCTTAAGATTACCAACAATAAAATGTGCTACCTTTGTTAGTTTATCAACAACAACTAAAATAACATCATGTTTATTTCTTGACATAGGAAACCCTTGTACAAAATCCATGCTTATCACTTTCCATTTATACTGTGGTATGCTGTGAGGATACAATAAACCAGCTAGGTGCATATGTTCAACTTTAACTCGTTGACATTCTAAACAATGTGTCACAAATTCAATCACATCCTTTTTCATCCCTTTCCAGAAATATTGTTGTTTTATATCAGCAAGCATCTTTGTAATACCAGGTGTCAGAAAAAGGTGAATTGTGAAATTCAAGCTAATAATTTCTTTCTTAAATCATTTAGCAAAGGTATGTATACCCTATTTTCAAACCGTAAAATTCCTTCATTATCAAAGTGAAAACCCTTATATCTCACATCATTTGGGTCTTCAGTAAGTGTTGTTTTTACTTGCTGAAAATAAGAATCAGATTCCATAACACTTTTTACCTCATCCTTAAACTGAGTTCTTAACGTTATAAGAGTAGAAATGTGCCTCCTATGACTTAGAGCATCAACTACCCTATTTTCCTTGCCTTTAATGTAACTTATGTCAAAATCATATTGAGATAAAAAATCTAACCATCTTCATTGTCTTGCATTCAGATTTGGTTGAGTAAAAATATACTTCAAGCCCAAGATGATCAGTTTTTAGTTCAAAAGGTTTACCAAGTAGATAATGTCTCCAAACTTGAAGTGCATGAACAATGGAAACAAGCTCTAGATCATGTGGAGCATAATTCAGCTCATGTAACTTAAGTTTTCTACTTTTGTAAGCTATGACATGATCTTTTTGCAACAAAATACCTCCAAGACCTTCCCGGATGCATCCATTACAATAGTAAAGTCTCCATAAGGGTCAAGTACAACCAAAATAGGTGTTGAAGTTAATTGATCCTTCAAAGTTTTAAATGCAGATTCACATTTCTCATTCCACACAAATTTCTTATCCTTTTTCTGTAATGAAGTTATTGGTGCAACCAACTTTGGAGAAATATTTAACAAACTTCCTATAGTAACCAACAAGACCCATGAAGCTTCTAACTTCATGTACATTCTTTGGTGTAGGCCACTCAGTTATAGCTACAATTTTAGAGGGATCTACAACTATTCCATCTTTCTTATAACATGACCCAAATAGTGCACTTCATGTCATAGAAAGAACATTTAGATAACTTACCAAATAATCATCTCTTCCTCAAGATTTCCAAAACTATCTTCAAATGCTCATGATGTTCTTCAATATTTTAGAGTATATGAGAATATCATCCAAGAATACAAGCAAAAATTTGTCCAAGTATTCTTGAAAAATATTATTCATTAAATTCATAAAAGTTACAGGTGCATTTGTTAATCCAAATGGTAAAACTATGAATTCATAATGTCCATACCTTGTTCTAAAAGTTGTTTTATGAATGTCCTCATCCTTAATTCATAACTGATGATATCTAGATCAAAGATCTATCTTAGAATATACCGATGCACCATGCATTTGATCAAATAGATCATCAATTCTAGGAAGTGGATATCTATTCTTAATCATTGCCTTGTTTAACATTCTATAATCGATACATAATCTAAGTGTTCCATCTTTCTTTTTCACAAAAATTACCGTGTGCTCCCCAAGGTGAGACACTTGGTCTAATCAAACCTTTTGAAAAAGTTCTTGTAATTGTGCCTTAAGCTCTACTAATTCAATAGTAGTCATCCTATAAGGTGCCTTAGAAATAGGCTCGGTTCTAGGTTTGATTTCAATTGTGAAGTCAAATTCCCATTTGGGTGGGAGACCTAGTAGTTCTTCGAAACACATCACTGAAGTTTGTAATAATAATGGATAATTCCAAGAAATCACTATTTTCTTAGTAGATTCAAAAATTTTTACTGCATATAAGGTACAACCCTTATTTTTGGCCTTTTTAAGTTGCATAGCTGATAACTTCCTAACAGAAATTTCACGTTTTACACCTTGAATGTCTGTTGTTTTTCTAGGTCATCTAAACAACTAATATGTTTTTCAAAATAGTCAACTTTTGCTTTATGCTCAGCTAGCCAATTAACACCTATGATTACATCATAAGACCCCAAAGGAGCAACATAAAGATCAACTTATGGAAAAACTAGGTAAGTCAAGGACTGCCCCAAAAAGACACATACTAACTGTATGAACAACATTATTCCCATAATGTACAACCCATGATTTATCCATTTTTCCTAGCTTTTCTTTTTAATTTTGATGCTAATTTACTAGAAATAAAACATTCAAGTAGCTCCATATCAAAAATAATAGTTACAGGTATGCCAAATAACTTACCAGAACTCTATGGGTGTGACTTACTTTTCAGCCTGTTTGTCAGCTATTCAGACATGTATCTTGTGTTGCTGATTACGGTCATCCTTTTTCAAAGGACATTGATTTGCATAATGATCCTTGCCACAATTGTAACACCTCCTACAGGTCCCTTTTAGGCTCAAATTTATTTCATCCTTAAAGTTATCATTCTGACCTCCATAGGACTTTTGTCCATTATTATTGTTCTTGACAAAGTTATTTCATACATTAGCAACAGGCTTATTTGTTGTTGTTTTCTTATTATTATCTATTGAAAACTTATTTTTCATACCAAACTTCTTCCATGGTCCTTTCTTAGGTGCAAGAGATGATGAAGAGGAGTTTGGAACTTTCTTTCTGAATTCTTCCTTATGAGCAGAAATTGCCTTCAATTTTTGTTCCTGTCGTATGGATTTTTCAACAACCCCTTCCATAGTGGTTGGGATGTGAACATCCACCTCTCCTCCTATAATGGGATTCAGTCCCATGATAAATTTTCATATCCTGAACTTCTCGTTAGTTTGATACTGAGGTACATACTTAAGGAGTTTAGTAAACCACTCCCAAGTACTCTATTACAATTAATTTTCCTTGGGATAAGTTCTGAAATTAGTCATTTTCTGATCATAATAAAGTTGTGGCAGCCATCGTTTCCTAAAATAACTTTTAAATTGATCCCAAGTAATATTCGTTTCATCAATGTTTAACTCATCCTTACGGCTGTCCCACCATGAAGATGCTTCATGGGAAAGTTGATATGCTCCCCATATTGCCTTTGTTTCCTCTGAGAAGTTCCTTATTGCAAAGTACTTCTCCATTTCACTGAGCCAATTCTCAGCTCCATCTCCTAATGTGGTGCCATCAAACTTAGGTGGACTTATCCTTTTTATATCATTAGTGAGTTCAACTACCAGCCTTGCCTTTTTATTTTTTGGTTGATCAGGTAGGTTTAAATTATTGTTATCAACACCTAAATTTCCCAAATTGGCATTGTCCACTAGGAGGTGGCTGATTTTATTACCAGCATCTTCTTCCTCCTCATTTCCCATTACTTGTTGTTCAAGTATAACCAAACGATCTCTTGTGTCCAAAAGGAAGCAAGGATCTCATCAAGTTTTTGGGTAGTTCTTTGCTTCTCCACCTAGTGGTGGGTTGTTTGCAACATTTCCTCTTGTTCTAACCATTTTTTGTTAACAAGAAAATTTAAGTTTTATCAGATTATGGACACAATAGGTCCAAGAGCTACAACCTTTAGCTCTGATACCAAGATGTAACATTCCCATTTTAAGACTTTAGAAACAAGGGAATTTTTTTTTTATACATAATGTTCTTGTTCTAAATAATCATAATTTAGAACACACATTCCATGCCAATCAATCTCATAATAGATAACCATATGCAGTTGTAAATGACTCGGTGAACTACCGATCTCTCATTTCATGACTCGGTTTCTAACCGATCTCTCATGTTAACTTAAGGTATTGAATACTAAGTGTATACTAAGTATACTTGGTTCTATTACCCTATTCTAGGTATTGAGTGTTTGTATAAGAAACCTATCTGAATATTTGTTACCAATATTCATCTAAAATCCCATTTCTTAAACTAGGTGACATAGGACAACGCAACCAACAACTTGTGATACTTTGGCCAAAGATTTCCAACATATTATTCATGTTACTATTCCTAGATGACATACTCATCTAATGGAATACGTCCTTCACCCCACCACTCTTATCTAGAATGGTCTTCACTGACTTCTATGTCAGTTCACTTGTTCAAGGTTTGACCCTAACCCAAGTTAGTGACATAATTTGGTATAGGGAACCACTCACGATGACCTAGGGTATATAGACATACTCAATTGACCTAAGTCAATTGATGTGCCTAGTTACCCTAAGTCATTGTGAGTCACTTCCTATGCTAAATCATATCCCTAATCTGACCTAGAGAGAAACTAAGTTCAAGTCCAGATTTGAGTAGATCTAGATGAACCAATGTTGAGGGGTGTTGCAACATGTCAACTGCAACATTGTATCCTCGTGAAGACCCTAGTCTTCATGAAGGTACATCTATGTAGTTGGTGTGTGCCAACATCCGATATAACTACCCATCTTGATGTACACACCTCAAGAAGAGGTCATTTACACTCATTTATTTCTTAATTAAGATTCAAATTACAACAACCCCATTGAACCCTACTTCCAACAACCCTTAAGTTTTTCATCCTTAATTGAGTTGTTAATGTAATATGGAACTTCATAAACTTATGATTACTTTTATGTTCATTAACTTTTTTCTTAACATGTAGTTAATCAAAAATAGAAACAACATCCATCATAAGATTTACTTAATATAACTTCAACCATTCATAGCCTGTTTAAGATCCAAAATAGGTTCCATTATAGTAGACTTCATAGAGATGAAGTCTAATTGATTAACGATCTCATATACCAAACATTTTTTTTGAAACCTATCAAGGTATTGCTCTAGAGGGAGTGAACCTTCCTTTTTCTAGTTAAGTGATAGGGTTTGTTATAACCTTTTCCATTACATGAGTCATGGTAGTTAAGTTATACTTCTATTATCATCTTTTCAATAAACCATGCATGATTAGATAAAAGAACATCGATGCATGCCAACTTAATAAGTTGCATTCAAATAAGGGATATTGTAACTAATTCCCATCCATCCAACCCATTTAGTTATAATAGAAATAAGGATCCATTCAGATAAGAATGAAAACAATGTAAATAAGATTACAAATTTCCTTCATATAATTCACAAGGAAAATGACATAACAAGTATAAGTAACTCTCAATATTTTTCAATTCATCATGGTAAAATACATATTTTACAAGACCATGCATTTAGACATATTTCATGTCAAACAACATCAAGATCATTAAAGAATACAACTTTTCTTCTTTCAATACATTTCAATAATGAATCGATTTTCTATAAAAGATCCAGACTTTAAGAAACCAATACATCATATAAGTTATTGCCTTCCTTTATCACTTGAAGTCCATCTACAAAAATTTCTAGCATGGGTCAGTTCATTGAATTGAGCATGATAAGCACTAAGCATTAAAATGATGTGCCTTTCAACTAACTGTTTCATAAAACCAACTCTATTTTATGAAACAGTAAGGCCAAAAAATAAATAAATCATAAGTAATAACAACCATAAAAGAAGAACAATTGATCAATCTGAAATAATCATTAAGAAAAGATCATGATATAATTAGCACTCTACAACATTATATCAGATAAGTAATGTTTCACCCAAATTACTTATCTCCTTCTAATAAAGGCACGTACTAATTATTTCTTACATAATTCAATCTGAATTAGAAATACAGAAACTAACTCCATTATTTTTCCAAAATAGAGTTACTTTAAGAAACAAGTACTATCAAACTCAATATTACAAAATTTCATAAAAAGGCATCTACAACCAAGCTAATTCCAGCTTCATGAAAGGCTTTAGGATGAATCATCTACAACATAAAATAAGAAATTCCTATTTCAGATGCTACATCCTAATTTAAAGTCCAAGATATAGCCTAAGTTCTCAAGTTAGGCCACACATTAGAATTAGGAAAGTATTCACTCAATAAATAGCATTTCACATTAATCAACTATTACAAATATTGATTCCTTTAATACAAGTCAAGTGAATAAGTAAGAAGTATCAACGACTACTCAAATGCATTCATGAAAGTAATGCAACTGAACCTATTAAATCTATAAACAAGATTTATACAGAAGAGGGAAGGATGAAACTGAGAGAAAAAAATTAGAACTTCCCTTCCAATTTGTTAAACCGAATATCAATTCACAACTTAGAAAAGAGAATGCAACACATAATCTCTCTTATAGTTTCCAAAGAGAGACAATGATGAAAACTTTACCTCAGAGAATAGAAGAGAAAGGAGTCAATCAATCATGTTTAGATGAGGATTCCAACATTCTATCTCAAGTAAAGAAGGTCATAAAAGGACTGGTATAGACCCAATCACAACATCCTTTAACTCTTTTAAAAATAGAAATCATGCACTAGAGATACTAAACCGAATATATGATTGAAGTATTCAAATCAGTTCTCAAAATAAGGCTCCCCATCATGACACAATTATAGTATCAGTAGTACATTATCCATATCAAGAAGGAGATGAAATAACAAGAATTGTTAAACATCTATAGGAAAATAACAACCTTCAACAGTCATTCCAAATCATTAAAGTTTCAGTCAAGGAACCATAGTCTATTCATTCCTTTAGGATGATAGTGCAACAATCGGTAAGAAAGACTCACTCTCGCATCCTCACATAGAGGTGAGAGAAAACATATTTTGAATGGATAGAGAAAGATCCATCCGAATTTGATTCAAAGAAGATGCAAACAAAGAATGAATGACATGACTTAGCTACAAGTGCACAAGTCATCTTAAGAGATGATAGATGATTAAAATTCCTTCCATTATATTTCTATGGATAGGCTCAACTGCACGCATCTACTAAGTCGACAAGACATTATTCCTTCAACATACTCAAGAGATCATAGAAATTGAAGTATCTAGAAAACCCTTCATACATTGAACCGATTGGTTAGTTCTAGATCACAAAACGTCAACCAAAAATCCGCATATACATTCAATAAATCCTCACGAAACCACAATAGTAAGGTTTCAACAAACTTACACTAGCAAGTTAGCTTAAGAGGTTTACCCAGATCAAGAACAAGTAAGACTAAACAATCATTATCTAACTTGAAAGTGAAGAAGACAATAAGATCGACATCTTGCAAGCTCAAGAAGAGCTAATGAATATAATTCAAATATCAACTCAGACAAAACCAATTCTCAAAATATCCTTAAATATAACAAGAACCTCATCTATCCAACTTTTAGTTTAGTCTTCCAAAGATTTAAAGAAAAACCAAAAACATTAAAGTTAGAAAAGGAAGAACTTTCATTCTTTGTTATATTCAACAAGATAATTCCAAATCTAAGTATCCAAGAAACCATTACCACATAGTTTCCATAAAGGAACAAGATTGAACAACTAAGTTTTAAATTGAAAGGGTAAGAGAATAAATAAATCATTCATTCTTGTTTCCACATGAGTTTGAATCCACAAATATAGAAAATCCAAACACCCATTATCAATCCAACTTCCATCAAAATACAAGTTCAAAAAGAATGAAATTTTATATAGTAAAGTTCAAGAAGAAGTCACTCATTCATTATTATTTTTCCATATAAGTTCAAGTTCACAACATTGAACCAAGCATCCATATATATATAGTTCCAATCAGAAGTAACAATACTTCAACCAATCAAAGATGTGACAGAGAAGGACACTTTTCTTACCTTCTATCAACCATAACAGACAAACCCAGTTCCAAGACTTAAAGCAACAACATATTTCCATAAACCCTTTTTTAGTAGATAGAAGGATTCAAATATGTTCAACATTATTCAAACTCAACCAAATATCAAGGTATGATTCACTATTAACTTAAACAGGAAATGACCCATATTCCATATTATCTAACAAGACTCATTATCCAGAAAAATATAGAGATATTTCAAGAAAAGAAGCAAGATATTCATCATAAAGTAAAAACCCATTGATCACAAGAGAAAATTTTTTTAATGAAGATGTTTAGAGAAAAGAAGAACAACTTAATGGGTAGAGCCTATCATGCCTGATAGTGCTTCTGTTGATTTGAAGAAGATTTCAGTTGAGCCTCCACAATTCCTTCTTCTCCAAATGAAGTCAACAACCCAAAACTTCTTTCTCATATGCCTCTTATACCTCCATTGGATCAAAAATAGTCCAAAGGAGCCAAAAATAGAAACAAATTGAAAACAAAACTGCTGGTTTGAAGAACCAGATATCCCCATGCAGAGAAAAAATGAAATGAATGAAAGACCAAACAACCTCCAAGAATTCCGCTTGCATGGTTTCCTAGGTGGTTTTCTCACCAAAACCAATGATCATTAATGCCATTGAATTCCACTTTCCACCTATATCTCCATGCCATTTCCATCTAAAATTGGTGAACTCAAACTTAACTAAAGCATGCATCTCTAACTTTAGTGATAATGCCAACTAGGCATTCCATCTAATTTCATGCCTCCACCATAACTAGTAGTACCATGTCCCATAAATTCAAAAATCAAATCTCTTTAATGCCATTGAAACCATCACCACCGCCTCCCATTTTCCATGTGACCCCTTAGGTCCCCTTTCACCTTACATTAGTTTAGGTTAGATAAACATTAGTTTAGGATCCGACCTTAGGCTAGTTAAAAGTTATTTACCTTAGGTCATTAAACATTGCCTTAGGTAAGTTTTCCATCATAGGATAAGCCATACCCCATAGTAGTTTAGTATTAGGTAATAGGTTAGGGATTGACCTCTCATTACCTTAGGTTATTTCCAAATCCCACACTTGTAAAACATACAACTTAGATTAGGATGCAACATGCATAGTTAGAAATAGATCTAAGGTAGGTCTAGTTTACCTTAGGTTAGAATCTAGTTAGGATAGATCCTAGATCTAGGACTAAGGTTTTACCTTAATAGTCCTGAAGTAAGTATTTTTCCTTCTTACGCCAACCAAGCATCATAAGAAATTAACTAGAGGATCCAATTTTGTATTTCATAGAAAATGTAAAACAAGGACCTCAAAAGAAGGGTCCGAAAAATTGTAAACTTACAAAGACTTATTTCTCTTAATACCTTCCATTCCAGAATGTCGACTTAACAAACTGAACAGGTAAGAAACTGAAGCATACCTTGGATCAATGGAATTGATCCAAGGTTTTTGTTGTTATTAAAAATAAGTATGCAAATAGAAATTTTTCACAGTTCACAACAAGGAAGAATAATTTTTTTTTACAAAAGCCCAAGGAAGGAATAATTTTACTTCCAAGCAACAATGTTACGGGAAAACATAGCAAAATGAATCCATGATAGCAAAATGTCTTTCTCGGTGGAAAAGAAGGATCCGAAAGAGGTTATAAAAATGCAAAATTTGTTTCCTTTTAATTGATGAGATTACATCGTGGAAAATACCTCATGGGTTTTTATTCATGTATACACATTTGCAAATGAAGTAAGAAATCCCCATCTCTTAGCAATTCATAAAATGAGTGAAAATTGTAATTATGAAAACATTTATAAGTTAGTGTTGTCAAGTTTGAAGGATGTTACAGGTATGGATGATTTTTCCATTGCAACAAAGTTGGTTTGCGTTGGAATAGATGGTGCAACTGTAATGCAGGGGGTTAGAAATGGTCTTTGTGTATGATTGCAGCTAATTGTTGCACCCCTATATGATTGTAATCCATCGCATGGATCACATAATGAATTTGGCCTATAAAATTGTGAGAAATTTGAAACTATTGCCAAAGTGGAGGAGATAATCAGAGATTTGCATGCATATTACTCTAGTAGTCCAAAGAGATTTTTAGAATTTAAAAAATTTGCTATTGGATTGACAAATGAAAAAAATATTCTCAAAGATGTAGATACCTAGATGGATCTCAATGTATGATCCTGCTTATAGAACATTTGAAGAACATCCTTCATTAACAGTTTTATGTACAAATATCGTAGGGATGTGGATAAAGCTAAAGAATTATTGTACCATCTTATAGATATCAAAACTTTACTTACACTCTATGGAATTATGCCAATGTTGAAGGAGCTAAATGTTTTGATAAAGCATGCACAAGAGTGTTGCATTTACATAACAGACTTCATAAGACTCAGAAAATGTGTGTGTTTGAGTTTAGATTATTTATATTTGTCAGATGATAGTTTTCATGGTCCTATTTTTTATAGATGGAATGTATTAACAAACCTTAAGAATGCAAGTTGCTTCTTAAAATTCAATATACATGATCATCTATGTATAACAACACATGGAAAAGAGATACCACTTCAAAAAAATTAGTTTAGAGTAGATTTCGTTGGGTCAGAGATGGAGGAAGTAAGAGTGACACGCATTTTATATGAAACAATATTATCCGAAACTCAAAGTAAATTGAAAAATATTTCTCTATCTTTATTTACAGAGACGCGTGAAAAAATTCAAAAGGATAAATTACTTGAAGCAATGGGAATTTTCAATCCATAGTTTTGGAATACATGTGGTGGCATTCTTGATACATCCATCAGTGCTTTATTTCTCAAATATATAACTAGTCTAATTGAACATTTCTGCAAGCGAGAAGAGATAAACGAAGTTGCTGTTGAAGGTATTTTACATAAAAATTTGTTGAGTTCTCAGTCCCAAGATTTTTCCACTACTATGCTAGAGTAATTTCACTTTCTAGAAGAGCCAGATGAAAATGATTCTATTAGAAGACTTTGGAAGAAGATTTATTTTAGTAGTATTTTATGAGAGGATTTGAGCGAGTATATTTAGCTATATGAACTTTTTCAAACAATGATTCTAGGTTTTGTTGAAGATGAGAGGGTATTCAATGCATTGTCCTTTATAAAGTCAAAAGTTTGAAAGCAGATTAGATAGAAATTTAGAAAGTTGTCTGAGATTGTATGTATCCAGTTACTTTGTGGAAACTTTCCCTTATGAGCGAGCACTTGCATTATGGAATTTTCTCATAGAAATAAGAGGAGTCGATAACATTTTAACTGATGCGGGGATCCGAACACATCTATGAAACACACTTCCGATTCTACAGTGTTACAAGACATAAATGAATGGGTTGCGCCACAACCGTTTCAATTGCCATAATTCTAATTTCTTATATACATTATTGACATTATTAATAGTGGACAATGATTTGATATTGATATATTTCATATTCATTAATGATAATCAATCTGGTCTTAATAGACATTTTTTACTTGTAACAAATTCATATTTTTATATTTTGCTTAATTAATGAAATAAAGACGGATCTATTTAGCTCCATCCGTGTGATTGTCGATTAATGTTTTATCTATGCATGAAACAAAAATATTTTCAAACATACACAAAATATGTGTCTTAAACCATCCTTTATTGTTTACATCTCCAAATAGTAACATAAAAACATTCATAGTGAGCAAAAATCCAATTACAAGTTTACATATTAAATTGTTGAAAACATTTAACAAATGTAATACAACAGTTAATATAATTCCAATTCAAAAAAAGGCTTGTATTCATAATTCATTCTATCAAAGAAGGAATACTTTATGAAGACATGTTTTCATAAAGCATTGTCGGCCAATACATATACAAAATTGTGGGTTGTCAATGGTTTTCAAAGCTTAGGAAATTTTTGTCATATAATAACACATTATGAGGGAATCTTCTTTTCTGCCTATGATTGAATATAGTTGTCCTTACGGCTGCCACACAGAATAAAAAAGGAATAAATTGGCTGACCACTATTTTAATTCCTACGCCAGTGTAATTGTGACAACACACCTGTCACATGGTGAAACTAACTAATTTTTTCAATTTTATGTTGTAAGGGAAGCTTGATATTTTTCTTACACAAGAGGCGAGAGGAATGTGCTCGACCTATAAAATGGTATATACTAAAAATCCTAATGCCTGCAAATCTTACGCTATGGTATTGATATTTTGAAGAATATTCTACTCCTCCCTCGCAACATCTCCTGATGACAAAAGTGATGGATCAACATCTGTCTTTTCCTTTAGTAATATTTCTAGATCCATCTGATGCTCCTTGATTATCCTTCTCAATGTATTAATTTGTTTATTTAATACTATGATTTTTCCCTCCATTTGTACAAATGAATTCAATCTTTTGCGGGCATTCTTCAAATGTGCTTCAAATATATTTGTTTCCTTCTTTAAATTTTCATATTTTACCTGCAAAACAAAAATATAAATGTATTAGTCTATTAGATTAGATAATTTAAAATAATATATTGCGGTGCTCATAATATTACAATTTTACATCTAAAAGATGACTTACCACAACTTTTTCTTTTTCTGCATTTGCTATTAAAACATTGTCTTGTCTTTAGCCCATTTGTTATAGTAAGTTTGTGCTTCAACATTAATATTCTCCAACCTATTTAACATTATGTCTATAATATCATCATCATAATCATTATTATATGTGTAGACACCTAAATTCCACTTTTGCAATCTTATTGCTAAAAGCACACAAATCACTCTCATTCTTACCATTTCCGTTATAATTAGTGATTTCCGCTAATTAACTAATGTTTCTTACCATTTTGGTTAATTAACAATGCTTTTTGATTACCTAACCTCTTTCACATTCAGGATGCCACTTTACAACACATCGTAAGTCAAAATCCTCTTCCAAATAGATAATTAGTGATTATTAGCTAATTAGGCCTATTTTACCCTTGTTTTAGTCAATATACCCTATTATTGGCTCAAACCCCTCTTCCAACAATTAAAAATCACCCCATTTCCCTCCACAACATCTCAGAAGGATTCAAAAGCTTATCCTAGCCTCCTAATTGACCCTAAGTGGTTGATTAAGGATCCTCACATACTAATCACTTGTTAATTCACTAATCATGATTAACAAGCCTTAATAAAGATTAAAAATTCTTAATCTACTTTGTACTTTTAGTCCCACATGCACCAAGATGCATGTTTTCCCCAAATATAAAACTACAAAAAGGACTAAGTATCCAACTGTTGATCAAAGAACACTTGACAGAAAACACACAAGAAGTTCATGCACGAAAGTAGGTCATATTCGAAGGCGCAAACAAATAGGGAGAACACGCGTGCAGAGCAGAAGTTCATCTTTTGGGACTTATCCATTTTCACTCATGAAGGTCTATTTTTAGAGATGGCGTGCAGAGCACACAAATGAGGCAGAGACGTGCACGCCATGCATTGGCTATTTTTGGAGGATCGGATACAAAGCACTTTGCATGGATACATGCTAGGAATAGGATTATCACTGTAGTTAACTAATAGAAGTCTATAGTTAACACACTTGCATGTGGGGATATGCTTGTAAACAACGTGTGGCTATTAATAGCATGCGACCTATTTTTGGAGTGGATAAGCGGTGAAGGGCAAGCCCCCACCCTTATATATATATATATATATATATATATATATATATATATATATATAGTGAAGCTGCGTAATAAATATACATGTATAATGGTGAATATATAGACATAGAGAGAGATATATGCATACATGGAGATATAGTGAGAATATGTTGCTAAATACATTACACTTATACTATTGTTATTGTAATGAAGATTTTGTATACTTATTGTATTTAATACAATGGAGGATATTGGCTGAACCTAAGTGTTATTCTTATGTGTAATTGGATATTGCATGTACTTGATTCCATCATGATTATTATTTAAAGTCTATTCTTCCTTAGATCCAGAACTATTGTGCATTGTAGAATGATGTATTAGTTATGGATCTATAATATTTTAGTCCTTATCATGCTAACATCCTACTACAACAACCCTAAAGAGGGACCTGGCACCTTTGCGCGCTTCAGGTGAGTGCTCAGTCCAGGCTAAGTGATGTGTCAGTGCATCTAGGGTGTTACTGGTAAATTATAGGTTGCATCATTGGTTTCGTTGCCGGGATCTCTTTTTTGGTTATTTCCAAGATGGTTCGAGATGAAGATGTACCAGTTAACTCTAGTGAGTGTTGAGGAGTGGATACACGATCTAGAGGAAGAATACACACGTTGGTTCAACACCGGATCTGAGTTTAACGCATGCACTTTGGTGGAACAGAATATATATGACAGTTTATATGAGATATTTTTCGCTATCTTTTAGGTAGAATCATACGAGTGGCTGATTGCTTATGCATCTAAGAGGAATTGGAGGTATCACCCACTTGTCTGGATGCAAGAAGAATTTTAGTCCCTTTATGATGCTGATCCGATTTGGACTCATTTTGTGGATACATGGTTCCATGGTGTCTTAAATGGTTATATCTTGGAATACTTAATTTCCACTTATTCGTGTCCAAAGGTAGCTAAATTCTAGTTCTTACGACATCCAAGGAGCTTACCTACAAGGCATTCCACTTTGGAGATCAAGATCCTGATGGTAAATTTGAATCTGGAGGGTAAACCGATGGCTAACTAAACCCCACCACGCGCGGGGAAGGAGCAGGTTTGGTGAAAGATGGCAGACCTATCGATAGAAAGGAAGAGAGAGGAAAGGTGGCTTAATTATAATGAGGCATGCGAGAGGGAGATAGAGAAGTAGCGTAACATTGCAAAAAGTATGGCGTTGAGGGGAGAGATGGTTCGTGAAGGATTTAAAGCTCATGTAGAAGACATGGATCCAGAGCATCAGGAACTACCCCATCTTGGAAAGCATGACATGGATCCTTCCTCGGCCTCACATAGAAGCATCCCAGCAGAGACTACCTAGGCTGCAAGTGCGCATTTGAATCCACCTTGTAACCTTGCCCTTGCATTTGGTTTTTCAGCATCCAATACAAATATTAGTCAACAAGCTAGTTCAAGCAATGGGAGAGTAGGATCGAGTCTTATAAGAAGCATAGCAATGGCAGCACAAATGGCTTCGTTGTTATATGGGAGTACCTTTTGGGTTTATCATCAACATAGAATACAAGCATGTAAATTTTGGATTAACCTCTTGGAGTAGTAATGCTTCGTAGACTATCGGGGTATAGTTCAGTTCTACTGTTGGGACACAAGGAAGTACATCTTCTAGTCTGACCCCAACTACAAGTTCAGGATTAGGAGGCATAGGTAGCTCTGGTTCAGGTGGATCTGGAGGTTCTAGAGGTAGGGGAAACACATGAGGTTCTGGATTAGGTGGGAAAGGTCCGCACCAACCCCAAAATATTTACATGGAAATGTCTCTTCATCTTCTGGAGTATAGGGGCATAGAAGATGTTCTTTGAACGTGTGCATATGTGTGAAATATTGTGGCACACAAAAGGAATCACTACTTCTGAGCATAGGGAAAGCTAATTTTCTACTACATTATAAGGGCACGCACACAGGTGGTAGAAAGTATGACCCGATCAGACTTGCGTAGATTAGATAGCTTTAAAAGATGCATTCCTTAAAGAGTTTCATAGCCTTGAGTTCGAGTAGAAGAGTATAAGTGCACTCAAGGATATTAAACAAGGCACTACTGAAATTGTTAGAGAGTATGATGTATGGTTTAAAACACTGTTATCAAAGCTTTCTTATGACATACACGTAAGCCAACATGCACAATGGTTCATTGGGGGCTTGATTACCCCTTTTAGGAGGGCATTATCACATAAGACATATACTTGATCTGCATGAAGCACTTGAAGCAACCTTACGTACTAAGGCAGTTGGAAGCATAGATACTAGGGTGAGCTTGCTTTTAGAAGCACAAATAACAGCCATGGCTAAAAAGTTGGAGAAACTATCAACAAGTTTAGCACACAAGACGTGCACAAGGATTTGGTGCACAAATTGTGAAGTAGAAGGTCACACAAAGGATAGTTGTCCTCACAGAATAGTACGCTTGTTGTTGATGGATTGTGAAATATGCCATTTAAACCATGATGCTAGCTACTGCCTATTATTACAACGTGTGATAAGGAAGAACGTTTTAAGCTACTATAAAATCTGCAGGTCCATGACTCATGACATAGAAGAATGTCGACTGATTGCAAAGATCCATAATGCTATAGTTATTGGGGTACGATAGACATGAGTTTCAGATAACTCTAAGGGCAAGAATGAGCATCAGGACTGGGATCACAATCAGGCGCACTATGATCGAAATGAAGGAAATTTTGAAGGCGGTCATGGTAGAGGTCGAGGATACCACGGTGGATTTGGAGGATGAGGTCGTGGTGGTGGAAGAAGTGAGTTCCCTCGTAGAACATGTTATACATGTGGATCTCCTGACCACTATAGGCGTGAATGTCCTCTAGAATATTACATGTTCTTTCTACGAAAGAACCATAGCTATGAGGAGTGCCCAGACTTATATGAGCATCTGAGTAAGCAACATAAATAAGAAAACAAAGGCACATTGGGATGGTTAGGATACAATGCGTTGTTGAAAATCAATGGATGCCTAAGATGGAAGAAGAATCTGAGGCACTACAATTGAATATCACACATGCACTGTGGAAGCATTGTAGCAAAAACCTACCATCACTAAAGAAAAATTTCTTCATGCATGGTACCCAAATCTTGCCTATGGAAGCAGATTTAGAGTTTATCAAGAAACCAAAATTTCTAAGGAATCTTTAGGGTGAGATCAATACTTAAAGGAAGATAAAAGCAAGATGGTCAAAATGATTAGATGACTTGAGGGATGTGTGTAAAATGTTGCGCCAGGAAAACATCATTCCAATGTTAGGGAGTTGGTTAAAAGGACCGTGCATAAGGTTTGGATGAAAGATCTTGCATGTGAATCTTCCCCCTCATAGCCTAGATTATGACAAGGAAATCACCCTAAATGTTGTTTTGGATGGATGGCTATTGAGTAATATACATGGGGAGTTCACTTAGTCATGGTATAGCACGTGCGATTCAAGGGTATTAAAGAATACCCTTAATTCTAGTTTCTAACCTCTAATTATTCAATTGATAATACCCCTCATGTTATATTATTATATTTAAAATACCCCATTATTTTTTCCATGTACCTTACTTACCCATTTTTCAGATACAATTTTAGCCTTTTTATTTCTACCCTAATATATTAGACAAAACATATATTATATTTCTCACTCAATTTTTTTAAGATGCATTTCCTAGATGTGAAAACCATGAGGAAGACCTATTATAAATAACCTTAAATGTTAAGCTTTAATCATTTATCAATATTCTTGAATAATTAATATGGTGAATAATATCACTTGTGTTGAAAAGCATACACAAATCCTTTTCTACCATCTTAATATTTCTTTGGTTAAAAATCTAGATTTCTCTATTAAAAAAGAGATTATAATTTAATTTATGACCACACTCCTTTTCAATTTTAAGGTATTTACTTTTAAAAACTAGGGTTCAAATGTTTTAGTTTTATATTACAATTAAAATTTCCTTGGCCCCCTCATTACTTGTAAGGGGGATACTTGATTCAAAACATTAATAAGATTAAACCCTTTCACCCCCTCATGTCTACCGGTATATTGACTTTAAGGATTAATTTAATTACCTAAATGTTGTTTTGGATGGATGGCTATTGGTAATATACTAATTGATACGATGGCACAAAAGTCAATGTTCTTACCTTGGATGCATGGGTACAAATGGGAAGAACCCCAATGCAGCCATCCTCTAATGTATTATTCATGGCTAATCGGACTAAGGCCACTCTCGTCATATTTTTGAAGGATGTGTCCATTACCATACAAGGAGCCAAATTCACTAGGGATTTTGAAGTTTTAGTCTTTGGCAGAGTCGATAGATTCCCACCTCTATTAGGGCATCCTTGGTGCTATGAAAATAATAATGCCAATCTTCAGTTCAACAAGGGCTATATCAGTTTTGAAAACAAAGAGGAAAGAGTTATTATCCCTTTAATAAATGGAAAAGTTGTGCCCTATGTTGAGCCCTTAAGTGAAAAATATCTCGAATAGGATTTATGTACGCACCATCCGAGATCCAAAGATGATTGAACCAACCAAAGAAGGACTAATTGAGTGGGAGGGTGCACGGTCTATTAGCAATACTACAAGTGTTGCTTATGATAATTGGGCTCACAACACTTACAAGTTATTAGGCGCAAAGTAAAGAGTATATTCCCTCGAGGAACAAAACCGCGTTATGCCAAGAGGATAGGTAACAACTTGGTACCTTGTTACATAGGAGAAGGGGATCCCATGGTATTCTTGTGTGCCATGGAAGAAAAGTGGATAGACCCATTGGAAAGAAGAAATATGCTAGCATATACACTATGTGGGACAACAGACATCTTTGGTGGGTGGTCCATAGTGATAATCTTGTCAAATGGAATGAAATTGGGATTTCTCTTACTACTAGGTTCTTTAGGAGCAATGCACCTACTCAAATAAGTACTTATCATAGTAATCATCATGTTCAGCACCCTATTCAGAAGTGTGAGAGACTCTGGATAGAAGGGCAGGAAGCTTTACCATCTTCACTATGGGTGCACCGCTTTTATTCCACTTTACAAGGTTGCGTGCATGCTTAGTATGTATATGCATAACTCCATAGAAACGGAAATCGATAGAATTTAATTGCAGGAATGTCCCATACATTTGACTTCTTCTTTATGAAGCCTCTGGTGGAAGAAACATTGAAAGTCATAAAGTGCTTAACTATGGGAGATGGTGCTAAGGTGAAGAACTCCTTCAGAGTTATTAGATAAAGAATACTTACTTAGAGCACGTCTTGATGAAGAACCAGGAGGTCGATGTAACATTAATTCAACACACTTTCCTTGAGAAAGAGAAAGGAAAAATGGTCTACTTAGTGGATGATGAAGAAGTAGATAGCCTATATGTAAACCATTCAACAGGAGGCGTGAGGTATTGCACAAAGTGTGGATAAGACCATGCGGGCCTATCATGAACCGATGAAGCCAAAAGGTGAATATTGGAATAGATACTTTGAGCCTAAGGAAGCCATAATTGGAGAATATTGGTCGAGACTATGTAGTGGCAAAAATCATAGAGTTACTAAGGGATTTCCAAGATTTATTTCTTATGGGGTACCTTGAACTTAAAGGCGTGCATGAATCGTTAGGGGAGATGAAGATAAATCTTAAAGAGGGTGCACGCCCAGTAAGAAAGAGACCCTACAGGATGAACCCCAATTTGTGTGAAAAGGTCAAAGAAGAGATTGATAACATGTTGAAGTCTGGGATTATCAAGCCCCTTGATGAGTTAGAATGGGTTATTCTAATGGTGATTAGTATCAAGAAGGATGGATGGATTAGGATATGCATGGACTACAGGGAGCTGAATTTTGCATGTGTAACTGGTCCATTTCCTATGGCATTCATTAAGGAAATACTAGAAGGAGTTGTAGGGCATGAAATCTATTTGTTTATAGATGGGTTCTCTGGGTATCATTAGGTTCAAATTACCCAGGAGGATCAAGAAAAGACTATGTTTACTACTGAATGGGGTAGCTTCGCCTATACGTTAATGCCTTTCGGTTTGAAAAATGTGCCTGCTATATTTTCGTGCATAGTTGTCCAAGCATTCAAGGAATTTATTCACAAATTATTACAGGTATATTTAGACGATTGAACGGTGTATGGATTAGATAAAGATCACTGTGGCAATATGTGCTTAATGTTTGAATGGTGTAGACATTTGAGTATCTCTTTGAAAATCAATAAGTGCATTTTTTCTACACCATTTGGGATACTCTTAGGACACATAATTTGCAAGGAGGGTTTGTTGGTTGATCCAGCAAAGGTTACAGTCATTATAGGCCTAAGGGAGCCTACCAGTCAAAGTGAGGTGTGCAGATTTTTGGGTCATACAAGATATTACAGAAATTTTATCAAAGGCTATGCCAAAGTTTCCGCACCATTAGAAGAGTTACTAAAAGGGAAAGGTATGTTCTACTGGGGAGAACAACAACAACGCACATTCGAGACATTGAAGGAGAAACTTACTACCGCACCTATTATGTGTTTTCCTTCATGGGAAAAACCATTTCATGTACATGTTGATGCCTCTGGCATGGCCATTGGCGCGGTGTTGGCTCAACCTGGAGAAGGTATTGTAGATCATCCTATCTATTTTGCTAGTAGAAATTTGACTCATGTATAACAGAATTACACAACTACAGAGCACAAAGCTTTGTCAATGATCTATGTCGTTGCATAAATTCTGCCAGTACCTACTAGCTACACCATTCATCTTTTATACAAATCACATGGAATTGAAGTATTTGGTAAATAAACCTATTTTACAAGGGCACATATGTCGATGGGTGCTCTTATTTCAAGAATTTGATTTCACAGTTGTGGTAAAACCAAGAAAAAGTAATTCTGGACCAGACCATCTATCAAGAATACAATCAGGAGAAGAAGCACATGTAATTGAGGATACCATGTCAGATGCACAGTTATACAAGTTACAACATGTGCCATCATAACTAGAGGACATTGATGTCTTTCTATGAACAGGGATGACACTAGAAGGAATGAAATCCTTAAAGAAGAAACAACTTGTTATATGCCGCACCTTATATGTTAATCAGTGGTGACTTGTAAAAATTGGGCCGAGATGAGGTATTGCGTCATTTTGTATTGGAACATGAGCACACGGATATTATGGAAGAAGCTCATGGTGGTATTGCAGGTGGCCACTATGTTGGTGATGCCACAGCATGCAAGATTCTACTCATTGGATTATGGTGGGAGACCCTCTATAAAGATTGTAAGGAATTTTGTAAGGCATGTGATCATTGTCAACATCTTGGAAAACCAGGTCAATGAGATGAAATGCCTCTGAGACCTATTACTAAGAGAACCATTTGAGAAATGGGCTATAGATTTTGTGGGTCCTATTTCACCAGCTACATGTAGAACTAGATCACACTACATTATAACTTGCACAGACTATCTGACAAGGTGGGTAGAAGCAACACCTACAAAGGATTGTATAATGGCTACAATGACTGGTTTTTATGGGAACATAATATTACAAGGTATGGATGTCTTTTGAGTTTTACCGGTGATAGGGGAACACATTTTCTTAATGAGACAATCAAAATTTTATTAGATGAGTTCATGATTGCAAACCATAAGACTACACCTTACCATCCTCAAGAAAATGGAACTATTGAGGCTTTCAATAATATTTTGAGCCAGACATTGACAAAAATTTGTGATGTTGGAAGAAAGGATTGGGATGACAAAGTGTTTGTTGTTCTTTGGGCATATATAACAACTTATAAGAGATTGAACAAGGCCACACTATTTCAATTAGTGTTTGGCATGAAGCCATTCTTCCTATAGAATTTATGTTACCTTCTTTGTGTATTGCACACGTTGGAGGTCAAGCTAATGAGCAAGCTTTAAAAGAATGGATTGAAAAGATAATTCATTTAGATGAGCGATGATCCATATCACATTGGAGTCGAAGCACGGAAAGTCAGCAGAAAGCTTGGCATGACTGAAACATAAGGGACAAGAAGTTTGAGATTGGACAAATGGTACTTCTCTATGACTCTAAGTTTTTGCGCCATCCAGGAAAACTTAAGGTACATTGGTTGCAGTCATATGTTATCACTTACATCCTTGAAATATGTGCTTCTTTGGTTAGAAGCACTTGATGGAACATGCTACCCAGTTACTTCAAAGGGAGTAGGTTGAAGCCCTACTATAAATAAGTCTTCTTGGTGTTTGTAATAAGGCAGTATTGCCATTTAGATTAGGTTTTCAATTATGTATTTCCTTTCATGTGTTTCCTTTATTGTTCTTTATGCTTTTTCAATTTAGTTGGTGTGTTGTGGAATAAGCGTGTTTACGCACCAAAAGCTAATTACTATATGAAGCATGTTTATGCGCAGAGGACTGCACATACTTTTAGTGTGGGGTGGTTATCAATATCCAAGTACAAGATTGTGGGAATTGAAAGTTGAAAGGAATAAGTTGTTACAGGTGTTTTTCAAGTCAAAGGATTGCCTCTAAAAAGTGACCAAAGATGGAGATGAATGAAGGGATAGTATAACGTGAGGTAAGAAGAGGCCATAACAACTACTAGAAGAAGGTGCAATGACGAGGTACTCGGGCACAAGGAAGCATGTTGAAGAGAAGTATGTGACCAAAGGGTAGGAAGGCACACTAGAAGGTTATAGCTGGGGTGCGAAGATGTACCACACGGAAAGAATGGAATTGGTCAATTAATGAGAGGATATTTGGTAGGTGAAGGAGCAATGAATGCATCAAAAAAATTGAAAATCTATATAAGGATGGGATGTGAGTTCATTTTTACCGTTGCAATTAAGAGTATTTGAAAAAGAGCTAAGTGCAAAGATTTGAGTGATTGAATTGAGGTGTGAAAGGTGTGTAGCCAGTTGTGATGAAGAGATCTGTGCGCAAAAAGAGCTTGCATCCCCGGTGGTGAAGGGTTTGAGTGAAGCAAGGTGATAGAGAGGAGCGAGGGCATGTGATTTCACCTAGGGCACGCTTGAATCGAGCTAGGGTTTGATTCACACATTGCAGAATTCAAGAGGTGAGTATTTACAAAGGATTGCAAGGAAGAAATGGCACCCAAGAAAGTAGTTACAACATGAGTGAAGGGAAAGAAGAAGGTGGTTGTAGAAGAAGAGGAGATGGCTCCGAAAGCAATTTTTCTAAAATGTAATATCCAGAGGGGGTCATCATAGGCTAGGAGTGGGATTCCCACATAAGGATAAGCAAGGTGAGTGATTACAACCACCGTACCATAGAGAATAAGAAGGATATTGATGCATTGTTGAACACAAAGATGAACAAACACATGATGGAAGACATGCCTGTGTAATGCGACAATGCTGACAAGAAACTCTTGAAGAAGATTGGATTTTACTAGTTATACGAGCTCCCTTACTTTAGGAAAAATGAGCCGATGTACCGGTGGCTCATGAGTAGAGTACACAAATATTTTTCTACTTTACAGGACATAGACCCAGAATTTCAGCCACTCTAATATCCTTGGTAATAGGATTGAAGGGCACAAGAGAAGATTTGAAGAATGATTTAATAGACAAGGCCACAATCTTGGAGACAAAAAATGAGTTGGGGTACACAAAGCGTCTGCTTGTGGCGGCATGGACATATATAAATTGAAGAAGTATCCAATTGTGCAAGCAACCACACATCTTATTACGAAGCTAAATGACCAAGAAAGGTGGTCACAAGTGAACACCATGTGGCTGCATGTTGCGAGGAGGATGTCCGAAGGGGTAGTCTATAATATTTCAGGCTACATTGCAGAGACGATAGTCGAGGAAGCGTGCACAGGAGGAAAGATCAGATTTGGAGTTGTTCTATTGTCAGTTAGTGTTCATGGAGATCGGAGTACCTAATGGACCAAAAGAGAAGATATGGGAGTATCCCATGGAGCATAAGTCACCGGTGGAGCGGTTCAACAAATACCTATGTGAAGGATCCATGATAGAACTAGTCAAGCAAAGGGATGAGAAGTGGTACGATAGGCTCCATGTGGCCTTTGAAGAAGAATGGCGCATCCCCAAGGAATTGCCTTTGGTGGTTGGAAAGGTAGTTTAGTTCACTATATACCAGCACTTTTACATAGCACGGTTCACCATGAGGGATGGAGCATGGAGCCCTTGGTGTAAGTTACCATATGCCTTCACAACAAGGTAATTTTAGGTATCAGTACACAAGTTCTCAGACGCACGATGCCTAACGTTCAATATAGACAAGGTAGATTGTGACTACCAGACACTAAGGAAGAAATATGTGTATCCGAGCGAGGTGCATATATTGAAAGGCTCATTTCAGATGTATTGAGCATTAAACTAGTAAGTTTGGTTATGGGATATGTTGGAGCAGAAATGGTGTACCTTCAACTAAAGAATGAGTTCACGCTCCTAGGGATGTCGAAGGAAGGGTAAGCATACCATAGAGAACATTCTAGTGCCTAAGCCCACAAAGCCAATTGAAGTAGAGGATAAGGAGGATGAGCACGAAGATAGTGGTGGTTTGGAACATAGAGGAAAAATAAATCCTACGAATAAGGATGAAGCCGAGTGTGCAACTACACCACATCATCCACAAGAGGGGATGATGAGGACTTAAATGCGGTCTAAGGAGAGCACCGATTTAAGAGAGTTTTCAAGAGAACAAGGAACCAAGGTGATACTCCACAAACAGTGCGTAGATCACCCAGACTCTCTCCATAGAAGGAGACAACTGCAAAAAGGAGAAGGAAACTAAAATTGAATGAGGAGGCGGAAGAGTTAGAGGAAAGTGCACCTAATTCTCCTACACCTCCAAAGAACGTAGAAGGACAACATCATGAAGAAATGAAGGAAGGAGAAGAGGAAGAATAAAGAACATATGAGACAACTACAGAGACTGCTCAGGACATGGATACACAAGTTCCAAATCTTAAAGCTCAAGTTCCTAAACAACCTAGGTCAAGAAGAACAAGTGGGGAGAACATTCCACCAACCATGGGTTATGTTGAGGACACAGGTAAAATTATCTACACCCATTTCCAGAGAACACTGACGCAAAAGGAGTTATATGCTGGGAATTAATGGATGAAGATATGGCTACAAAGTGCACACGAAAGAAATTATCATTGTTGATGCAAACACACATGGATTGAACTATATTTTGATGTGTGTGAAGAGTCATGCATATCGAGGAGGTTGAAAAAGACATCTCAGGCTAGACACATAACAAGTAAAGCCTATTATTATGTCAGATGAATAGGTGAGCAATGCATTGGTAAAAGTCTCAACAGAGGTGGCAAGGTGGAATATGGACAAGGCTGCCACAATTAGGGTGCTAAGGGAAGAGATCAAAACTAAGGATGGGGAAATAGTGCACCTAACGCAGGAAAAATACTTAGCACAAAAGAAGAACTCTATATTTATCAGCATCATAGAGGAAATTGGTGATAATATCATAAGGGCTAGGCCACACTTAGAGCCAAAGGTACCAAAGATGTTTCCTTTGGCAATACACTATGTAGGTACATCGGTGGACCTAGTGCTTGAAGATGAACCTTTATGCATGCTAGTGCCCAAGGATCCAACGTAATATGTAGAGCGAGAAAAGGATTTAGTGATGCAAAATATTGCATCATATGAAGGACTTATGCAAGTGCTGTAGGAAGAACTGAAGAAGGTAGACCAAGCCTTGAACATCTATACAGCTCCAGAGGCACTCATCAACATAAAAACCCTGGAGGAGAACAATGAGGTCCAGAAAGTGATGAAGGATGACACATTGGGCCACGCAGAAAGATTAGCATTGGTTAAACAGAAGCACGAGGCCCTGACAACAGCCCAAGAACCACACAAAAATCAGCTAGAAGAGCTTGGGAAACTCATTGCGCAGAAGATGGATTTGCTAGAGGGAAGGATGACTGCAATGTCCAGCATTGTGTTGGTCTTGCAGAATGAGAAAGGAGAAATTGTGAAGGATGAACTAGAGTCCATTTTTGTGTACATTCCAGAAAAATCAAAGGAAGCACTCATTAAGTTGCAGACCTTGGAGGCCGATATTAAAGAGGAATATCCTGAATTAATTTGCCAGATTGCGAGAAAAAAGAAAGCTGCGCAGTTAAAAACATTATTTCATTCATCCAAATTCTTTCTATTCTTTTATTCTTTGATTCATTATGGAGACAACCATTACTGGGGTGGCAATCCAACTAGTGTGGGGTAATGTTGATCAGAGAACACTTGACAGAAATCACACAAGAAGTCCACGTGGGAAAGCATCTCATATTCAAAGGTGTAAATAGATAGGAGAACACGCGTATGGAGCGAAGTTTAACTTTCGGGACTTAATCATTTTTACTCATGAAGGTATATTTTCAAAGATGGGTTGCAGAGTACACAAACGAGGCACAGACGTGTGCACCACACATTGGCTATTTTTGGAGGATTGGATACAAAGCGCTTTGCATGGATATAAGCTAGGAATAGGATTATCACTATAGTTAACTGACAAAAGTCTATAGTTAGCACACTTGCATGTGGGGCTATGCTTGTAAATGGCGCATGGCTATTAATAGCATGTGACCTATTTTTGGAATGGATAAGTGGTGAAGGGAAATCCCCACCCTTATATATATGTAGTGAACTGCATAGTAGATATACATGTATAATGGTGAATATCTCAGACATAGAGAGAGAGGGATATGCATACATGGAGATATAGTGAGAATATGCTACTAAATATGTTACGTGCATACTATTGTTATTGTAATGAAGCTTTTGTATACTTATTGCATTTAATATAATGGAGGATATTGGTTGAATCTGAGTGTTATTCTTGTGTGTAATTGGATATTGCATGTACTTGATTCCATCATGATTATTGTTTAAAGTCTATTCTTCCTTGGATCCAAAATTATCATGCACTGTAGAATGATGTATTAGTTATGGATCTATAAGCTTTAATTCATCATCATGCTAACATACTACTACAACAACCCTAAAGAGGGACAAACCCAATTTGATTTCCCTCCTAGATCTAATTAGGTCTTTTGTAGGTAGAAAATCATACTAAGTAGGCATGCTTTAGCTAGGTTTTGAATTATATCATGTTAGTTGTTTCAAGCATTCCATTAAGCTTTTATCTTTGATGTAACTATTGTTAGATTCAATAAGCATTTGTTAATTAGACTATGTGGTGTTAGTCTTGTTAGTTTAGATTTTTTTGGAACTTTTAGTAGAATTCATTTGACACGCCTGGTTGGACCTTACCCCATTGCATTTATCCTTAAAGTTGTTTAACTCAAGTTTTCTAGATTAGTTTCAATCTTTCTAGAATAGTTTTCAAGCATTTTTTCAAAGTTTTGTAGATCAATTTTCAAACTTGATAGTTGTTTCAAATAGATTAGTAGTAGATGTTGCATTTTCATGTATGTTACAAGATATAAGGAGGTGAAGTGTTGTAAAAATCCCCTTGAAAGGCCAAATATTTGATCTTTTTCATATTTTTCTTGTCAAAACCTGTGTTTTGACCACCTACTGAGAAGGTGTGCGCCCATTGTCAAAGGGGGGTGCTCATGCTCTAAAAGCCATACCTACGCTTCACTAGATG